>CM060315.1:32275686-32375686 GCA_030674185.1 Monoplex corrugatus | reverse complement strand
TCATCTCCTCCCTCCATCCCATCTCTTCGCCTCTTCCTCTCCCATCTTTCTCTCTCCGTCGCCCCCTTCTCTGGCTCTCTGTCTTTACCCCTATTTCCCTCTCTTTCCTTCCCCCCTCCCTCCTCCTCCTTGCCTTCATTTTCCTTTCTCTTTCCCTGAAAGGCTATAAACTGAAAGTATTGTATGGTAGAAACCCCTGAAACACTTTCTATATTACCTCAGTCAGTGAGTCCATGTCGTAGGACCAGAGCATCTAAATAATTATGGTAAAATTCGGATTAAATGCCATCATTTTAGCTCTGACATGGGCTGTATCATTTTATATATGAATTTGCAGTATTTTATATTCATACTGTTATTTGGAGTTTAGAGTTTGGAGTATAATTTTTTTCAAGAGTGATTCATGGCATTCAGACAATTTACCTGAAACAATTTACCTGTGCCACCCAAATCTGCAAGTAGTTATTTGGCAGACTTCCTGAGCCTTCACAAAATCCTGTGTGCTGGCAAGGAGTTGAAATGCGGTGGGAGTAGAAGGGACATAGGAAACACTAGGCTGACACACCATAGTTATCTAAATGTAAAGATGGGCAGTGAACAGCCAGTTTATATTGTTACTGGCTGGGATTGAACTTGAGAGACCAGATCTTGAGCCCATGGCACTATCAAAAGAATTAACCAGCCCACATTGTGTACACATAATATAGTATCACTTGCTTCACATACAGGAATGTGAAGAGTTAAAGAAAGAAGAAATCTATAAGTCAGTAAATTAAAACAAGTTAAAGCAATTAAATAGGTTAGTGCAAACTTTAAAGGATATGTATTGAATAGAATTAGAGGTAATGAAGAGATATTGACATGAAATGATTCAGTTGAAAAAAATTTTCATACAGAACATAACATTAAGAATCAGTTACAAAGTCCTTTCTTGTAAATGTTGTATATATGCATATGTAGATTTAGTTGACATGTATATTCTAATAGTAATAGTATGAACACAGCCAAAAATAAACAACTAGTGAGAAGTACAAGTTTCTTTTTTCAGGGGTGGAAGACAAAGACATGAAGAATTGATCCCACACAATGAAAGTGAGTATAAATCTATATTCTTGCTCTGTTGAACACTTCAGCATTCAGCTGCCTTTTATGTCTTTTAGAGTATTTTTGTCTGTGGCTTTCAGTAGTTTTTCAGTGATTGGTGTGATATCAGGCTTGTTTGTTTATATCTCTGTTTCTTTGCTCTTCTATTTGAATGTTTAAGTTTCATCTGACACACAGTATCTTTCCCTGAATGCTGCTCCTAAATTATTTCTGGGTGGCATTTGGGGGGGGGGGGGGGGGGGCGCTGGTTTTTTTTTTTTTTTTTTTTTTTTTTTTTTTTTTTTTTTTACTAGCCTTCATACACTGGAAGGGGGGCCTGTAGTCGAGTGGTTAGAGCGCTCGTCTGCGGTGCGGAAGGTCGGTGGTTCGAATCCGCTAAACGCTGGTTCGATTTTTCCGGCCTGAAAACTCCCTCTGTCCACCCAGCAGTGAATGGGTACCTGACTTCGGTCGGGGGAGGTTTAAAAAAGGCGGCGAAAGGAGAGGGATGGGCTCCGCCTTTCATAATGCCGTGCCCTAGACACGGTGAATCTTTAACAGTTCACCGCCCCTACGGCCATATTGACCATGGGACCTTTAACCTTTTTTTTAATACACTGGACGTACTTGCCTCTGCATCATTCTTGTTGATATTGTTGGATGGGGAGTGAAGAAGGCAGTAAGCAAAGTATAAGTGATATATAAAAAAAAATTGTGTTAGAAAGTGAGAAGCAGTTTGTGTGTTTGATCGCTAGTAGATGGATTTCTGTGACACGGTTCGATGGGGCATTTGTACAGTACTGTCATACTGGGTTTTTGTTTGTTTTTTTGTTTTTTTATTTTGCTTAGTTTTGTTTTTTGCTTGAGGATATAGCAGATGAAGAGATACTTTTCATTACAGTATAATGTAAAAATGACTGAAAATGTATGTTAACTAGGACCACAAGATTTTACCAGGACTATAAGGTTAATGCCATGATCCATCTGATGGTATCTGTGGCATCAGTGCATATGGAATTTTGGCATGAAGATGCCATATTAAGAATCTGAGCCTGTTGGTTGTATACCATTGTTATCATTATCATGTATACCATCGTCATTATCGTGTGTCTTGCTGCATGACATTGGTGATCATGGCTCTCCACATGAATTTATCTTTTATCGCTCAAGCATATCTTCTACCCTTATTGTCCCCACCCACTCTGAAAAACTGTCTAGTATTTTCTCCCTAGGTTTGCCTGGTGCTGTTTTTCCTTCTAGCTTTCCTGTTGTGACTGGATGCTCAAATTTTTCTTGCCTCAAAAAATGTCCTATAAATGCTGCTTGTTATTTTCTTATTTTCTTTGTTAATGTTGTTTTTATGTTTGATTCTTTAAAGACTGTCTTGTTTGTTTTCTATGGTGTGCATTGAACTCTTAACATTCTTCTTAGAAACCACATTTCATGTGCTTCAGTCTTGTTCTGACTTTGCTTGTTGATTGTCTAGGCTTCACACATGTATAACAGTATTGGTTTTATATAACACAGGAAATGTCTTCCTGTTGTTAATTGATAGGCGTTTCTTGGTAAAAACACTTTTCATTTTCTTGGTCTTTGGTCAGTTCTGCTGAATAATTCTAATATGCATCTGCCGTCTGATGAGATGACTGTTCCCAGATATTTAAACTTACCAAACCTGTCTCAGTGTTGAGCCACTTGCTGTTACTTTATGTGAGGGGATTTTTTTATTTTACTGATTAACGAATGACTTCAGTCTTCTTACTATTTAGCACTTAACAGTGCCATCTGCATAATGAAGGTTGTTTATTATTTTTCCTGCAACTTTTATCCCAGGGCATTCATGTAGGTTTCTCATGTTTTCACTGTAAAGGGAAAACAAATCTGGTGACAGAACACATCCCTGTGTAGCCCCTCTTTTGATATTGAGGTATTTAAGTCATTTTTTACTCTCACTGCTGCTGTTTGTTGCCAGCATATATTCCTTATTATAAATTATTTTTGTTTAATCCTGTTGTCCATACTCATTTGGACTTGATGTGCATTGCACACATTCACATGTTTTTGTGGAGAACAGAGCACTTGATATTTAAGATAGCTGACCACATTTCACTGTGGTGTTGCACAGTCTGGTGGATGTGCATGTTGGGTGTTTTCCTGTTTCCATAAGCCAGCTATTGACTTACAAGATCTTTAAAATGCATATTTGATATTGTGCACGTGTATATATGCGATGGGGATTTTGGCCTTGGCAGGGTGCGCACATAATGACCTTGAAGATTGAGAAAGTCTCCCAGGTAGAGGTGTGTGTGTGGATCAAAGCTTGGACCCTTCTGATTGAAATATTAATGTGTAACCCACTTTACTACTGCATATGTCAGTTCTGCAAAGTCAGTTTAGACTTTAGTTAATACAAATTATGCTTTACTCAGATGATGGCTTTTGTATAGCATAAATTGTAAATTTCATTTAATTGTATCATTGTTAGTGTAGGCAACACTGTTACTCTGTTATATATTTATAGTAATTACATGCAGTGAACTTGCATGATATTTCAGAAAAGCTTGATAACAAGCGTTGATCAGAGACTGCACCATTCCTGCTTTGTTGTCAACTTTTGAAATGCATGAAATATATGTACATGTATCTGTTTAACACCTAATGAAGAACCATGCTATGTGTAAAAACAATTGCTGCATTTTGTTGCTAGCATGCTTTCATTAGCATATGGCCACTGCTTTTTAACGTATAAGAGATGTGTCTTCTCCAAATCTAGTGACTTTGTGTCTTTGTGTTGTCTTTCATGTATTCTTGACAAAGTCCAGTTGGTCAAGAAGTTTGTGCCTCTCTTAATTTGTCAGTTAAATTCTGTATTCATATGTGTCTGGTGGTTTCTGAGCATAAGAGACCTCTTTCTGATTTTTACACATAAACATTTCATCCCCCCCCCGCAATCAATAGATGGAAACACTTTAATTCAGTTGTTTTGTATGTTGCTGTGAAATTGTTCAGTTGTCTGTTAATTCTAAGGTCATTCATTTGTGATTTTTTTTAATTTGATTCCTCCTGTGACTAGAATATTACTGCCCATGGTATATTTGTTACTGTAGTTTATATATGTATATTATAGCGTAATGACTTATAAACTGGTCGCATAAAATCAAAAGATGGTACAATTACTATGGAAAAAAGCAAATTACTAAATAGATGGGGAGAGTACATTCAAGACCTCTTTCACAGTGACAGAAAGGAGGAACACATTATTAGAACTGTAAAGGACCACCAATAATGAAAGATGAAGTTAGAACAGTATGTAAAGAATGAAATAGGGGAAAGGAGAAAGGGGGGGGGGGGGCAGGACCAGACAATGATATTATTGAAATGATTGAGGCTCTGGGTGAATTTGGTATTGAAAAAATAAGTCCTCCTAAATGAAATTTATGACACCAGAAAAATACCTAAAGATATGTGAAAGTCAATTTTCATTGCACTTCCAAAAAAAAAAAGCAATGACTATACACATGTAGTATGCAAACTCCATCATACAATCAGCTTAATGGATCATGTGACAAAGACACTATTAAGAATAATCATGATGAGGACAAGGAATAGAATTAAACCAGAAATAGCAGAAGAACAATGTGGATTTGTTGAAGGGAAAGGAACTGTTAATGCTGTATATATCCTAAGAACTCTCATAGAAAGATCAATTAAGTTGAACAAAGATTTATATTTATGTATTGTTTGTTGATTATACCAAGGCTTTTGATCAGGTAAGACATGAACACACTGTTGTATTTCTCACTAATGTTGATGTCTGATGACTGTTTCTTTGATGTTCTCACCATTGTTTCTTCGCCTACAGGGATATCTGACTATGCTGAAATTGTGGAGGAAGAGGGTGACTACAGCACACCAGATGGTAAGACGAAGTTTCATCAGCACTTTTTTTTTTTTTTTTTTTTTTTTTTTTTTTTTTTTTTCTTGTACTGATTTTTTCCGCTGTTCTTTGATTAATACAATTATATTATCAGAAAAACTGCCCATTACCATGTAAATTGAAACAGCAGTTGTTACTTTTTCCTCAGGAGGTCAGTGTAGGATGTCCCATTAGAACTTCTCAGTTGCTTAATGGCAGAGATATATAACATTTATCATCTTGTTTGTTTGTTTGTTTTTATGTTCTGTCCCAACTTTCAGCATCACTGCAGTGGCATTGATCCCGTGCAGCTTATTTTTGTCACACAACACACCACCAGTCCCAAGTTCATTCAGTCAAGTCCCAGTGCCAGGAAGCCCATGAGAGCCAGACATGTCAAGCCACCTTAAGGAGACCCTGCACTGCTGCTAGATTATGTTCATGGAGTTGAACAATGATATTCCATGCATGCTCTACTCAAAAAGATGTGGCCGTTTTGAAGTGGGAATTGAACCTATGAAAGACTGATACCACCAGAATAATGGGAGTATTAAGAGTGTCAGTAAACAAGCCAGCTTTTACAAAATTGCTGGTATGAGATTGAATTCAAGACTTGAGATTTGGAGGTATCTGGAGGAAGTTAGTTCTGATCACATAGACAGCTCAGATCAACCAAATCTGGGCTGGCGGTTGTGAAAAGGCCCTGTTGGCCTTTTGGTGATCGACCAGTAGCCTTCCATGATCAGTTCTGTGTCCTGTCAGACGTGGCTGTTGGAGTGTGAGAGCAGGGATGGGAGGGTAGTAGAATTAGAGCCGTAATAACAAGTTGGAGCTGCGTGCAGTGGACCCAGCAGATCCCGCTATCTATTTTCCTTTGATGCTGTTCATGGGAGGTGCTCGACCAGAGAACATGACAGTGATTAGGGCATTGGCTGTGTTCATTGATCTGTGTGGCATGGGATGTGATAGGGTCTTTGCCGTCGTCATCCCTTGTTGCTTGTGTATGGAAGGGAGAGGGATGGAAGGGAAGGTAGACAAGAATTTTCTTACATGTGACAAGTGTTACAGAAAGTTCTTCCATTTCCTGCTTGGTGTTTTCATCTTGAAGTGGAATTTGTTTTTTTAATAACTGGTTGTGCGTCGTTACATTGAAATTTTATGTTGAGGACTTCGAGGTTTAGTTTGATAATGTTCTTTTTGAAATGGAACTAGTAAGAGTGATGTTACACTGAAATTTGATATGTAAGAATTAAGAAAAGTTAATTACGACCCATCTGTGTTCCATGTTGCTGATGATTGATACATTTTATCAATCATTTTGATTACACATGTTGCACCATGTCTCACAAGTGCTAAACGGGCATGGATAGCTCAAGTATGTTGAGAAACTTTTGCATTTGATAAACTAAATACAGATCATTATATTGCATTTGCTGAAGTTTGAGTGAAAACTATGAAAATTGTTTGTTTCAAAATTCTGTCTGCATGTCAGCATGATGGAACCAATGTTTACAAGTAATAGAAACTTCTCATCAGCAGGTTGTGGAAATAGGTTCTAAAAAAACCTAGCTTATTTGGAAATGTTGTATAATGCAATGATTACTTGGGAGTACCATTATGATTCTGTGAAGTGGAAATAACCACACAACATCACTTCACACTCATTCTTCCCTCCCAACAACCATCTCCAGACATTATGACATTACTGCTGTGCAGCTATCATGACCACATGAAATATTCAGAATATGCCTTGGTATTTCTGTGTGAATTGACTATGTACTGCTTCATCCCTCATTCCATCTCCATCATTGTGAGAGTATTGCCTTTCCTTCTTTCCTGTTTTTCTACTTGTTTTGTTTTGTTTGTGTTTTTTTATATGCATGGCTTTTGAAATGGTCTATCTTTTGTACAGAATTCTGTTCAGTTATCCAAGGATTTTCTAGTGCTAAATGATAACCATTCTTTTTGTTTTCTTTGTGTTATTTGCTTGCCGACTTCTGTACTTACTCTGTTGATGTGACTTTGTCTGTTTGTTTGGACAGTTTTTATTTTACAAATATCTGCATTCCTGTTACCATGTATGATCTTCTTTGATGTATGAATGATGCTGCTAGACGTTTCTGTTATGTGCTGTTCGATTTATTAGTGTATGAACTACCACAGAGCATATACAGTATTTAAGGCCTTTATTTTATAAATGTTCATTTGAAACCAGACACTTCATTCTGTCAAGTGCAAGGTCTATATCTGTCCGGTCATGTCATTGCAAGGGAAAGACAATCTTTTCCCTCTTTTGGAGCCTCTTTTACATTTACTGTGTTCTGTGTTAGTGGTTAAGTGATTTCTCTACACTTTGTTAAGTTCTGCTACCATAGAGTTGGCCTGTTTAATGTATGGTTGCGAAAGCCTGGACAGTAAGACAAGACGAAGAAAATAAAATCGATGCAGCAGAAATGTGGCTCTACAGACGACTTCTCAGAGTCAAATGCACAGACGGAAGAACAAGCGATAGCGTGTTAAAGGAACTGAATGTCAGGCGCCAGCTGCTGACAGAGATCAACAAAAGAAAGCTGAAATATGTAGGCCATGTGATCAGAAACATCAAAACAGATCTGATGTGAGTGGTCCTGCAGGGGAAAGTTGAGGCAATGAGAAGAAAGGGACGACCGCACACCTATCTCAACAACATCGCTGAAATCTGTGGTCTGGAGATCCAGGAGGTCGCCCACAGATGTCTTAATTGTATTACCTGGAGAAAACTTGTAACGGCAAGCATAGCTCCTACCACCTGCTTGCTCCTACCACCGGGAGATGAGATGATGATGAGGTTTGAGTGGCTTACTCTGCATATGTATGGATGCCTGTCTTTTTCGCTATCTCAGGCAGCAGGTCTGATGAGTTCTACATACAGTGAATGTATAGTCCGCATTTGGAGCAAAGGGCCTTCCCATTAAAGGACCTAAATACCGAGAGCTCTGGGAGAGTGTCCCTTGGGTGCCTCCCCAATTTCTCAGCAGTCTCTTTCTTGCAATTTCTTTCTTTTTTCTTTCTTTCTTTCTTCTTTTTCTTGTGTTGTCATCCTGAATGTTTTCTGGTTTTTTATTATATGTCAGAGCAGATACGTTATTCTGTTGAGTTCTATTTTGTCTGCCTGTTTTTGTCTGTGTGTTCGTACTGTTGCAAGGGAGACATTTTCTCTCTCTCTCTCCCCCTCCCCTCTCTCTGTCTTGGGGCTGTGACAATATATCCACATTTACTTTATTTTAAAAATTTCAGTTGTCTTAGGCAAAATGTTAAAGACTGCATCATCCCCTATTAGTTGTTTTTGGTGTGGATTAAAAACAAAACATAAACCAGACACCTTTACATGTATGCTGCTTGTAATTCTTTGTGAAATACAATTAAATACAGTAAAACAAAGTTTGTCTTGGTGGGCTGGGTGTTGTTTGCTGAAACTTTATTTTCCTAGCAAGAATTTTTCTCCACTGTTGAAGCGTTGCTTGCCAAGCAGGAATAAAGTGTTGTACTTTGGATGTTATCATGCTGAAATATTACTGTCTTGAAATCAGTGGTGGTATTAGATTCTGTGCATGTATATTGGTAATAAATTGCTTGCCTTTTTTTTTTTTATTAATCCTTATTTTTACCTTTCTTTTTATTCAATTGAAGTTTTTCTTTGGTCCCTGTCCTCTAGGTATTCCCAATTCACGTGTCCTGAACAGGGAAAAGTGTAAGTGGCATGGGCCAGTATCAATCATTAGCACTGTGTCAGACATAATCCTAATTCATGGAACAGTATGGAATTAATGTTGCATATCTGACATATTTTGACTAGTCTGCTCATCTCTCCCACTTACTGACTGCAGCCTTCCTCTGCTCTCATAGTTGGTGATGATTTCGGTGTGTGTGTCTGCTGATAAAAGTGTGTAGAATTGAATAAGAAGTGTTGTATTTGTTGCATCTTCTTATGATGAGTCACTATAGAAAATGATGAATCTGTTGTGGCAATAAAGAAGTCAAGTGCAGAGTAAAAATACAAACAAATTAAATGAGTTGCTGAAAGTTGAAATGCTATGCATCGTGACTTTTACTGTTCATTGTGTTTTTATTGTATGTTGTGGATTTCACTGATGAAGGGAAAGCAAGAGTATGGCAGTCAAAGGAAGTGTGTGCATGTCTTTTAGTTTGTTTTGTGAGTAATCTAACCCAACAAAACATCTCTCTCTCTTTTCTTCCTCTGCTGTGTTTTGAATACTTGTTCAGTCTAAATCAATAGGCATATGGTATACATATTTGTTCATTGTGAAAACTGAAGCAGTTGTTGTTGTTGTTGTTGTTATAGGAGTTCTGATTGTTTTGAGATACATGAATGCACATTTTTTTGTCCACACTGTGCGGGCAGTATATTACTGTACAGACTGTGTACTCAGTCTTCAGTGGGTTTTCATAGTGGGTGTTTTTCGTGTTTCCATAAACCACCAGACAGTGGCATGACTTGCCAGATACTTAATGTGCATATTTGATAGTTTGCATGCACATATAGATGATATGCACAAAAGGGGTGTAGGCATTAACAGGTCTGCACACGTGTTGACTTGGATATCAGAAAATGTTCACCCTTTACCCATCAGGTGAGAGGTACCTAGACAGGATCGAACCAGGACACACATTTGCATAGATGTGTTTCATTCTTGACTTACACGAAATATACATGAAATATTTGAATGATGTGTTGTAATAAATAGTTTGTGCTTACGTAATTGGCTACTCATGCATTTTGAAAAGCAAAACAATTAAACAGTTCATCTAACACGGTTCAGTTTATGATCAGTTCAGTAAATTTAAGTATGGTCATAGTCACAGAATAGATCGCTTGCCAGCTCTTAGTGTTGATCTCAGGTACCTTGAACCTAATTCAGGGTCTTATTTTAATCAAATAAACTTTGAGGGATAGAATTGTTTTCTGAAAAGTTTGTTTTGTTTTGGGGTGTTTTTTTGTTTGTTTTGGGGGGGGTAGATAAATCAGTCAGAAATGTAAATTCATGGCAAAAAGACATTTATTGACATTGACCTGAATTGTGAGTTTTAAGTGGGTGTAATGTTTTCTTTTTGCTAATATACATTATATGCAGTAAAAAAAATATTTAAAAAAGTATATGTTAAATCCTTCATTTATGCAAAATTTGTGCATCTTGTTCTTATTGAAATGCCATCTTAAGTATTATGCATTTTCCTCTTTGTATCTCCTAGTGTGGTAAATAGTGACTTTTTTCAGTTTTATATTAAGTTTACATTGAAAAATTAGCTTCTGTTGGGATTCGATTCAGATTTGACTAGGCATGCAACATAAATTCATAGTACCTCGGATGCTGTCTTCTCTCTCTCTCTCTCTCTCTCTCTCTCTCTCTCTCTCCTCTCTCTCTCTCTCTCTCTCTCTCTCTCTCTCTCTCTCTCTCTCTCTCTCTCTCTCTCTCTCTCTTCGATCTGTCTGTCTTGTCTTACACACACACACACTCTCACTCATATTCATGCACACATGCAGAATTACTCTTTTATCTTTTTTTTTCTTACATATATGCACTTTTCTTCCTCCCTGCACAGTTTTGTTTCTCACATTCATTGCCGTTTTTCTATTCCTGTGTGTGATGTAATGTTCACAAATTAACATACTACAAATACAATCATCCATTATCGCCCCTTCTTTCAAAGGTGTTTGCTTCTATTAATGTCTGTGCTTTCAACATGTATTATGTCATGATAAAATGCATGAACCAATAATTTTCTTTAACCTCTGATTGCCTATTTAAGACTCTAATGGTGTCTTTACCTTTTCCTCTGTGGGTTTTATTCTGAAGAGTGTGTGACTTGTATCCCAAGTTCTTGATCTCGTGTGTTGCACAGTGATCATTCTGTTTTTTTAACTGGATACTGCTGTCATGGTTTAATTCTTCTGATCCTTCTTGCAGTCTTTGTCGACCTGTGATGGTGTTTACTGAAAAGGGATATGTGTGTATGGCATGACTATGATGCTCACTGATAACAGCATGTCTTTAATGGTTGATGTATATGTTTTAGTTAGATTATTTTAATATTCAGTTTTGAAATTGTTAAAAAGAAGTCATCCCAACTAAGAACTCATTTTTTACCATATGCAAAAGCAGTGCCTGATTTAGGGGTGTTTGTCATGTGGATTTAGGTGCAGTTGTTAACACATTCCTGCTTTGTGCACATGCACACACACAGACACTCACATTCATACACATGCATGCACGCTTTGCGCGTGCATGTATGCACGTATGCACACACAGAGACTGTATATGTACATTCATATGAATGCTCACACACTCAGTTTACTCTAAGTGTAACTAGGGTAAACTGATCTAAATCCGACTGATTTTGGCACAAGGTACAGGTTTTGTGGCGTGTCTTCATAAATATTTCGTAGATGACAAGTTGGAACAGCTTGATGCCTATAGTAGACTTTCTGTGATTGATTACTGGGCTTTACAAAGCTGTATGGGATACCACAGTCATACAATATGCTAAAGAACAAAGTAGGGGTTCATGATCTAAATTCCGACCAGGAGGTGATCTAAACCTCGACCAGCATGAATACGGTCAAGGCAGTGCACATTATTTGATTAACAAATGATCTATCAATCAAAAACAACAAAAACGATTAGTTACTGCTGGAACAATGTATGCCTTGATGATTTTCATCGGTGTTTTCCACATCTACTGCGTCTGCCAACAATCGACATCTTTCCCTGTTGCATACTTTTTAGAAAGGCAGCGAGGTCAGTGCATGAAGTAGGTCTATGTAGATCTAAGTTGCTGTCATCTCTCACACCCACACACACGTGTGTGCTCGCAATCGATTGAGAGATAGACAGAACAAGCCAGAGAGAACAAAAAGGAAAGAAAGAAAGGGAGAGGGGGAGAAAGAGAAGGAAAGACAGTGGGAGTCGGTTGAGAATTAGATCACTCAGGTATTCAAGTCCAACCGACCAAATCTCGCCATTTCATGAGAGGAACTGATCTAAATAACGTCCCAAACCCAGAAATAGCTTCTGCAGCTCATATTTATGCATAAGTCATGTGATCTTGTAAACAGCGAATCAGTTCTCTATCGACAGTATCGGTTTGTTGAGACAAGGGGTCAACGAGTGATCACGTGAAAAGTCGCTATGGCACGCGTGGCGCCCGGAAGCAGGCAGGTTGGTGTGGCTTTCAATGTCGCACTGTGTCATAATTTAAAAAATATTTTTACTTTCATTGGCAAATCCTAGAAATTTGGTTATTCCCTAAACTGAAACCAGTTTCTTTCACCTATTTTCAGCAACAGGAGTGACTGTACTTTCAGTTTTGTGAGGCGACCCAAATATCAGTCAGATTTTACATCACCCAAAAATAGGTCTGGTTTTAGATCAGTTTACCCAGCCCTTTTTCCTTTTTTATAGTAAAAACGAATACAGACAACAAAAGTTATCTTAGTCGTCATTACTTAAATATCTGAAATTTGGATTTTCTGCATGTGTGCAAGTATATGCTATTTTTTTAATTTTCTTTTTTCTTTTCTTTTTTGTTTTTGGCAATAGAATAGCTAGTGTTGTTGGTAGAGCCACATGATGTCCTTACATTTTTCAGTTTCCTATTTATTTGACATATGCTGCAGATCATAGAGTAGTTTCCTTAATTGAAATGGGTTTCCATTTATCCATTCCCTCGTGGCCCCTGACATTTTGTCTGTGATGATGTTTTACTGATTAGTTTGTTTGACAGTGAAGAGAAACCAAGCTGTCAGGTTGTTCATAGGTGGCATGACGGCTCTGAACTATGACCAGTTAATTGCAGCTCTGACCTATAATTGTAATAAACTGTACTTCTGAACTATGATTGTCTGACCACACGATAAATCTGATGGCTGTGTCAGTGGTTTGGGATTTTCTTTGTCATGTGCAGCACGAGATTACGAAATTCAGCGGGACCACATCAAGCTGGTGGAGATCCTTGGGGAAGGGCAGTTTGGGGATGTCTACAAGGGCATGTTTTTTGACAGGGTGAGTGATGATGGAACTTATGTGCACACATGCTTGGGTTGGTGTTGGATTCTCTCTGTTTGCCTTGCTGATTATCTTGCTTGCTCTTCTCATACTTTAGCTTGTTGGTTCTCAGTAGCTTGGTTGGATTCACATACCAGTGATTGTGGATTCGAACCTGCTCATTAGTTTCATGTCATTTTGAGGCTAACTTGAGTATTTTGGCTGATGTCACCTGGTATATGTGTTGTGACTGTGACTGTTGTCCTGTAATTTTATGCAACATCTAATGCCTATGTTGGTTTGAATTTCAGGAGGGGATGCAGGTGCCTGTGGCTGTCAAGACATGTAAAGAGACTAGTGAAGAAACCATGACAGAAAAGTTCCTGGAGGAAGCATGTAAGTCAGTCTGTGCATGTCTGCTGGACCCTGCAAGTCTGTGACTGCAGAGTTAAACTTTGAAAACAAATCTGGGGGAGGGGGGTTCTTAGTGTATGTAAAGGTTTTATTTTTGGCATTTTCAGTGATTTTTTATTGTTTGACAGTTTAAGTGGTAGTATTCAGTGATCTTTTTTGTTTGACAGTTCCCAGTGACAGTTTCTGGTGATTTTTGTTGTGTGACAGTTTTCAGTGTGTGTTTAAAATTCACTGTGTTTATTCTATTTTCAGTAATGAATGATTTAGAAATGAGTTGGTGAGTGTAAATTATGAGCATATTTGTTATCTTTTCCCCTTTTCTTTGTGTTCTTTCCCAAACTTCAAGTGTTGTTTTAATGAGGAGTTGTTAATTTGCCTTTGTTTTTCTGAGGTGCCTTTCTTTGTAGTGAAAGTAGTGTTGTTTAATTAAAAGTGAGGAATTGTTAATTTGCCTTTGTTTTTCTGAGGTGCCTTTCTTTGTAGTGAAAGTAGTGTTGTTTAATTAAAAGTGAGGAGTTGTTAATTTGCCTTTGTTTTTCTGAGGTGCCTTTCTTTGTAGTGAAAGTAGTGTTGTTTAATTAAAAGTGAGGAATTGTTAATTTGCCTTTGTTTTTCTGAGGTGCCTTTCTTTGTAGTGAAAGTAGTGTTGTTTAATTAAAAGTGAGGAGTTGTTAATTTGCCTTTGTTTTTCTGAGGTGCCTTTCTTTGTAGTGAAAGTAGTGTTGTTTAATTAAAAGTGAGGAGTTGTTAATTTGCCTTTGTTTTTCTAAGGTGCCTTTCTTTGTAGTGAAAGTAGTGTTGTTTAATTAAAAGTGAGGAGTTGTTAATTTGCCTTTGTTTTTCTGAGGTGCCTTTCTTTGTAGTGAAAGTAGTGTTGTTTAATTAAAAGTGAGGAGTTGTTAATTTGCCTTTGTTTTTCTAAGGTGCCTTTCTTTGTAGTGAAAGTAGTGTTGTTTAATTAAAAGTGAGGAGTTGTTAATTTGCCTTTGTTTTTCTAAGGTGCCTTTCTTTGTAGTGAAAGTAGTGTTGTTTAATTAAAAGTGAGGAGTTGTTAATTTGCCTTTGTTTTTCTAAGGTGCCTTTCTTTGTAGTGAAAGTAGTGTTATTTAATTAAAAGTGAGGAGTTGTTAACTTGCCTTTGTTTTTCTAAGGTGCCTTTCTTTATAGTGAAATTAGTGTTGTTTAAAAGTGAGGAGTTGTTAATTTGCCTTTGTTTTTCTAAGGTGCCTTTCTTTGTAGTGAAAGTAGTGTTATTTAATTAAAAGTGAGGAGTTGTTAACTTGCCTTTGTTTTTCTAAGGTGCCTTTCTTTATAGTGAAATTAGTGTTGTTTAAAAGTGAGGAGTTGTTAATTTGCCTTTGTTTTTCTAAGGTGCCTTTCTTAGTAATGAAAGCATGGCATGTTGTGTTTCAGACATCATGCAGCAGTTTGATCACCCACACATTGTCAAACTGATTGGTATATGCTCTGAAAACAGACCTGTATGGATTGTCATGGAGTTGGCCAAACATGGGGAGGTATGCTCTTGTCTGCATCTGAATAATACATATTCATGACAATAGTAGTTTGGCCTGGTCCGGTGGAATGGTATTTCGTACAATGAGTTAGCTTCTTATGTACGTAGTTGAGATCCTTAGAATATGTTTGTTTGAGGTGGTTGTATTATTTGTTGGAAAGCATTGGCATGTTGATTTTGTAGAAGCTTTCTTGTGGGTATGTTGATATATTGTATAAAGGCTTTTGCTCACGTATTGAGTATATCACTAGGTAGATTCTGTTGATATAATACAAATTTTATAGGTATATGTTTCTATGTCTTATGTTTGTTGATTGATATATATATATATGTATGTATGTTTGTTTGTTTGTTTGTATGTATGTACTTATGTGTGTGTAGGTCAGAATATATGTATGTCTGTTTGATACGTATATGTATATACATTTTTTTTCAACAAAAATAGACATACAAACATACTATCTATGAATTTAGTTGTATCTAACTGAATTTATTTCTATGAATATATATGTGTACACACTTATATGTACAGTATTCATCCCCTCCATATTTGAATTTTAAGTTTGCCGAGGTTCATATCTGTATATATCTGTATGTGCATATTTTTATTTCAAGTACTTATTGTAAAGTTCTTTGGCAACACTGTTCATGTAATAATCACAACTTTGTGTATGATTGTACTCAAATGCATTTTCCATGCATATATTCAAATGCCTTTTTCCTCCAGTGTCAGAGATGTTCTAATACCACTTTGCAGCTGTTCAAGTTCATTCAAATGAAGTACACAAAATTGTAAAGTCCATTTACCTCATCGTAAACTGTTTCAAAAAACTGATCTGGCTGGTTCTTTTAGTAGGTGAACTGAATGTGTGCATGCCTCATCAGTATCAGCTGCCCTGCCGCATGGCATTGGCGATCATGGACTTCCATCTGTCTCTATCTCCTGTGCATACCTATGTGTAATATTCATGCCCCTTCCTAAGGCGTTATGGCCCAAATTGATGTAGGCTGGTTGGTTCTTTTAATGGAGCTGTGGACTTAAGATCTAATACGCGAGTTCAATCCCAGCTGTCCACATTAAAAACTGGCCTGTTCATTGCCCATCTTCATGATTTTATCATGTTGGTGGTGTCAGCTTAATGTTTCGTAGCTCCCTTTCCCACCCTTCCCATTCAAGACCATGCCAGCGTGTAATGTTTTGCACATGCTCAAGAAGTCTTCTAGATAATTGCTGGCAGATCTGGGTGGAGCGCATGTGGAATTGTCCAAGTACAATGAGTCTCTCTTGAACAAACTCTAAACTGAATAAAACATGAGGTTAATTTTATTGCCAGTTTAGTTGGTTCGTTTGTTTAAGTCTTACTGGGTTATTTAAGTACACGACTTGCCTGGGCATAACAGGTTTTTTTAAAATGTTTTTTGAGGTTCAACAAGGTATAAGTATATGTCTTGAGATGGTTATAGCCCTCATATAGCTCAGTACATTTGGCTGGACTTTAAACAGAATAATAGTAATAGATTTGTGTTTGTTACATCACAAAACATAGCATTGACTTGCTGATTATTGATTATGTTTATCTTCTTCTAGAGTTATTTGTTACGTTACATTATGTTTTGTTATTTGTCATCAGTTTTTTAGTTGTACTGTGTGCTATTTCTTTACTCTGCAAAGGTTTTTCTTTCAAGATTTGTGTTAATGATAAGGTTTCAATACAGTGGCATGTGTGTGTGTTCGTATCTCTCTGTGTGTGTATGTGTTTTTGTGTTACATTTTAGTTCAAATTTGAAATAATATTTGTTGTTCAGACTTTTATTTATTTTGCAATGTCTCATATGATCATTTTAACAGTTTTAAACATGTTTGAGTTTCACTCATGACATGTTTGTTTTTGTTATTTCTACATTGAGTTACACATTTTTTTTGTTTTTGGATATATTAGTACAACTTTTATCTTAACCTGGCAACACATGGTTTATGATGGTGTGTATGTGTGTGTGCAGATGCGAGCATATCTGCAGAACAACAAACCAAGATTGGATCTGGTGGTTCTGATCATGTATGCCTATCAGCTGAGCACAGCATTGTCCTACCTGGAAAGCAAGAAATTTGTGCATAGGTATGTCAGACTGTTAACTATGCCGCTACACTGTGTTCACAGATATGTCAGACTGTGTGTCTCTACACTTTGTTCGCAAGAATGTCAAACTGTAAGCCATGCCCCTACACAGTGTTCACAGGTATGTCAGATTGTAGACTGTGTCCCTATGCTGTGTTTACAGGTATGTGAAACAGTAAGCCTTGTCTCTACATGATGTTTACAGGTATGTGAAACAGTAAGCCTTGTCTCTACACGATGTTTACAGGTATGTGAAACAGTAAGCCTTGTCTCTACACGATGTTTACAGGTATGTGAAACAGTAAGCCTTGTCTCTACAGTATGTTTACAGGTTTGTGAAATTTAAGCCATGTCCCTACACAATGTTAACAGATACGTGAAACTGTACGCCATGTCCCAACACATTGTTCATGGGTATGTCAGACTGTATACTGTGTCTCAACACTATGTTCACAAGTATGTGAAATTGTAAGTCATGTCCCAACACAGTGTTCACAGGTATGTGAAACTGTAAGCCATGTCCCAGCAGTGTTCACAGGTATGGCATGCTGTAAGTCATGTCCCAATACAGTGTTCACAGGTATGTGAAACTGTAACCCATGTCCCAGCAGTGTTCACAGGTATGGCATGCTGTAAGTCATGTCCCAGTACAGTGTTCACAGGTATATGAAACTGTAAGCCGTGTCCAAACACAGTGTTCACATGTATGTGAAAATGTAAGCCATGTTCCAACACAAATGTTCACAGATATGTAAAACTGCAAGCCATGTCTCAACACAGTGTTCGCAGGTATGTGAAACTGTAACCCATGTCCCAATAAAGTGTTCACAGTATGTCAAACTGTAAGCTTGTGAGATTATTTTAACTGTCACTTTGAGATGATCAGTACAACTTTATTATCTCGGTAAGAGTAAGAGAATCTTAATGTTGATAATGTACGTGCAGGGACATTGCTGCTCGAAATGTGCTAGTCGCTTCCCATGACAACGTGAAGCTGGGTGACTTTGGCCTGTCTCGCTGGGTGGAGGAGCAGAGCTACTACAAAGGTAATTATATTCTCAAACCATTCTCAAACCATTTATGTGTTAAGTATTCCGTGCATTGGCTTATATACATATGGCTGTAAGTATAGGATTTGCTTAGTCTCCCGCAAACTGGATCAACATGTAAAATTGTCTGTCTTTCTCTCACTATGTCTTCTCTCTCTGCATCCATCTCTGTCTCCATCTCCATTTGTCTGTCTGTTTCCACCTTCTGTCCTGTCCGTTTCCCCTCTCTCTTTCTCTCTTATCGAATATCAAACACTTTATCATTTGCTCTCAAGATCTGGAGAACCATTTCAGAGCTGGGTTTTTCTTGTGCATATGTGCAACAATGCTTTATTGGTAAAGGGAAGTAATAGATATCCTGTGTGTAGTGTTTTATTGAAGAGAAACAGATATTTTGTGTGCAGTGTTTTGTTGTTGAAGGGAAATAATTAGTAGAAGCTCCGTATGCAGTGTTATATTATTGAAGATAATGACAATAGATTCTCTTTGTGTAGTGTTTCATTTGCTTTAGGGAAGTAAACAGTATTTATTTTGAGTGTAGTGGTTTGTTTTCACGGGAAATAAACATGTGCAGCGTCCAAAGGGAAACTGCCTATTAAGTGGATGGCTCCCGAGTCCATTAACTTCCGTCGCTTCACAACTGCCAGTGATGTCTGGATGTTTGGTGAGTTCTTTCACTGTTAAGCATTTGATTTTAAATGAATACTTTCTCTGTTTTATGATTTCATGTTTCTTGTTTGGAGAGGTGTTCAGCCGTTTCCCTTCTCTATGATTGTGTGGATGATCCTGTCTGTTGGTTTATACTGTTGCTTATACTGTGGTATCTGATTTCATCAAATGAAAGTATATTAGAGTAACTGGGAAATTGTTTTATCCTTTTAACTGTGGTATTACAAAGAAAATAGAGTAAATTGTAAATTGTTTTGTCATTTTATGATTAACAAACTGACATATTGACTACCTGTGCAAATGAAAAAGTTAGTTGCCTTGGTAGTTTGGAGTATTTTTTCCTCTTTGTGGAAATGATGATTCTGTATGGACATGATTTCTCTTCTGTGGATGTATGAATATTTTTTCTATTGTTAAAAGATTGTTGAATCACAGATTGTCCTTTCATTTTTATAAAGGAAGGGAGGTAAACTCAGATTGACTTAAGTGTAGACTCTTTGTAAGTCTGTTAACAAAATTCTCACAAAAAATTTGTTATTTCTTTAGAGATTGATTTAAAGATTAGGTTTCGCACTGTGGAAGGCTTTTGCATTTGTCATCATACTTTACTTGCTTTCAATGTATGGTACATTTGTCATTTAGGAACATCTTTATTGTGCAGGTGTGTGTATCTGGGAGATTCTGATGTATGGAGTGAAACCATTCCAAGGGGTGAAGAACAATGATGTGATTGGTAAAATTGAGGCTGGGGAGAGGCTTCCCCTCCCTGCTGGCTGCCCACCATCTCTGTACAACCTCATGTGTGTCTGCTGGCAGTACGAACCCTCCAAGCGGCCCTCTTTCGCTGATCTCAAAACATGGCTGTAGTGAGTAGCATGTCACAAGTGACAGATGAGTGTCTGTGTGCACAGGTACATAAGCATGTCAGTGTATCTGTATACTGGTATGGTTGTTGTGCTATGACCTTGCCATTAAAATATAAGAATTCTTTTACCATCATCATTTACTAGTTGGTGCTTACAAATTTTCAGTCTCCTCGTGAGGCCTAAGGAAGTACTTGCAGGGAAACTGAAATGTTTATTGGTTTGTGCCAATGCATTTCCCTTCCTGTAGGGACTTCCTTGAAGCTGAAAGAATTATGTTAATGTACGTTTGTGAGGCAGCAGTAGAACATTATTATAGTTGCTGCGAGTTTGGCCCAGTTCATATTGTACATACAAATTTTTTTGGTTTTGTACATGTGTGTGCAGGGCTGTTTATTGTGGTTGTGAAATGAAAATCCTTGTAGTGATTTCTGGGAGCTTTTAACAAGATTCCAGTGATGCATACCAAGTGAGACAATATGAAACATTTCCAGTGGCGATAGTTTGACTGAGTCTTTGTGGTGATAGATTAATGAGCTTTTTTGATTTTCTTTGTTCTTACTGTGGCAAGAAATTTTTATCACTGTATCAGTTAATCTAAGTTTGAAATGTGTTCATTTTCAAGGTCATGTATTGTGAAACTTGAAATCATGTCAGCAACAATTTTGATGGTTTGTGTCTTGGTAGATAGATTCAAATTGTTTCGAGTTTTAGCTTGAATGATACATTTTCATGAATAAGATGTGTCTGAAAAATGAGAGAATATATATGGCATGACCATTCACTCTATATACACCTTTTGTTTTTGTTTCTTTTCAGTTCAGTTTCTCAAGATGATGTCTCCATATTCAGAATGAATTCTGTAGGCACTAAGGTCACAGGTGCCTTGTGATGGAGAATATCAAAGAATGGTCGTGTCACATGTTTTAAGCCAGCATATAAACCCTTGAGGTGGCCAGATCTGAGGTCTTACCTAGCCTGTTTTACATAGCCTTTTTTTTTTTTTATCTTGTACTAGTATAGTATTGGTCTGTCATTGGAGGATTTGTTTTTAACAGTATGTGACTTTTTCCCGCATTCGTTCAGTGCATTTGTAATGACCATTGAATAGTCTTTTGTATTCAAAACTGAATGAAGGTCTATGTCTTCAGATGTACAATATGGGATATGCTATCTGTTACAGTGAAATTTTACAGGAAGAAAAGTACAGACAGACAGAAGAAATGCACAGAGACAACAGACGTATCCAGGCCATTTCATGGAGTAAGTTACAAAGGAAGCAAGCGCTAACCATATTCCTGTTTACTTGTTTGTTTCCTTGTAATTATTTGATATAAAGTTTACATTAATTTGGCAGCCAGTTGGTTTTTTTGTATATAAGTTATAATTGTTTTATTTAGAGTTAAGATTGATTTGGCTGCCAGTTGTGTTTTCAGAATAGTTGGTTGTGTATTAACTCAATGCAGACAAATCTTGAGATATCTCAGTACAGCAGGACATCACTCTGCTTCAATTTCAAAGAATACTCATTAATAGCTTACTTCGAGTCCAGCAGTGAGTTTCTTAGGCGTAGTGAAGTGAGACAAAGCAAGCCAATCAAGCAAGGGGGGGTTCTTGTGCTAGTAGATCTAGTGACAATGTTAGCAAAGCGTAGTGGCTTCAAGAGGTGCTCGCTTAGAACTTCAATATGGCGACTGTTGTTGACCTCTGCTTTTGATGATGGAAGGTGTTTTTTTTTAAACGTGAGTGGGCCAAGCTCTTTGGGACAGAATTAAAACGAGTAGATGTCCGTGATTATTTTAGCAGACCGACTGCTTTCTAGGTTGTATGGCATGCCAGTATTTAGGCATAATGTACCCCACATGATTTTCAACCTCATTTGTTTTGATCGGGGCAACTTCATCCGTATGGGCTGTTGTTTTGTATGTGTAGCCTTAATTTTGGAGTTTGTTAAGTTTGTGGCAAATGATTTGAGTGATGCTTGAAACTATTTTGGTCATGTGTTTTCCAGATCTATTTTTTGATAACATCCCCCATCCCCACCCCATTTCAACCATTAAAATGAAAATGAGACAATTTTTTTAAATGAACTTCAGGAAAATGTGTATTTTTCCTTCTTTGTCTTTGACATTTTTCATGTGATCCTGTAGATCTAGTTGTTTCGTTTCTCATAGTAGTAAGTTATCTTCCACCACTTTGATGCCCAATTTTGTCTCTTGTGTCATCTTGGATTTGCTAGGTTTGCTGTGACAGTTTTGTACATATTCACTAGTCACTAGAGTCTAGCTTTATCTTGTTTTACTAATGATAAGAAACTTGCCTCAGAACTTGTCCATACCTATTAATTATTGGTCTAAAACATGTTTAGAGTCATTTCCATTTATTGGTCTTCAGCCTACGGATGAACTGCATTTTGGCAGTTTTTCTTAGGATTTTTCTGCTGAAAATATTGCAATATCAGAGGTATATGGTGGAGGAAGTAAATAGTTTCAGGCAGTGGTGCTCTAAATCGGTTAAGCCATACTTGGGACAAGAGTAGGTGCTAAAAGGTAAGGGTATCCAAATATAATTATGTTGTGCCTACTTTAGGGGAGGAGTGCTGTGCTGACAGAGCAGTGTTTCAAAAACAGTTTAGATGTTAGGAATTTTTAATGGTTCTAGTATCTGCAGGTGGCAGCGGCAGATTATAGAGCCATTGAGATCTGCTTGTTTATAATTGCTGGTTATAGTTTGGGAGGGGGGTTGGGGTTTTTGAGTGTACATGCGTTAATTTGTATTTATCAATCCACACTCCTTGCAGATGCAAAGTGATCTTAGTAAAAGGATCAGAATGCATCCTCCTACTAATCTCGGTGCCCCCTCCTTCCATTACCTCCACCCCCACCCCCCAGCACAGTCACACCTCTTTTTCAGTGGGTTAACATAACATGTGTATTAAAAGAAATATCTGAAGCAGTAGTTTCGGAGTGTAATTGATTGTCAGGTTATGGCTTTATTGAATATCTGTTTAATTAAAAATATCACAAAATGTATGTTTAAAGCAAAAAAAAAACCCCCAAAGTTGAAATATCTTTCTTTATAGCGGGATCCAACGGGTCAGATGAGGAACCCCCCCCACCAAAACCTGCTCGGCCAATGTACCCCATGTCCCCAACAGGCTCCATTCCAAACCTCAGTGGTGGCAATGCGGTCCTGGGGAGTGTCAACACTCACTGGAACAGCACCAGCCACCTCCCACAAGGCCATGGCGTTCCTGCAGGCCCCTCGCCCAACACAGAGAGCCTCAAACGCATGGGTAGTGGGGAGGAGCACCGCCCTCCACCTCAGTCCACCCCTAACCTGTTTCAGGGATACTTCCCCTCCTCTGCTGGCTACATGCAGGTGAGTGGTCTTGAGAGATGGGGGAAGACTTTGAAGTGTACAGAGAGAGAGAGAGTTTGTGTGTGTGTATATTCTTACTGTCCCACTTGTTGGCTTCTCAGGGTTTGGTGTTGGCCACTGCACATATGTGTACACCAGTAAAATGTAAAGTATTTTACAGCAGTGGCAATTTCTGTCAGCCTCTACAGTTGTGGTTACAATTTGTCATGCTTTTATGTTACATCCACTTTCCTGAAATGATTTTCTGTATGTGTGTGTTTTAGGGGAGGTGGGGGGGCCTAAGTTGGTCAAGCCATGAGCAATCATTATACATACACACACTCCCATCTTTTCCAGGTGATATGAAATAATCTACCTTTTTAAAAAATACATGAACTAGACAGCAGTAATTTCTGCCAAATGTGTTATGAGTAGTTTAGTCTAATTTACTGTATAATGGTTATTAAGAATAAATGAAAATTTCAGTGATTTTTCTTTTAATCATCTTACTTGTTCCAGGTTCCTCAGGCAAGCACCACACAGCCTCACCCACGCATGGGACCAATACCACATTCGGAACGTCCAATCATCAGCCCATATTTCAGCACAGGGATCAACTTGGCTGGTTCTGCCAGTAGCCAGACCTCTTTATCACAAGCCCCCATGCGTAATGGTGTGGCCCGGCAGCCTGAGACTATTCCTCAGGTACATTTTTCAAACTTGTGAGATTTCAGTGTGTTATTGTGTGTGTGTGTGTGCACACGCATGTGTGTGTGTATGTACATGCATTTGTGTTCATGTTTTAGTGTTTGCTTTTGTATCTGTATTTGTGGTGTCAGTATGAGTGGATTAGTTTGATGTTACGTATTTTTCACATTATTGATATGGGTGTGTTTTTGTGTGCATATAAGGTATGTGTGTGTATGTTTAGATAATACACATTTCCTGTTTGGAATTAGGGAAGGGGGAAAATAAGAAATGTACAAAAAACTGCATCTAGTAACCATCTCTAGGACTTACATTTATTCGTAAGCTGTGTTGTTTTTCTTAGGGGGGTGGAGGATATCAGCAGGCTGGAGCAGGAGCAGGGTCAGACATGGGAGAGGTGGGGCTTAGAGGACAGCCTCAGTCTGCAGCTACTGCAACACGCAACTCCATTGTACAGGTGTGTTGTAATTTGCGTATAATTCATACAAAACATGCTATGCTCCTCTCTCTCTCTCTCTCTCTCTCTCTCTCTCTCTCTCTCTCTCTCCTCTCTCTCTCTCTCTCTCTCTCTCTCTTCCCCCCTCCCTTCCTCCCTCCTTCTCTGTCTTGACTTTAAAATTTTTGCCATTTATTGAAAAACATTTTTTTTCTTGAATTTCAGGGTACTTTTCTGATGTGAAAGTTGGGAAGATGTGTATAAACATTTTTTGAAACATTGAGTAATGGACATCATGTGTGCGCGAGAGCTTTGTAATTGAGATAATATTTTTAATTGATTAATGTTTTGCTAAGCACACCCTTAAAGCTGTGCCAAAACTATGTAAGCACACAGAATATCAAATATGCACATACCTGTAAATTATATCAGTGGATGATGTATGGAAGCATGAAAACACCTAGCATGCTTGCCCACCCTGATGCAGACTGTGCAACAAGAGTGAAATCTGCTCAGCTTACACAACAGCTTGAGTTCTCTGTGCTTCACAAAAAAATCTGATTATACATATAATTCACAGTCTAGACAAGTTTGGAAAATAGCCATATACAAGAAAATAATACCATTGTAGTACTGTTAAAAAAAAAATTTTATTTCTGATACTCATTTTTCACAGCTATTTATTTTTGACAATTTATTTATATCTGAATGACAGCCACATTGCTCAAAAAGTCTTGAAGGGAATGCCTAACAAATAACTCTGTGATTCAGGACTACGCCCACCATCGGCATGTTGCTGATGTAGATGAACATGTGATAGAGCAACGTCTGCTACAGCAGCAGCAAGACTCGGCAGCAGATGCTAAGTGGTTACAAAAAGAGGAGAAAAGTTTGGTAAGAAACCACTGAACTGATATTTCCTCAGTTCTTGATCTTAGCTTGTCAGTTATATAGGCTGGTTTTATATATTTTTCTCTTTTCTAATCCCAAGTGATGTTTTTGGTAAAGATAGTTTCTGTAGTGCCATTTGTCAGATGAACACAACTTTTATGATACAGCTTTTTTTGATGCATGTGTAAGATAAAGCACAGATTCTCGGAAAGAAGCTGTATGAAGCATTTTGCACAGCATGAACTGTGATGATAATTTTTTTAAAGTAATGAGGTTAGAAGTGCTGCATCATGTATACATACATGTTGTTATATGCATTTTTCTCTTGAAAACTAATATGATATACTTGAAGACTGTAACTTCAGGTATATCACTGTCATGATAAACAGCTGCATCCGGCCTTATCTTACCCATTTACCCTCTTCCATTTTACCACTGATGTATAACTGAGATTTTTAACTTCTCTACATGGCTCTGTGTATTGGAATTTAGAACATTAAATCATCAATTTTCTGTTTCTGATCTGTTTGTATTCAGTGTATTTTTGTCTGAACATATAACCGAGAACTTTAACTTTCCCAGGCAGCTCTGTGTATGGAAATTTTTAATATCATCTCTGTTACTGATCCATTTTTATGCTGTTTATTTTTGTTTGAATAGAAGCGAGATAAATGGGCAGCCTTACAGTCTGAAGATAGTGATAGCACCAAGGAGAACTCTCCACCCCTCCAGCCTCCATCACTGTCGCAAAATATGCCTCAGTCTCCACCCCCAGTCGGTCAACAGGTTCAGCACACACAGGCCGTCACAGTCAGACGAACGTCCAGTAGGTTTCTGTTTTTGTTTATTTGTTTTTGTTCCTGTCCCTTTTCTTATGCCACACTAGTGGCCTCTGGATCTGGGGCAATTGTTCTCAGTGCGATGATGATGACAGTGGGATGATAATCATGATGCTATAGACTTCCATTCTGGACTGAGACTGTGTGACATACCTGTACACTGTGCTTCTTGTAATAATATATCCTGATGTCAGTCAGACCTGAGAAACACAAACGCGTGTGGTTTAGTCAGAAAAATTGAGCAGCGCCTTCAGTGACTTATCTAAGATTACTTTACTATGCTTGTTTCAGTAATGTAGATGGGGTTTGCTTTGTTTGTTTGTTTGTTTGTTTGTTTTGTCTTCACAAAATAGACCTACTATTATCATTATGTAAGATGTGGTGATGATCTTTTACTATTAAAGTGTATTGAACATACTTTCGACATGGGCTGTTGGCACTGTACTAATGAAATCGTTATTATTAGTATTCTCTATGTCTCACTATGTGTTTTTGTTGTTTCTGATAGTTACATTCACTTTGTGCATGTTGTATGAGTGTATGTGCACCTGCACATGCCTATGTATACCATAATGTACAAAGTGTTTTGATTATTACCTATCTCCTTGTAAGTATGCTCAACTTCTTGTCAGCACTGTTGATATGTGACACACATGCTTTCATGATAGTGTAATGTTGTCGCTCATCAGATTATGTAGTAATAGTGTTTGTTCATTGCAGAAATGTTAACTGCTAGGTTACAAGTTTTTCAATTCCCTTGACAGATCTTTCATTCAGCTCAGTGGTATGGTGTGTCACTGTGTATGTGGGTGGGGTGGGGGGTTTAGGGGTGATTGAAAGAGGGGGGGGGGCACATTTTGGCCTAATTTTCTCCTTGTATGTCCTCTGTGTGTGTGTGTGACAGTATGTGAATGAAAAGAGGGTGGCGTTTCAGAAAGATTGTGTGACAGTTGGGTTCGCTGTTTTCCAGTGCTTTTGTCACAAAAGATCTGTGCTATATTTGTGATTTATTTTATACATGTTCATCTCGTTTTGGACGTATGAGTGGTCAGAAATCATGAGTGAAATTGTTCAGTTTTTTTGGATATTGTTTAGCATTCATTGTAGCCCAAAGTTTAGTAGAAGGGGTCAAATGATAAACCAGTATTAAATTTTTTTCTCTTATGATTTCAGCGGACAGTCGAAGCAGTAGCACAAGTGATTCCACAGAGGGAGGAGCTGTTCTTTCACAGAAGGTTCTGTCCTTCTTCTGTGCTGCTTTTGTAGCTTTCCCTTCTTATTGCATTTCTGTCATTTTTGTGTGTTAAATTTGCATGTATTTCTAAGGTGCTGTCCTTTGTGCCTCTGTTTGAGCAGGTTTTTTCCTTGTGCACATATTTCTTAGGTACTGTCCTCTATGTTTGCTTTTTTTTGTAGTCTTAACCTCCTAGTGCTGTGCTTTATGTTTCTTTCGTAGCATTACCTTCCTAGTGCATGTATGTCTTTGGTGCTGTCCTGTGTGCTGCTTTTGTGGCTTTACCTTCCTTTTGCATGTGTATCTACAGTGCTGTCTTTTGTGCTTCTGTTTCAGCAGTTTTTTCCTAGTGCATGTATTTCTTAGGTACTGTCCTTTGTGTGCCTTTTTTTAATTTTTTTTTAACCTGCCTGGTGCTGTTCTGTACACTTCTTTTGTAGCATTTCCTTCCTATTGCATGTATATCTGTATATCTATAGTGTGCTTGTTCTTTTGTGGCAATACCTTCCTGAAATACAGCCTTACTAAGGTGCTGCCTTTTGTGCTTTTTTTTCAACATTACTTTCCTTGTGCATGTATTTCTAAGATATTGTCTTGTACTTCTTTTGTAGCATTACCTTCCAAGTGCATGTATTTCTAAGGTGCTCTCATTTGTGCCTCTTTTACAGGGTTATCATCTTCAGTTCATTATTTTGAAAGTGCTGTCCTTTGTTCTTCTGTCATATGTGTGTGCTGCTTTTGTAGCAATGCCTTCCTAGTACATGGATCTTTAAGGCACTGTCCGTTGTGTGTGCTGCTTTTGTAGCATTGCTTTCCTGGTACATGGATTTCTAAGGCACTGCCCTTTGTGTGTGCTGCTTTTGTACCATTGCCTTCCTGGTACATGGATTTCTAAGGTACTGCCCTTTGTGTGTGCTGCTTTTGTACCATTGCCTTCCTGGTACATGGATTTCTAAGGCACTGCCCTTTGTGTGTGCTGCTTTTGTACCATTGCCTTCCTGGTACATGGATTTCTAAGGCTACTGCCCTTTGTGTGTGCTGCTTTTGTACCATTGCCTTCCTGGTACATGGATTTCTAAGGCACTGCCCTTTGTGTTGCTGCTTTTGTACCATTGCCTTCCTGGTACATGGATTTCTAAGGCACTGCCCTTTGTGTATGCTGCTTTTGTAGCATTGCCTTCCTGGTACATGGATTTCTAAGGCACTGTCCATTGTGTGTGCTGCTTTTGTACCATTGCCTTCCTGGTACATGGATATCTAAGGCACTGCCCTTTGTGTGTGCTGCTTTTGTACATTGCCTTCCTGGTACATGGATTTCTAAGGCACTGTCCATTGTGTGTGCTGCTTTTGTACCATTGCCTTCCTGGTACATGGATTTCTAAGGCACTGTCCATTGTGTGTGCTGCTTTTGTACCATTGCCTTCCTGGTACATGGATTTCTAAGGCACTGTCCATTGTGTGTGCTGCTTTTGTACCATTGCCTTCCTGGTACATGGATTTCTAAGCACTGTCCATTGTGTGTGCTGCTTTTGTACCATTGCCTTCCTGGTACATGGATTTCTAAGGCACTGTCCATTGTGTGTGCTGCTTTTGTACCATTGTCTTCCTGGTACATGGATTTCTAAGCATGCATTGGTGGCTGCTTTGTACATGCTTCCTGTACATGGATTCTAAGTACTGCCCTTTGTGTGTGCTGCTTTTGTACCATTGCCTTCCTGGTACATGGATTTCTAAAGTACTGCCCTTTGTGTGTGCTGCTTTTGTACCATTGCCTTCCTGGTACATGGATTTCTAAAGTACTGCCCTTTGTGTGTGCTGCTTTTGTACCATTGCCTTCCTGGTACATGGATTTCTAAGTACTGCCCTTTGTGTGTGCTGCTTTTGTACCATTGCCTTCCTGGTACATGGATTTCTAAAGTACTGCCCTTTGTGTGTGCTGCTTTTGTACCATTGCCTTCCTGGTACATGGATTTCTAAGCACTGTCTATTGTGCTTCTTTTTAGCATTACTTTTGTAGTGCATTTCTAAGTTGCCATGCATTTTGTGTTCTTGTTTTATAGCATTAACTCTCAAGTGCATTTGTAAGGTATTGTTCTTTATGCTTCTTTTATAGCATTACCACTTTGCTTTGTGCTTTTTTGTACAATTGCCTTTCTAGTGCATTTCTAAGAGACTGTTCTTTGTGCTTTTTTTGTTTTCTGTAGCAGTATCTTCATAATGCATGCATTTGTAAATGCTGTCCTCAGCATGTGCTTTATTTATTATAGCTCACTTTCTTATTACATTTTAAGGTACTACTCTTTGTGCTTCTTTTGTGGCATTACCTTTCAAGTGCATTTCTCAGCTACTGTCCATCCTAATGCGTTTCTGAAGTACTGTTCTTTTTGTTTCATTGGTAGTGTTGCCATCCTAGTACATTTCTAAATCTTCTGTATTTGTGATGTTATAGTTGTATTTGATTTCAATGGTGGACCTTGTGTTTTTCCCTAAAAGTAGGTTGTAAAATATATGTATATAAAATGAATATTTTTGATAACTGTGCTTGTATGCCTTTTTTTTTTTTTTTTTTAAATGACATTAACACTTTGATTTGCAGACAAGCAAAACAATTTATTTTTTACTTTCATTTGCAGAAAGTCAAGGCAAGTTTGTTTTTTTCGGGGGGGGGGGGGGGGGATATTGGGGGGGTCTATGATAAATATTGATATAGACTTTACGAAGGATAAATAGTAGTTTTATAAACAAAATTTTTAAAAAGTACCTGAAAGCATAAAACATATTTTTTCTTTTTCGTTTCTACAGTCCTCAGCAGACCGAGTCAATGACAAGGTATATGAGTCAACAACCAGTGTAGTTCGTGCTGTCATGACCATGACAAAAGATGCTCCCTCAGTTGAAGCTGAAGGTTACCTAACTATGGTTCGGGTAAGGCTTTTTTTCTGTTGTGTCTGTGTGGTGTTCTTATAATTGTTTATAGGTTTCCTTTCGTTCTTTCTTTGTGGGCTGGCTCCCCATCTTGCCTTTCTTTAATTTGCCTCTAATTCCACAAAGAAAAAATGCTCCCAGGATTCACTGAAGTTAAGAAAGTAGTGGAGGAATCCAGAGCCAATTCATCACCTGGGCTAATGGAATATTTTATCTATTGTACAAGAAGTGTCCTGGAGTGGCTCCACAAATTGATAAGATCAGCATGGAGGAACATGAAAATTGGCAACCAATGGATGATAACTAATGGACTGTTCATTTCAAAAGAACAGAACTCAAGTGACATCAGTCAGTTCAGACCAATATCAGTTCTAAATGTCAAAGGGAAAATCTTCTTCTCCGTCATGTCAGTAATATTCACCAAATCCGTTATGAGGAAATGAGTCACTGGATTTGTCAGTCCAAAAGGGGAGCATCCCAGGAGTGTCAGGCTGTATAGAATGTGCCACGATGATTTGGTTTTTTTCATGGCGTTGAATGTCTCTTGTTTTGTTATTGTTGTATTTGTTTTCCATAGGCATTGGATGTCTGCATATCTTTAACGTAGTGTTTTGTGGGCAAATTTTAAATAAAACCATGTATTAATCACGGTTTGGAACTTAATTAGAGAGATTTTCAGCCTGTAGATCTGTCTGTACATACAGAGAGGTTTTGGCATGTGTGTGTGTATATGTTTGCTTTTTTAAAGGTTCTTTTTTCAAATTCAAAAATACCAAACTAATGTCAGTTGCAATTAATTGGAGTAAAGCCTTACAAGGAGCTTGCTGTGGTGATGCTTGTATTGATGTGAATTGTATGTGTCTGCAGACAATTGGTCAGGAGTTGCGCAGTCTGTTGGCCAGTGTCGATGAAATTGTCGGCCAGCTTCCACAAGATAATATGAAACAGGTATGTGTACAAATGAAGCTGGGTTTTTTTTTTATAGATATCTGTAGTGAAATTTCTTAAGTTTTTGTCATAAAGGTATGCTGTTATTCATACTTGTATTATTTTCTGTAATTTATCATTAATTGTAATAGTATGAATCGTTCTTATATAGTACTATTCTACAAACTCAGTTGGACTCACTGCACATTACACACAACCAGACTTCACAATAGAGCCTGGAGAACTCAAGCCATTAGGAGAGCTGACTACATTCCACTGGGTATGCCTGCTGGGTGTTTTATGCTTCCAAAAGCTTCCACTGGCATGACTTACTTTGGGGGGGTGGTTAGGTTCTGGTAGGTCAGAAAAATTTCTACCATATATCCTATGCAGAGGCATCTTGGCGAATCAAACCCATGACCTGCCAATCGTAAGCCTGATGTTTGCCCACTTGACTGCTGCACCTGTCTCAAATGTCAAAACTGCTGTTAAAGAAGTGCTGTAAGGCAGAGAAAAGTTGTATAAATGTTGAAATCTACAAATCCAGAAATACTAATGATAAGTGCACAGTATTACAAGTTATTATAAATCATTCTTATATAGCACGATTTTCCAAACCCATCTGGATTTGGTGCGCATCCCACATAATTATCCTTTTAAGTGGAGCATGGAAAACTCGAGCTGTTAGGCAAGCTGACCACATTCCACTTCATTGTTGCACAGTCTACATCTTTAGTTGCCGTGCATACTGGCTGTTTTTATGTTTCCATGATTTACATGATATTTAACATGTATACTTAATGTTCTGTATGCTTACACACCCAAAGAGGGTTTAGGCATTGGCAGGTCTGTACGCATGTTGACAGGGAGATTGAAAAACTTCCACCCTTTGTCTGTCAGGCAGAAGTGTGTATGCAGATCAAAGAGACCTTGTTAACACGATTCTCTTTGTTGGATTCTTTTTAGAGTTTGATTATTATTCTGTGTATTGTCCAATCAAAAATAGGTCTACATTGTCAAGCCTGCAAGTCCAGAAAGTTCTAGGAAATGGCCATACTGCTCAGATATGTACATTGTTATTACATGCGTCTCTCACAGCTTCATATGCTTTTGATGATTTTCTCATTACACATTTGCCATCTTTTTGGGGTAATGTTCATAATTTGATACTGACAAAGCATGCTTGTCATACCATGTTACAGATTGAGATGGCCCAGAAGGTGTTGAGTACCGACATGGCCTCTCTGGTCAGCAGTATGAAACTGGCACAACAGTACAGCACCACCCCATTAGACGCAGAGTATCGCAAACGTATGCTGAAGGCAGCTCATGCATTGGCCATGGACTCCAAGAACCTGCTGGACACAGTGGACACTGCTAGGTCAGCCACAACACCAGTTGTTAGATGATACCGCATCTTCTTGTTGCTTTTGCATGTGTATATTTCGGGACTGTGGGTGCATCTTTTGACAGATGTGACCTTCAAATATCCTGCTATGACGGCCATGACGTGACTTTTGCAGTGGACGCGGTTTAAAAAGTGTGCTGCTTTGAATTCAATTTGACGGATTTGTGGAATGCAGACCAGAACCTTCCGCATACTGTTTCTTCAATGAGGTGAGGAATCTCTGCGATCGGAGACAGCTGCAGAAGAGAATTTGAACAGTGATTCCAGTCCCTAATGCATTGTGTTGATCGGTCACAGATTAGGCTTGTGAGTTCCAGATTTGTGGAAGACTTGACATTTGAATGCCATATCTTGTACAGATGTCTGACTTGACCAGTTATAAGGAACTGGACAGCTGTTTTTGGGTGCTGGATGTGTACACTTTTAAGAAATGCTGGATACAGCTGAAAAACTGTTCCAGCAATGTGTGGAAGGGAGAGAAGGAAAACTAAGTTATGTCTACAGCTTCACTTCTTCACTGTTCAGCAAATGAATCATATGGAAGATGGATCCTTACTAACGACCATTGAGAGTCATGGTAACCTTCATCAGTTTGTCAGAGAATTCGTGGCAGTGGAAAGAGCCAGATAATGCAAGTACAAGGTAATGGTAATTGACACAGAATTTGGAAACACCTCATGTAACTTCTGAGTCGCAAGTATTCCAGAAATGTTGGCTAAAACCAGTGTAGTTATATAGTAATACAATATGAATATTGTATTTCGTCCAGTATAATTATAATGTTTATTAGTATATTCATTCACTGTCCACCACAGAATATGTGGACCAACTTTGAAGAGTCTCAGTATTGATATAAAAGATACAGATCTTTCAGAGAAGAATCAGTTGGACCAAACTTTACAGCTGTGTTAATAATGATGACCTCTACTACTATCAAACTGATGAAGGACGATAAAGTGAAAGGATGCTGGCTTATCAGTATAAACAGGTTTTTATTGATCCCATTTCATGTAGATCTTGTCTCAGTGCCAAGGTCACAGGCTTGACATCATCATTACACATAAGTATGTCGATGGCAACCATGTGAGTGTTGTTCCATATATTTCTGTCTCCATGGAAAAAGTCATTCTGTTGGAAAAGTTGGAAGACTGCTTGAAAAGAGAACTGTTTTCTTTTTGTGGTTGGGCTAACAAGTGTAGGTATGTGTGTATTTCTTCAGGTTGGGAATAAATTATTGCATTCATATTTCTGAACAAGCTGGACTTTCTCTTTTTAAGGCTTTCATTCCTAATTTTGTTTGAATCATTACTTCATCTTGTTTCTGGATTTGCATAGGACTTGTATTTCCTTCATTCTTGCATTTAGAGAAAAGCAGAAACAAGAGAAAGGTAGCAAACCCCTTTCCCATGCTGAGGAAGGACAGAAGAGTGTCTAACACGTGACTGACCTGGTCAAGCGCTGATGATGCCCAAACGGTGCAGACTTTTAAAAGTGTATCGTGAGAATGATTTAACTGTGCTGCGGAAAGAAAGAACACACTTGCTCAGCCTGGTTTTCCTCCTGCAGGAAGGAAAGGTAAAAGTCCTGCAGCATTGAAAACTGTTCTCTAGGGATGAAAGAGTTAATGGAAGATAGAGTAGTCATAGCCTTTGAGCTGAATGCATTCTGTATATTACCTCCAGTAAATAGGCTTGTCAAATATTGTACTGTGAACTATTAGGAAATTCATTTCTTCAGTGTGAATTAAGAGTTACAGTATCAGTATTTTTGTGACATACTGAATTTCGTTTTATTCATATTTTTGATTGATTATGAAACAGTTTAAAGTGAATTGTGCTGTAATAAAGGACAGATCATTTCATATAAAAGGTCATCACAGGGATAGCAAGTATTTACTTAAATTGGATGCTGCAAAACTCATCTAAAGTGATAGATTGATACTGCTTTTGAGTGTGTGAACTGTTGATGTTTGCATGCCTTTATTGGAATGTTGTGTGAATGCAGGAATGTATTAAAATGGTTATGATCACAGCTATGCTTTGAATAATTTTATTATTGTGCAATTGAGTTTGCAAGAAATGGCATTTGCTTTGAGTATGTATATAGTAATAATAATAATGTATGCCATTTCCATCGGTGCTTTTTAACTCGTTGTACAGTGCTTGTCCCAGTTGTTGGCAGATGTTACTGTTTGAGTGTGGCTCAAAACAAAAAAAAATGCATTATTTGAATTCTATATTTGTTAGGTGTTTTTGTTTTTTTTTCTTATTTCAGCTTTTCCTATCTCAGCATTTAGCTAAGAAAATTGTACAATGTGATTAAAGAGATGAAAATCAGTACCTCGTTTTATGGAACAGTATCAACAGGGTGCTTGGATACTGGCACTGATCTTTATGGTCTGCAGTCTGGGGTGTTATTTTGTGAATTCACTGTAAATAGTTATACACACCTGTGTACATATCTTAAAAAGTTATTTTCGTATCGGGTGTACAGTCTCCTGTAGTTGTATTCAGTATAGACACAGCTGAGTTTGCTCTCGTAGGTAGGTGTGCAACGGCCATACCAAAGTTGTTAGAACTTTATTTCCTAGAATGTTTGAGATAGCCATTTTTCATTTTCTGAATAGCTAAGGACAGCTTGGGATAATTTGTAAAATTTGATAAAATTGTTTTAAAACTTGTTTCTTTGACTGTATTATATATGTGTGTGTGTATTGATGAAAAGTAAAACGTTTGAATTAAAACCATCGTGAACTTGGAATGCTTACTTTGGATGATGCTGATTAACAGTGGCTTCAGTTCCAGGTGTAAGGGTTGGGGTGATCAGAGGTATTGATAGAGACTAACAATAGCTATTGATTTTGCTAGTGTTCACTGCCTTGCTCAGCTGATGCTAATTGTCAGTGAGCAGTTCACCTCAGCTGTGAAAATATTTATTTTCCCCAGTCCTTTGTAGCACTACTTGTGCCTGGCTGTGGATCACTATAGCAAGACGCATGTCATGCTGCAGAGTAAGTGATCAATCACTGTCCCTGTCTGTGGGTGACCAAGTGCTTAGCACAGTTTTCAGGGTAGGGCTGCTTTGTACCATATATGTAAACATGTTATGGACTTGGTGTCTAGTCTTTTAGAAAAGAAATGGGTCAGATTGTGTGCTCCTGGATGTGGTGGGAATTTTTGTTTGAAGAGATATCTTTGGTAGGAGAATAGATTTTTACTTCTTTGTGATGGCTTTGTGTGTATCTATCAAGACAATGGATGTTTGTTTAGAACTCAGTTGGATGTAGAACAGTGTCGACAGTGGCTGAACAGGCAAGTGGCAGTCCTTGGCACAGCTGACTTACGTAAAGGCTGCTGGCTGTGGCTGTGTAATCGCTGCCGCAGCTTTCTTTCTCTTTTCTATGCAGCCACAGTCGAGTTTGTTTTCTCTTCTGCAATGGTGATTGCCTGCATGTACAGCCTGCTGCCAGGCACTGTAATTTGTAACTCTCTCCCCAGGCGTCCACATTGGGATCAGCAGACTTCAGGTCACATTTACAAACATCCCTATATTGCAACCGTGGTTGCCTTGTGGGCTGAGATCCTGCAGCAAGCTCTACATAGTGGGTATCTTTTAGGGTGCAGCCATCCTGCATGTGGCCGACATGGCCAAACCACCATTGTTGTCGTTGTGTGAGGAGGCCATACATGCTTGTCATGCTGGCCTGGTCAAGGATGTGTCTGTTTACTTGTGTATATCAAATGAAAAGAAAATGTCTGTGCTTTTATGTGAATGTTGATGAGTGAAGAAGGGAAAGATAGAAAAAGATTGTCATTTTAAAAACAGAAAAAAAATTGTACAAATGCAGAGCAAATATGAATATCAGAAAAGGAAACGTGATGTTTTCTCCTGGACATACTAGTCTGTTTCTTAGTTTGAAGAAGACACCAAGACAATACGGTATCCAGAGGTGGGCTAAACTGTAATTGAAGCAGAAAGAATAGGCAAAATTATAATATATGTGGTCACAGTCATATCATGAATGTTAACAGCTATTTTCACTTTTTTCTTCTTTTTTGGTGCTCTATCTTCTGCATCAGTACAGTGTCACAACCCCCATGCCACTCATTCAGCTTTCCTACACCTCCAGACCCACTGAAACTGAATTCACAAGGAGAGCAGAGCATGAAGAGCCACAGAATGTTGTGGCCATTTTTCACAGTACTATGCTGATGGAAATGGGGATGATAGTGATGATAGTACGGTGTTCCATCTAGGTTGGAAACTGCATGACAGGGCTGTACTCAGTACTCAGTGCTTATTTTAACGGTATATACTGGAGTCAACAAAGCCTGAGAGATAACATACACCTGCAGTGCTGGTTAGAAATTTGAGCAGCCCCCTCAGTGACTCAGCTGTAAAGTGGATGAGATTCAATTTTGAGGACCTAGTCTTCCCAACAAGCATATATAGCACACTGATCTGTGGGTAGGAGCCGATTAGTAGTGAAAACCCCACAATTGTTTTTGTTAACTCAAAGAGCATGCAGTTGGAATTTACTTCATATTCCCTAGAATCATAAAGCGCTTTCATTCCCCCAGTAAACATTTTGGTGCCTTTTTTAAAAAAAAGTTATTTTATTCCAAGTGGAAAAAGCTGATTGTTATAAATAATTGGAAAGAAGAAAATCTTCTCACCAACCATGTAAAGGATTGGAAAAGTAGGCCATACATTTTTAATACATAGCACACAAAGAGCTACTCGTGCTCCAGCAATAGCTGTGTTTTGATTGCTAACATTCTCATTGTCGGTAATGCTACATTCACTATCATCACACTGAATTGACGTTCCATATGACTTGCTTCTAACAGGAATGTCTTCAGAAAGTCACAAGATATCTTCAGAAAGTCCAAGATGTCATTCTCCCTTCTCTGAAGCTGCTTTTTTATAATGATCAATTACACATTCATCCTCCAAACCTTCCTGAAACATCATTTTCAGCGCGTGCAAAATGGAAAACCAAGCGCACATTCAGCGAGATACTATTTTTACGGCAATGGTGTCTGCTACTTCACATTTCTAAGCACAAACCACTGATGTTTGTAACAGTTAATCAGCAGGAGAAATAAGGGAAATGAGAAAACATTGCTGATATCCTAAAAGTGGTTTCTTCCCTTTGACCATACCACAGGCTGAACTACGCATTTTTTAACAGTATCGCAATTTGAGTTGTGATGCGGACTCGAGTGTTGCCCACAGTACACATCTGTGCTTGCAATACAGGTTCTACTGCTGTTTGCAGCATGACATCATGGTTTGACGCAGGCTTAAAAAGTGAAACTGATGAGGTTGAAACCCACAACCTCCCCACCCAGTCAGAAGTCTTTGACGTTAACATGTTCACTTCCACTGGTACAGCTGCTTTTTCTTTAATAACTATGAGTTTCAGGTTATTATTGGTTGGAGATATTTTTCTTTCTTTGTTTTGGATTTTGTTGTGGGTTTTTATTTTGTTGTTGTTGTTGTTGTTGTTTTGTGAGGGGGAGGGTGTCAGTTTGCTAAGTTTTCTTACTGTGTAGCTTTTGTCTCAACTGTATTGTTCAAGACATCATACTGTTGTTGGTACTTCTTGTTACTGTTATTGTGATGTTTTAGGGGAACAGAATAGATTTTATGAAATTCTCACCCCTTTTGTCTCAGTTTTCACTGTAAATCAAGCCTAAAATGTGCATTTGTATGAATACAAGAAAATCATTATGTTAACAGAAAAGTTTAGCAGACATAAAGCATTTTGGGCATAATATAATGTAAATGAAAATGTGCCATGCTCATTCAGATTTAAATATTCATAACTGCTTATTGGATTCTCAAGGAGTTGCCCACAAAGAGCCATGAAATCACGTTTTGATGCTGAATATGGAGATGTCCATTCAGTGAGTTCATACAAATGTAATTAATTATGTAGGCCTTCATAAATAGCTGACTGCTCTGTGCTAGTACACTTTCACCCTGAGATCTTGGTGACTGTGTAATCAGTCATTGCCATTCAATCTCATGCATTTAGTGCTTAACTTGTTTGAACTGTGACCCAAGTTTGGGAAAGGTACCTTGTATAAAAGCCAAAGAAATCATTCATCCAAACACTTGTTTCATTGACAAATACACATACTGTCCAGCAGTTACACCAGTCTGACATTGTTCTCGTTTCTCTTCATCAATTACTTTACATTCAAGAATAAGTAAGAATATAATTCAGTATTAAACTGCACATGCAGATTATTTATGACTATTCAGTAGGCAAACTGCACATGCAGATTATTTATAATGACCAGTCAGTAGGCAGATAAGCATGCATATTCATTTATAATCGCAATCTGTATTTCTTTCTTTCACTGTAGGATTTTATATATGAAATGAAGACTGCTATTACGGCAAAATGTCTATCTCATGTTCAGTAAAAGAACTTTTAACATGTTCTGCATACTGTGAAAAAAAGCATCAGGGGAAATAAATGTTCATTACTTGCATTATTATTTCTTTCACATTAACTTGCTGCGTATTTCTAAGTGTTGGTTGAATTTTTTTCGAGGGAGGGGATAGAGGAAGAGGAGTTTGAATGCTGTCAGTAAGTTTATGTGTAATGATTAAAAGAAAATACTAAAAGAATGTTTGCTTAGAGTTAGACCTGGGGAATGCTGATGAGATAATGTGGGTTAGACATGGAGTATGCTGGTTAGACAATCATACATTGAAAATATAGATCATTCATGATCTGTTTCTACTTGTTTTCAGTTACAGGTTAGTCTTCATAAACATGTTTGTTTTCTTCAGTTTTGAATTTGTTTTCTGGTTTTATTTATGTGCCACTCATGGAATCTTATTTACTGACATTCCTTTGCATTTTGAATTACCATTTTTCCACGTCAGTTTGTTTTGATTGGTTTACACACTGAGCAATTGCCTTTGAGTAATTTAACTTGTTAGCATTTATCACTGGATGTTGTTTGGCCGCTGCTATTGCTGTTCAAATTCAGATGAATGAGAAAACTTCTGGAGAAAAGTTTGCCTTATTGTCATTATGCTGTGTGACATGCTTTTTTACTGTATGGTCGATTTTTTTTTTACTGCAATCGTTGCTGGTACAGGAGCAAGATACAGCTTGACTGTAGTTCAGTCCACCCTCACCAAAGTGATGTTGTCATGTTGTTGTCTGCATATTGCCTTCACTGATTCACACTTCTCAGAAATTTGTATAACCTGGTTTTATGTGCTGAATGCAAATAAAGAAATAAACCACAGCATATCATATCATGTTTAACTGCAAAATCGTTCATTTTACACTGATAAAAGGATGGAGATAAGAAAAGGACTTGAGATATAAGGTGCAGTGTGGGTTAATATTACATTTGAAGTTAATTCAGAAGATCAGCAATACATTTAAATGATGTTTACTTGGATTGCAATCAGCGCATGAAATGGCATGGCTGAAAGGCAAATGAATGGATAATGGAAGAGCACTGTATTTAAAGATGATTACTTGGTGGAAGGCCTAGTTTTACAGAAAAATTATAAATTGTTCTCCCATTGGACCTGAACTTCAATAAATAATTTTCCTTGAATTTCTGTTTTATTTCAAGATGTATAGTGAAAACAGTTTTAAAATGTAGAACAAAGATGTACTGTTGACTAAGGATGATATAAATACATGTACCCTAAAAAAATATTACCACTATTTGTGGTTCCAAAAATATATTATCCAAGATTTGTTAAAGAACACTTGAAAAATCTAATACTCAGATTACTGATCTTTCTCTGTGTATTCCTTGCTGCTACCTTAGGGTGGAAAACTTGGAATCACTTCAGTTATTGTGAAGGAGTATATTTTCATCTGTGACAAACATGTGACAGAAACTGATGCACAACGACCAAGAATGAGATTTTGTTATTATTAGACTGTTTTCAAACAAATACATTGATGTTGTATCATTGAAAAGCCTTGTCTTAATATGTAGATGCTGGAGAACAGTGCTTGGACATGTACTACACATCTCTCTTCTTACCTACTTTTGATGCAAATATTTGCATTCGAACAAGAAGTAGCTCAGTCGTGAGAATGAGAACAGATGGTATGCACATATGTAATCTCAGTGATATGTTTGTTCATGTATTAAGACTTGGCTTGAGAAGCTGACAAATGTACTAATCTGTTTGTATCATAATGATTTGACAAACCACACCAAAGAAGAAAAGATGTTATAAATTAACTAAAAATTTTCAGCAACAAGTAGAAAAGAGTGTTTCATTTATATTGTTTCTATTGAATCAATGCAATTATTTATGTGGATCGAGGCAACGTTACTGGTATTCACATTGGTGGATTGAAATGTTCATGACACAAAAAGAGAACGCATTGTTTGATCATTACAGTTGTGCTTGTCTTACATGGTGTTGCTTCGTTTTGACTCTACAAGAATATTGCATGTTATGCTTGAACCCCTCCCCCCCACCTCTTTTCCATTTCATGATCTTTAGCAGAACTGAGTGTATCTGAGCTAGCTGTGAATGTGTAAGCAAACAAAATGAACAAAAACAAAATGGTCATGTCATACTATCTTCATCAGTGAATCTTGAATCAGACTGGTGTTAAATTCAATGCTACCCTCTGTGTTACGTATAAGTACAGACACACATGCATTCATGCACCATTTGTACACACACACACTACACACACACACACACCACACACACAGCACACACACCACACACACACACACACTTATACCATCTGTATTACATGCATGCACATATACATACACATGCACACTGCACATGTGCATACATGCACACTTATACACTTACCTTTGTTTAATATGAATCATTCTCTCTTTCTTTAGGGATGCTTCAACTTACGTTTGTAAGTATTGCAAATAAGCATGCAGAAAGCGTTACATTTCTGGTATTCCTACTTACCGAGTTAAATTAATCGAGGGCTGGCTGGTTCTTATGTAGAGCCATGAGTTCAAGATCTGATATCTCAGGTTCAGTCCCAGCCTGCAATGTTGAAAACTGGCCTGTTTGCTGCCTATCTTAATGTTTTTATCATTCTGATGGTGTCAGCTTAGTATTTCTTAGATTCCTCTCCCAATTTCTCCATTTTAAGATCATGCCGGTGCGTAGGCTTTTGTGCACGTTCAGAGAGTCTGCCAGATAATTGATGGCAGATTTAGGTGGAGCATGTATGGAATTGTTCAAGTGCGATTAATTCTCTTGTACAAACTCTGAACAAACTCCAAGCTCTTGTAATTCCTTTTCACTTACAAAGCAACAAAAACACACAAATTTTAGCTGCCTTCTTTGTCTAAATTCTAAATGGAAACTGTCTAATTTGATACAGTATAGTCTGTAGTGAGAATCAGTAGAATGTCCTATGTCTGGAAATTGACCTGTCTTGTAAGACCAGATGTCAGTTTGTGGAACTGTAGGTAACCAGTTTGTGACTGTATCTGCTTATGAGAAAAATAAAATCTCTCAGTATTGTCTAAGTAAGAGTTTTCTGTTTATTTTGTTTCCAAGTACTAATAGCAAAAAGAAAGAAGAAAAGTTAAGCAGAAGACAGTTTTGTCTGCATTTCCTAAACTTGCTCTTATTCATACTAAAATTTGCAAAAGAATTTGTTGGCTACTGCTTGAATGCGGTCATCATACTTAACATTGCTTGAATGCGGTCGTCATACTTATGAAAAAAAAAAGATTTTATTAGACTCAAGAGTATGGCTTTGCATATGACATTTATAGTATCATCATAGAAAATATAATGTAGGTTTTGATAGTGATATAAATAAAAATGAAATCTGTGCACACTTGATAATGTCTATATTGTAAGCGAAATCTTGAAAAGTGTGTTGCAACTGTTCTTGAAAAATGTGTTGCAACTGTTCTTTTCTTTTGTGGTTACATATTTTTAAACTATTCTAACATTAATGAAGTAGTGTCCGTAAAGTGAGGATGTTGTCTCAGAACAGGTTGTACAGCATCGTTTGATGATTTGCTCTGTGTGCTCCCCACGTGTGCTAGTGTTGTGATCACTCACAGTGCCAAGACCGGACTCGCACATCAATAGATCGTTTTTTCCATCCTGTTTATTAATTGTTTACTGAAATGGATTGTGTTTCATTTTCACTAAGAACCAATGCTGATACAACTTTTACCCCCCCCCCCCTGCAAAGATGTTTTGAAAAATAAGTGCTTACTCAAATTGATTTGTTGTATTGTTATTGTCAAATTCATTTGTCATTTAAGGGATGTGGATTTAAACACCACATATGAAGGAATGGCTTACAACAGTGTTTGGAAATCAACTTTCCTGTTAAAATTCAGTAATCTATTTTCATCGTCAGACTCGTATAAAAGACCAATTTTTAATTTTAATAAATTGAATAACATTATTTCAGAATTGCAAAATCATTTGCAAAATCGGACTATTCATAAACCTGTCATCACCACTGTGCATGAATTCTGCTTTATTTCCCTCTCAGGAACCTGCCGGCATGATGTGCATATTTGACTAATTAGGTTACAGGATGTGAAAACAACCACCTAGCTTTTTGGCATATTATGTAATGATGATCTCTCTGTTGTTCTGATACTGTTTCATCTTGTGTAAAGAACAGCAGTTTTGTTCTGATTCTGTCTTGTGGTCGATGGAACATTGTACATTTTTCTCCACAGATCCTTCTGGAAAGTATAAGTATGCTCTGTGAAATTGAAATTAATAAAAAGGACAAAATTTCTCTTGTAAGTTTGGTTTTATTATGAATGTATGCGCATGAGCTCACTTTTTCTGTTGCCCTCTACTCCTGTCTCTCTGTCTCTGTCTCTGTTCCACTCTCTCTCTTGTGACTCTTGATTGTCTGAGTAAAAAAGAAAACAAAACAAAATATTAATGTGCTTATGCCTTAACCCTCAAAAATAAACATACATTTTTGTTCTTGTTCTGTGTAAACTATTTGCTGTTTTGCTTGAAAACAAAAAGTCAGTGGACCTATGTTACTGTTGCCCAACAACCCCAAAAAGTATGTATGACTATGGCTAAAAATCGATTAAACATTGAATTTTCTGTCATGCACACAAACACATACCACTTGCATACACATGGACATGCACCTGCACACACACACACACACACACACACACACACACACACACCACACACACACACATGTGGAAAATCAAATGTAAACAAATACATGAATTGTTATGCAACATGTAGAAATGAAAACAAGGAAAGGCGCGCGCGCGCGCACACACACACACACACGCGCAATTTTATCAATATATATTAACACCAATAGCAGAAGAACAATGTGGATTTTTTGAAGAGAAAGAAACTGTAATATATGTGTGCGTGTGTATAGCTGAATAAGGATTTGTATTTATGTTTGTTGACTATACCAAGGCTTTCGATCGGGTACAACATGAAGAATTGACCAATCAACTGGAGAGACTCAATGTTAATGGAAAACATCTACGAATAAACAGGAATATGTACTGGGAACAAACAGCTGCAATGAGAATAGAAAACAATATAGGCTCTTTCAAAAACATCAAAAGAGGAGTCAGACAGGGTTGTGTTTTGTCACCAGATCTGTTTTCACTTTACAGCGAAAAACATGAGAAACCTAGAAGAAGACCCTGGATTAAAGGTTGGAGGGAAAATGATAAACAACATTCGATACGCAGATGACACCATGCTAATTGCAGAAAATGAAAGGGACCTACAAAACCTTGTGAATATACTAGAAATAGAAAGCAAAGGCAAGGGGTTGGAACTAAACAGCAGGAAGACTGAAGTCATGGTGATCAGTAAAAAACATGAAATCCCCTCATGCGAAATAACAGCAAATGGCACAACCTTGACACAGGTTAATAAGTTCAAATACCTGGGAACGGTCATTTCATCAGACGGCAGATACACATCGGAAATAGCCAGCAGAATTGGCCAAGCCAAAACAGCATTCAAGAAGATGAAAAGCATTCTTACCAACAAATGCCTATCAATTAACACCAGGAAGAGAAACCAGAAAAAACAAGCAAACCAAAGTGAACGCGTATTCAACACACAAGACAAGACAAGCGCAAATTTTCGGCCAACCGGCTTTTGTCGAGCGTGAATGCACGGTCACAAACAGACCACAAACAACACCAAACAACGGATAATAAGAAGAGGACTAAAAACTTCCCAATTTTTGGTCCATTTTTATCCACTGGACAAGGCGGCAGGGAAGTTTTTAGTCTTCTTATTATCCGTTGTTTGGTGTTGTTTGTGGTCTGTTTGTGACTGTGCATTCGCGCTTGACAAAGGCCGGTTGGCCGAAATTTGCGCTTGTTTTGTCTTGTTGTGTTGAATACGCGTTCACTTTGGTTTGCTTGTTCTGGTTCCTGTTTGCTTGGGCGCGGGCAGTCGCACTTCATTTTGAATCAGGAAGAGAGTCCTTGAATGTTATATAGAACCAATACTGTTGTACGGATGTGAGGCGTGGACAGTCAGCAAGCAAAGCCAGAACAAGATTGAGGCAGCCGAGATGTGGTTTCTAAGATGAATGTTGAGAGTTCCATGGACAGCAAAGAAAACAAACGAGACAGTTTTGATGGAGGCAGACACAAGTAGATCACTCATAAGGAAGATTAGGAAAAGACAGCAACGATTTGGGCCATTTTATGAGGAAGGGGGATTTGGAGCACCTGGTCACAACGGGAAAGCTGGAGGGAAAGAGAGCACCAGGTAGACCCAGGGAGAAAATGTTAGATAGATTTGCGGAGTGGCTGAGGACGAGGAGGGTGGAGGAGATGCTTGGGGCGGCAAGAGATAGAAATAGATGGAGGTCCATGATCGCCAACGCCATGCGGCAAGGCACCTGATGATGATGATGATGTGTGTATAGCATTACAGTTTTTTCTCTTTAAAAAATCCACATTGATCTTCGGCTATTAGTGTTAATATATATTGATAAAACTGTATAATCTCCTAAGAACTCTCATAGAAAGGTCAATTGAGTTGAGTAAGGATATGTGTTTACGTATTTGTGTTTTGTTGATTATATCAAGTCTGTTGATCAGGTAAGGTACAAAGAATTGATCAACCAACTGGAAAAGCTCAATATTAATGGAAAAGGTCTAAGAATGATAAGGAAAATGTATTGGGAACAAACAGCAGCAATGAGAATAGAAAATGATATAAGCTCTTTTCAAAATAACAAAAGAAGGGTTAGACAAGGATATGTTCTGTCAACAGATTTGTTTTCACTTTACAGCAGAACATCATGAGAAACATAGAAGAATGCCCTGGGATAAAAGTTGGAGGAAAAATAATAAACGTTCTTCATTATGCAAAAGACACCATTCTGATTGCAGAAAATGAAAGACCCACAAAATCTTGTGAATGTAATAGAAATGGAAAGGCAGAAATAAAGGGCTGGAGCTAAAGAAGACTGATGTCATTGTAATCAGTGAAAAAAAGGAAATCCCCTCATGTAAAATAACAGCAAATGACATAATACAGAGACAAGTCAACCCTTTGACTCCCGCACCCTGTAGGAAGCTGATGGATAGGGTGAGGGAGTCAAAGGGTTATTTTTTGTTTTGTTAGCATTGTTGACAATGCAAAATGCTGGTGGACAAGGTGCGGAAGTCAAAGGGTTCATATGGTTATATAATTGCAAACAGTCGTCTCATCAGACAGCAGATGCACAATGGAAATAACCAGCAGAAATGGTCAAGCTGAAACAACATTCTAGAAAATGAAAAACATTCTTACCAACAAATGCCTATCAATGGACATCAGGAAGAGAGCTTCTCAGTGTTCAATAGTTCTGTTGCAGGCCTGGAGAAGATTACATTTTTTTACTAGCCAGCCAGGTTAGTGGTTTATATCTACTAGCCTGCAGATATTTTCACTAGCCCGACACGTTGCCCCAAAAATAGAAAACTCTCTTTATGATGATGACCAAAAATATTCAGCAGAATAAGCCAATGTTACGGTAAAGGTGGTCAAACTTTCTTCTGGAGACTTTCTTCATGGTGGGAAGAGGTGAACATTGGAGATCTAGTGATTACACGAAGATGTATAAACGGCAGATGATTGATCTCAAATATTACATGGACTCTCTGTGTAAGTTAGAGAGAGAGTTCTTTAATTTGCTATATATTTGTAATCATTATCTTTTTGCTTACGTAGCCAAAGTTTATTTTAGTCCGACTGATAGTTTGTTACGTTTTGCAAATCACTTACTTTTAAAGTGTCAGTGTGTGTGTGAGGAAGAGAAAGAGACAGAGTATGAAACCATTGATACAGAGAAGCGTCATAAAAAGCCTCCAATCCGTACATTAAAAGCGAGACCGAACCAGTGACCACCATGCACTGTTTTAGGTTGATTGGCCCAAGGGACACGTGACAGTGACATGTAGTAGTAGTAGTAGAGCCGATGTCATTGCGGACTTTATCGCAGATGAGCATGTTGACATTGCTTTTATCACAGAAACATGGCTTAACCCCCTTGGTCATGAACCTATACATGCGAGTCTCACTCCGAGTGGTTACAGGCTTGCTTCTTTCCATCGCTCATCCCGAGGTAGTGGTATCGCCATCCTCTACAACGACTCACTCCATTCCCGCCTATCTTTCTCGCAGTCTCTGCCTTTCTTCCATCCTTCTTTCGAGCACGTTGAAGTATCCTTCCAATCCACCCCTCACCCCATCACCTTCTCCTGTGTCTATCGACCTCCACCTAGCTCTGCCAACAAGCTCACCACATCCATGTTTCTCTCTGACTTTGACCAACTACTTGACTACTACTGCCTCTTACCTGGAAATCTCATCATTCTAGGTGACATCAATGTCCACTATGACAACATCCTGCTGATCCAACCCCCACACATATGACACAACATATTTCTGAACCAACCCATCAAAAAGGTCACATTCTTGACTGGATCATTTCTCGTGATCACCACAATTCAGCTACTGACAACTGCCTAGTTCTTTCTACCCATCTAACTTCAGCCCTTCCATCTGACCACTCTGCAATTCTCTGTTCTCTTGACATTTCTCCTCTTCCCGTACCACGCGCACAGTGACTCGACGCAATCTCAAATCTATCGACCTCTCCACATTTTCATCTGATGCCTCCCCCTCCTTTCTGAAAAGTCACATAACCTTGCCGATGAATTCTATACTACTCTCCACCATCTTCTGGACACTCATGCTCCAGCCACAACCCGTCTTTTACCTGACCGCCCCCCTACTCCCTGGCTCACTCATGAGATTGCCTGTGCAAAACTTGCCCGCCGCAGAGCAGAGGGCCGCTGGTGCAAATCCAAACTCACTGTACATAGCCAACTTTTCCAAGCCTCTAAAACAAAAGTATCCACCCTCGTTGCATCTGCAAAAACAAGCTATTTCCAAACCAAAATCCTGAATGCCTCTTCTTCAAAAGAACTCTTTACAACCATGAATCATCTCCTTGGCATACGAAAAGATTTACCTCTCCCAACAAAACACACAAATGAAGAACTCCCATCTGTATTCTCCAAGTATTTCAAAACCAAAATACAAACTCTTCGTGACAGGCTTGACAGACATCCTGTCAACCATGCCCATCTGACCCTTCCTTCTCTGGCACACCTCTTACTACTTTTACCCCAGTCTCACAAAAGAAATTCTCAACACAATCAGATCCATGTCGTTCAAAACCTGCGAACTGGATCCTCTTCCAGGTTCTCTCTACTCCGACTGTCTCCCTACTCTCCTCCCATTCATCACCGACATCATCAACACTTCTCTTCAAACTGGAACTGTCCCAGATTCTTTCAAGTCTGCTATTGTTCACCCTCTCCTCAAGAAATACAATTTAGACCAAATGAACTGAAAAATTACCGGCCTATCTCTAATCTCTCTTTCTTGTCAAAACTCATCGAAAAGTTGTCCTCAACCAGCTGAACTCTCACCTGTCTGCCAACAATCTCCTCAATCCTTTCCAGTCAGCCTACCGCCACTGCCATAGCACTGAAACTGCCCTGCTACACATTCTCAACAATCTCCTCCTTGCAACTGATACTGGCAAAGTCTCTCTCCTCACACTCCTTGATCTGTCTGCAGCCTTTGATACCATTGATCATGGTATTCTCCTTTCTAGACTTCATCATACTTTTGGCATCTCTGACATTGCTCTCTCCTGGTTCACTTCATATCTATCAAACAGAAAACAAACTGTTCTCATTAATGGCACTTACTCTCAACCTGCATACATGACCTGTGGTGTTCCACAAGGATCTGTCCTTGACCCTGTTCTTTTCACTCGTTGCACCTCCCCCCTGTCCACCATCATCAACTCCCACTCTATAAAACACCACTTCTATGCTGATGACACCCAACTTCAAGACAGTGACTCACCTGACAATATACAGCGCCTCTTGACTCGCACCACTGAGTGTTACTCGGACATTAAGAACTGAATGACATATAATAAACTTCAGCTTAATGACGACAAGACAGAAGCTATCCTCAGAAACTTTCTCAGCTGCCTCCTCTTTCTCTCCCATTATGTAACACATCAGTGCCAATTTCTGATTCAGCTAAAAACCTTGGTGTCTGCATTGACTCTACCCTCTCCATGAACAACTTTGTTTCTCAAACTGCCAGATCTTGCTACTATCACCTCCATCGTATAAGCCTGATTAGGAAGTATCTCTCTGTCGAAACAACTGCAAAACTCGTTCTCTCCTTCATATTGTCTCGCACTGACTATTGCAATTCACTCCTGTCTCGTCTTCCTGCCTCCACCATTCACATCCTACAGCGCATTCAAAACAATGCTGCACGTCTTGTACTCAAAAAGAAAAAAGCTGACACATATCTCCTCTCCTGGCACAACTTCACTGGCTCCCTGTATCAAAGCGCATACAGTACAAACTAGACACCATGTGCTACAAAAGCCTCAATAACGCAGTCCCCGATTACCTGTCAAGCCTACTTGAGATCTATGTTCCCTCACTTACCCTCCGCTCTGCCTCCGATCCTCTGACTTTTCACTTTCCACGCACTAAGCTCAATACCTAAGGTCCACGAGCCTTCTCTGTTTCTGGTCCACTTTCCTGAAACAAACTTCCTCTCTCAGTCCGTCAGCAACCTACTTTTGTCTCCTTCAAGTCCGCTCTCAAAACTCACCTTTTCTCCTCTGCATAAAATCCTGACCTCACTCAATCCTCTCTGCAGCCTGTCTCCACTCGGAGGGGAATCGCATTGTAATATATAATTGTATATAATATGCTCTCTATAATTTTCCATTGCTTTTATTCTTTCTCCCCATTTATAGCCGTGTGCGTGTGTGTGTGTGTGTGTGTGTGTGTGTGTGTGTGTGTGTGTGGTGTGTGTGTGTGTGTGTGTATGTGGTGTGTGTGTGTGTGTGTGTGTGTGCGTGAGTGCGTGTGTGTGCGTGCGTGCGTGTTTGTCTGTTTTAGCGCTTAGATTTGATTTTATCTAGATTTTGCGCTATATAAATAAAATATTGCATTGTATTGTATTGTATAGTTGGGACTGGCTTTCAATGGCCTAGGCCTTGCGGCCGATTTACGTCCGCTCTTTCTCAACTATTTATAAAACAGGTGTTAATGCGCATTTTCTTTTTGTTTGCACAAGCCTAATCAGGCCTTTAATCATCATACTCGAAGAAAAGTTCTTTGAATTTTGGAATTTCGTCCCAAAAATTCTTGAATTTGTTAGTATCTTGTGCAAATTTTATGTTAGTTAGGAGTTTATTTCACAAAGGGGCTACTCGATGTGAAAAAGAAAATTTTCTTGTGTTAGTACGACAGTGCTGAATAAATATCTTTCCTTCCTTGTTTCTTGTGATATTACATTGTGAAACAGAAAAGAGTGAGTCAACACAAATATTATTAACTCCATTAAATATCTTATACGTTTGAATAAGGTCACCTCTTGTCCTTCTGCCTTTAAGTGAGTGTAATTTCAAATACTTCAATCTTTTTCGTAAGATTTATCTTCGCATACTTTTAATAGCTTTGTTGCACGTCTTTGTACTCTTTCTATTTGCGCTGACTGTCTTTTCAAGGATGGACACCATATTGCATTTGCATATTCCAAATGTGGTCTAACAAAAGATTTATATACTCTTAGAAATATATCCTTATCTAAGTAAGAAAAGCTTTTCATAATAACTCCCAACATTTGATTTGCTTTATTAACTATTTTACCAATATGTAAATCGAAGGACAACATGCTGTTGAAAGTTACTCCCAAGTCCTTTTTCTCTTTTAGGATTTTTATCTGTTTATGCTGTCATTTTGTCTCATATAATATGTGTTCTTGGTTGGTTTTACCAATATGTAGAACACCACACTTAGAAATATTGAAATATAGATTCCATACATCTGACCAATCTTGGAGTTTATATATATCATTTTGTAAACCCGCAATTGAGATGTGTTATCATATAGTTTTGTATCATCTGCAAATATTTTGCAGGTGCTATTTAGTGATATTGGCAAGTCATTTATAAACACTGTGAATAGTATTGGTCCCAGGAGGTATTCCACTTAAAACCTTAGCTTTATTAGATCTTTCACCACGTACTCTCACATGCTGTACTCGATCTTTCAAAAAACCTTGTGTCCAGTTTAATAGTTTGCCAGATATACCATATGCAGACAATTTGACTAGTAACCTTTCATGGGGCACAGTATCAAAGGCCTTCTTAAAATCTAAATATATAACATCAACATTATGACCATCATCTATTCTTTTTGTCGTATCTTCTACTACTTCAAGTAATTGCGTTACACAGGATCGCTTTTTACGAAACCTGTGCTGACATTTTGCATACAATTCATTATCCGTAAAGTGAGTTACTATTGAATCTCTAATTATGCTTTCTAACACTTTACATATCACACAAGTCAGGCTGATTGGTCTATAGTTTCCTGGATCTGCTTTAGAACCCTTTTTAAACAAGGTAGTTACTTCAGCTGTCTTCCAGTCTTGTGGTAGGGTACCTGATTCTAATGTCTTGTTGAACAAAGAACATAGTGGGACAGATAGTTCATCACCTAGTTCTTTTAAAACTTTTGAAGGAATATGGTCAGGTCCCTGTGGTTTATTTGGGTTTAAGTTAACTAATTTATCACTCACTGCTTTTGGGGTAATTCTTACCTCTGACAAGGATATACCATTTGAATATGCACATTCAGCCAGTGAGGGTATATCTGTTACATCTTCACGTGTAAAAACACTAGCAAAGAAGTCATTTAGAGTTTCTGCTTTTTCCTTATCATTTATGGCCAAGGATCCATCTGGTTTAATTAGAGCACCTACATCTGAGGATTATCTTTACTATCTTTAGCAACCTTTTTTTCATATTCCCTTTTTGTTACCTTTAACAGTTTTGTGCATTTCTTTCTTTCCCGTATGTAATTCATATAATTCACTCCTGATTTAGTACTCAAGTATCTTTTAAATAATTTGTACTTCTTTTTAATGCTTATCATAGCTCTTTTATTCATCCAGATTGGGTATATTTCTTCCTAGCATTTTTCCTTATTTTGGGGATACACTTCTCCATTCCTTCATATATAGTTTTCTTTATATACTTCCAGGTTTCTTCTATGTCCATATCTGATATAACCTTCCAATCATGTTACGTCTGCTCTAATTAAACCAGATGGATCCTTGGCCATAAATGATAAGGAAAAAGCAGAAACTCTAAATGACTTCTTTGCTAGTGTTTTTACACGTGAAGATGTAATCATAGTTTATTATTATTCTCTACGGTACTGGTGTTAGGATTTCTATACACACATCATACTTCTTAATTTAGAGTAGTCCCCCCGATTCAAATTATAAATAAATTCTACTTGATCTGTAACTTTAAGCTTTTCCAAATTTAAATGAAATGATAAGACGTCATGGTCACTTTTATCCACTGAATCGAGATGTACAACTTTTGAAATAAATGTGTCATCGTTAACTAAAACCCAGTCATCAAGAGTTGGTTTTGCCCTGGTCTTCTTGTTGGTTTAGTCACCTTTTGAATTAAGAATGAATCCTGCACCTGTCTCATGATCTCATTTCCTTTTATCCCGGACCATTTTCCATCCCAGTGAAGATTAGGATATTTGAAATCGCCCATAATGCATATCTTATCATATTTTAACATTTTGTCTGATTTTAAAACTTCAAATAGTTTTATTATTATTCTCTACGGTACTGGTGTTAGGATTTCTATACACACATCCAATCAACACTTTACCATTATACACACAATCAAAAGTACATCACACACTTTCTTGATACTTATACTCATCAAATTCATCACACTCTCGAGCATTCAGGTGTTTATCGACATATACGGCTACACCTCGCTGGTGATCCCTATTAATGAACATGTCAAAATTAGGGATGCAAAACTCTTTCTCACAAAATTTTTGTAAATTCTTAGGTATTAATTCAGTTAATGCAATTACACTTGGATGAATATTATCAATCCTAGAAAATAACTCTTCTTTTTTATTCAAGAAACCATCAACATTAGAATATAACACCTGGAAAAAATCTGAACTTTTGTTATTTATACTATGTACATGTTTGCCTTGTAGTCAAATGCCAGAAGAACCGGCTCTAGGGGTGGCCTCAGCGCCCTCGACAGCGTGTGATTGGGTTTTTGAGCCTGGTTCAAGTGTTACTATTTTCCAGTTTCTAATAGCCAAGTTTAGTTATCCTGCCTCAGTTCTCCTTTGTTTCTCTTCTCTCAATGTTTTGTGTTTGTCTCGCTGGTTTTTCGTGAGGTCATGGTTTATATAAATCTTTGTATCTCTGGGAGATTTATCTTTGTTCAGTTGGGGAGCTTTTTTCATAATTTCTTTCTTCTTTTCCTCCCCTCTCACTGTCACCCTGAGCATTCTTGGACATGATCAGATTGACTGCGCGTGATGCGCTAAAGATATTTTTATTGCTATGAAGCTTGCACTTCCCCTTTACCATCCAAGCACACCCCCATATACTCATAATACTGTACATTCTTGGCATCGTACAGGCGTTCATCATGCATTTACTACAATGCTACATTCTTTGGGGATGCGTGGGTTATTTCTAGTAAAAACTACTTTTGGGGTTTGTTTGTTTTGTGTGTGTGTGTGTGTGTGTGTGTGTGTGTGTGTGTGTGTGTGTGTGTGTGTGTGTGTGTGTGTGTGTGTGTGTGTGTGTGTGTGTGTGTGTGTGTGTTGACAATACGAAACCGTTCTCTGTCATGTATACACTATGTTATCAATTATCTCTTGAAATATTTTTTGGGGAATGTATGACCGGTGGGTTACAGGCCATGTTTTTCAGCCTTTTCACATTACTTTCTCGCCAGACAGCAAGGTCATCTGCGTACAAGGTCAGTACTGCGTCATGGGTGTTGATACTTGTCATGTCATGTAGCATTAAACTGAATAGAAGGGGGGCAATCACTGAACATTGAGGAACTCCCATATCCAGCCGTTGTATGGTTCATAGGGCACCCTTCCAACGTACCTGAAAAGATCTATTTATGATAAAGGTTTTTATGAAATGATGTATATGTCTGGAGAGCCCAAGGTGTTTTAGTTTATCCAGCAGATGCCTGTGCCAGACAGTGTCATAAGCTCTGTGCACGTCAAAGAAACAACTGTAAATGCAGCGTCTCCTTTTAAGGTCCCTTTGGTCATGAACCTATACATGCGAGTCTCACTCCGAGTGGTTACAGGCTTGCTTCTTTCCATCGCTCATCCCGAGGTAGTGGTATCGCCATCCTCTACAACGACTCACTCCATTCCCGCCTATCTTTCTTGCAGTCTCTGCCTTTCTCCCAACCTTCTTTCGAGCACGTTGAAGTATCCTTCCAATCCACCCCTCACCCCATCACCTTCTCCTGTGTCTATCGACCTCCACCTAGCTCTGCCAACAAGCTCACCACATCCATGTTTCTCTCTGACTTTGACCAACTACTTGACTACTACTGCCTCTTACCTGGAAATCTCATCATTCTAGGGACATCAATGTCCACTATGACAACACTCACCGTTATGACACAAGACATATCATCAACTCTCTGTCCAATCACAATATGACACAACACATTTCTGAACCAACCCATCAAAAAGGTCACATTCTTGACTGGATCATTTCTCGTGATCACCACAATTCAGCTACTGACAACTGTCTAGTTCTTTCTACCCGTCTAACTTCAGCCCTTCCATCTGACCACTCTGCAATTCTCTGTTCTCTTGACATTTCTCCTCCTTCCCGTACCACACGCATAGTGACTCGACGCAATCTCAAATCTATCGACCTCTCCACATTTTCATCTGATGCCTTCCGTCTCCTTTCTGAAAAGTCACATAACCTTGCCGATGAATTCTATACTACTCTCCACCATCTTCTGGACACTCATGCTCCAGCCACAACCCGTCTTTTACCTGACCGCCCCCCTACCCCCTGGCTCACTCATGAGATTGCCTGTGCAAGACGTGCCCGCCGCAGAGCAGACCGCCGCTGGCGCAAATCCAAACTCACCGTACATAGGCAACTTTTCCAAGACTCTAAAACAAAAGTATCCACCCTCGTTGCATCTGCAAAAACAAGCTATTTCCAAACCAAAATCCTGAATGCCTCTTTTTCAAAAGAACTCTTTACAACCATGAATCATCTCCTTGGCACACGAAATGATTTACCTCTCCCAACAAAACACACAAATGAAGAACTCCCATCTATATTCTCCAAGTATTTCACCACCAAAATACAAACTCTTCGTGACGGGCTTGACAGGACACCCTGTCAACTATGCCCATCTGACCCTTCCTTCTCTGGCACACCTCTTACTACTTTTACCCCAGTCTCACAAAAGAAATTCTCAACACAATCAGATCCATGTCGTTCAAAACCTGCGAATTGGATCCTCTTCCAGGTTCTCTCTACTCCGACTGTCTCCCTACTCTCCTCCCATTCATCACTGACATCATCAACACTTCTCTCCAAACTGGAACTGTCCCAGATTCTTTCAAGTCTGCTATTGTTCACCCTCTCCTCAAGAAATACAATTTAGACCCAAATGAACTGAAAAATTACCGGCCTATCTCTAATCTCTCTTTCTTGTCAAAACTCATCGAAAAAGTTGTCCTCAACCAGCTGAACTCTCACTTGTATGCCAACAATCTCCTCAATCCTTTCCAGTCAGCCTACCGCCACTGCCATAGCACTGAAACTGCCCTGCTACACATTCTCAACAATCTCCTCCTTGCAACTGATACTGGCAAAGTCTCTCTCCTCACACTCCTTGATTTGTCTGCAGCCTTTGATACCATTGATCATGGTATTCTCCTTTCTAGACTTCATCATACTTTTGGCATCTCTGACATTGCTCTCTCCTTGTTCACTTCATATCTATCAAACAGAAAACAAACTGTTCTCATTAATGGCACTTACTCTCAACCTGCATACCTGACCTCTGGTGTTCCACAAGGATCTATCCTTGACCCTGTTCTTTTCACTCGTTGCACCTCCCCCCTGTCCACCATCATCAACTCCCACTCTATAAAACACCACTTCTATGCTGATGACACCCAACTTCAAGACAGTGACTCACCTGACAATATACAGCGCCTCTTGACTCGCACCACTAAGTGTTACTCGGACATTAAGAACTGGATGACATATAATTAACTTCAGCTTAATGACGACAAGACAGAAACTATCCTCATTGGCACCCCTCAGAAACTTTCTCAGCTGCCTCCTCTTTCTCTCCCATTATGTAACACATCAGTGCCAATTTCTGATTCAGCTAAAAACCTTGGTGTCTGCATTGACTCTACCCTCTCCATGAACAACTTTGTTTCTCAAACTGCCAGATCTTGCTACTATCACCTCCATCGTATAAGCCTGATTAGGAAGTATCTCTCTGTCGAAACAACTGCAAAACTCGTTCTCTCCTTCATAATGTCTCGCACTGACTATTGCAATTCACTACTGTCTCGTCTTCCTGCCTCCACCATTCACATCCTACAGCGCATTCAAAACAATGCTGCATGCCTTGTACTCAAAAAGAAAAAAGCTGATCACATATCTCCTCTCCTGGCACAACTTCACTGGCTCCCTGTATCAAAGCGCATACAGTACAAACTAGACACCATGTGCTACAAAAGCCTCAATAACGCAGTCCCCGATTACCTGTCAAGCCTACTTGAGATCTATGTTCCCTCACTTACCCTCCGCTCTGCCTCCGATCCTCTGACTTTTCACTTTCCACGCACTAAGCTCAATACCTAAGGTCCACGAGCCTTCTCTGTTTCTGGTCCACTTTCCTGAAACAAACTTCCTCTCTCAGTCCGTCAGCAACCTACTTTTGTCTCCTTCAAGTCCGCTCTCAAAACTCACCTTTTCTCCTCTGCATAAAATCCTGACCTCACTCAATCCTCTCTGCAGCCTGTCTCCACTCGGAGGGGAATCGCATTGTAATATATAATTGTATATAATATGCTCTCTATAATTTTCCATTGCTTTTATTCTTTCTCCCCATTTATAGCCGTGTGCGTGTGTGTGTGTGTGTGTGTGTGTGTGTGTGTGTGTGTGTGTGTGTGTGTGTGTGTGTGTGTGTGTGTGTGTGTGTGTGTGTGTGTGTGCGTGAGTGCGTGTGTGTGCGTGCGTGCGTGTTTGTCTGTTTTAGCGCTTAGATTTGATTTTATCTAGATTTTGCGCTATATAAATAAAATATTGCATTGTATTGTATTGTATAGTTGGGACTGGCTTTCAATGGCCTAGGCCTTGCGGCCGATTTACGTCCGCTCTTTCTCAACTATTTATAAAACAGGTGTTAATGCGCATTTTCTTTTTGTTTGCACAAGCCTAATCAGGCCTTTAATCATCATACTCGAAGAAAAGTTCTTTGAATTTTGGAATTTCGTCCAAAAAATTCTTGAATTTGTTAGTATCTTGTGCAAATTTTATGTTAGTTAGGAGTTTATTTCACAAAGGGGCTACTCGATGTGAAAAAGAAAATTTTCTTGTGTTAGTACGACAGTGCTGAATAAATATCTTTCCTTCCTTGTTTCTTGTGATATTACATTGTGAAACAGAAAAGAGTGAGTCAACACAAATATTATCAACTCCATTAAATATCTTATACGTTTGAATAAGGTCACCTCTTGTCCTTCTGCCTTTAAGTGAGTGTAATTTCAAATACTTCAATCGTTTTGCGTAAGATTTATCTTCGCATACTTTTAATAGCTTTGTTGCACGTCTTTGTACTCTTTCTATTTGCGCTGACTCCTTTTCAAGGATGGACACCATATTGCATTTGCATATTCCAAATGTGGTCTAACAAAAGATTTATATACTCTTAGAAATATATCCTTATCTAAGTAAGAAAAGCTTCTCTTAATAACTCCCAACATTTGATTTGCTTTATTAACTATTTTACCAATATGTAAATCGAAGGACAAATGCTGTTGAAAGTTACTCCCAAGTCCTTTTTCTCTGTTAGGATTTTTATCTGCTTTATGCTGTCATTTTGTCTCATATAATATGTGTTCTTGGTTGGTTTTACCAATATGTAGAACACCACACTTAGAAATATTGAAATATAGATTCCATACATCTGACCAATCTTGGAATTTATATATATCATTTTGTAAACCCGCGAATTGAGATGTGTTGTCATATAGTTTTGTATCATCTGCAAATATTTTGCAGGTGCTATTTAGTGATATTGGCAAGTCATTTATAAACACTGTGAATAGTATTGGTCCCAGGATATTACCCTGAGGTATTCCACTTAAAACCTTAGCTTTATTAGATCTTTCACCACGTACTCTCACATGCTGTACTCGATCTTTCAAAAAACCTTGTATCCAGTTTAATAGTTTGCCAGATATACCATAAGCAGACAATTTGACTAGTAACCTTTTATGGGGCACAGTATCAAAGGCCTTCTTAAAATCTAAATATATAACATCAACATTATGACCATCATCTATTCTTTTTGTCGTATCTTCTACTACTTCAAGTAATTGCGTTACACAGGATCGCTTTTTACGAAACCTGTGCTGACATTTTGCATACAATTCATTATCCGTAAAGTGAGTTACTATTGAATCTCTAATTATGCTTTCTAACACTTTACATATCACACAAGTCAGGCTGATTGGTCTATAGTTTCCTGGATCTGCTTTAGAACCCTTTTTAAACAAGGTTGTTACTTCAGCTGTCTTCCATCTTGTGGTAGGGTACCTGATTCTAATGTCTTGTTGAACAAAGAACATAGTGGGACAGATAGTTCATCACCTAGTTCTTTTAAAACTTTTGAAGGAATATGGTCAGGTCCCTGTGGTTTATTTGGGTTTAAGTTAACTAATTTATCACTCACTGCTTTTGGGGTAATTCTTACCTCTGACAAGGATAACCATTTGAATATGCACATTCAGCCAGTGAGGGTATATCTGTTACATCTTCACGTGTAAAAACACTAGCAAAGAAGTCATTTAGAGTTTCTGCTTTTCCTTATCATTTATGGCCAAGGATCCATCTGGTTTAATTAGAGCACCTACATTCTGAGGATTATCTTTACTATCTTTAGCAACCTTTTTTTCATATTCCCTTTTTGTTACCTTTAACAGTTTTGTGCATTTCTTTTTTCCCGTATGTAATTCATATAATTCACTCCTGATTTAGTACTCAAGTATCTTTTAAATAATTTGTACTTCTTTTTAATGCTTATCATAGCTCTTTTATTCATCCAGATTGGGGTATATTTCTTCCTAGCATTTTTCCTTTTTTGGGGATACACTTCTCCATTCCTTCATATATAGTTTCTTTATATACTTCCAGGTTTCCTTCTATGTCCATATCTGATATAACCTTCCAATCATGTTACATCTGCTCTAATTAAACCAGATGGATCCTTGGCCATAAATGATAAGGAAAAAGCAGAAACTCTAAATGACTTCTTTGCTAGTGTTTTTACACGTGAAGATGTAATCATAGTTTATTATTATTCTCTACGGTACTGGTGTTAGGATTTCTATACACACAAGATTACTTCTTAATTTTATGTCCCCCCGATTCTAATTTATAAATAAATTCTACTTGATCGTAACTTATAAGCCTTTTCCAATTTAAATGAAATGATAAGAAGACGTCATGGTCACTTTTATCCACTGAATCGAGATGTACAACTTTTGAAATAAATGTGTCATCGTTAACTAAAACCCAGTCATCAAGAGTTGGTTTTGCCCTGGTCTTCTTGTTGGTTTAGTCACCTTTTGAATTAAGAATGAATCCTGCACCTGTCTCATGATCTCATTTCCTTTTATCCCGGACCATTTTCCATCCCAGTGAAGATTAGGATATTTGAAATCGCCCATAATGCATATCTTATCATATTTTAACATTTTGTCTGATTTTAAAACTTCAAATAGTTTATTATTATTCTCTACGGTACTGGGTTAGGATTTCTATACACACATCCAATCAACACTTTACCATTATACACACAATCAAAAGTACATCACACACTTTCTTGATACTTATACTCATCAAATTCATCACACTCTCGAGCATTCAGGTGTTTATCGACATATACGGCTACACCTCGCTGGTGATCCCTATTAATGAACATGTCAAAATTAGGGATGCAAAACTCTTTCTCACAAAATATTTGTAAATTCTTAGGTATTAATTCAGTTAATGCAATTACACTTGGATGAATATTATCAATCCTAGAAAATAACTCTTCTTTTTTATTCAAGAAACCATCAACATTAGAATATAACACCTGGAAAAAATCTGAACTTTTGTTATTTATACTATGTACATGTTTGCTTGTAGTCAAATGCCAGAAGAACCGGCTCTAGGGGTGGCCTCAGCGCCCTCGACAGCGTGTGATTGGGTTTTTGAGCCTGGTTTAAGTGTTACTATTTTCCAGTTTCAATAGCCAAGTTTAGTTATCCTGCCTCAGTTCTCCTTTGTTTCTCTTCTCTCAATGTTTTGTGTTTGTCTCGCTGGTTTTTCGTGAGGTCATGGTTTATATAAATCTTTGTATCTCTGGGAGATTTATCTTTGTTCAGTTGGGGAGCTTTTTTCATAATTTCTTTCTTCTTTTCCTCCCCTCTCACTGTCACCCTGAGCATTCTTGGACATGATCAGATTGACTGCGCGTGATGCGCTAAAGATATTTTTATTGCTATGAAGCTTGCACTTCCCCTTTACCATCCAAGCACACCCCCATATACTCATAATACTGTACATTCTTGGCATCGTACAGGCGTTCATCATGCATTTACTACAATGCTACATTCTTTGGGGATGCGTGGGTTATTTCTAGTAAAAACTACTTTTGGGGTTTGTTTGTTTTGTGTGTGTGTGTGTGTGTGTGTGTGTGTGTGTGTGTGTGTGTGTGTGTGTGTGTGTGTGTGTGTGGTGTGTGTGTGTGTGTGTGTGTGTGTGTGTTGACAATACGAAACCGTTCTCTGTCATGTATACACTATGTTATCAATTATCTCTTGAAATATTTTTTGGGAATGTATGACCGGTGGGTTACAGGCCATGTTTTTCAGCCTTTTCACATTACTTTCTCGCCAGACAGCAAGATCATCTGCGTACAAGGTCAGTACTGCGTCATGGGTGTTGATACTTGTCATGTCATGTAGCATTAAACTGAATAGAATGGGGGCAATCACTGAACATTGAGGAACTCCCATATCCAGCCGTTGTATGGTTCATAGGGCACCCTTCCAACGTACCTGAAAAGATCTATTTATGATAAAGGTTTTTATGAAATGATGTATATGTCCGGAGAGCCAAGGTGTTTTAGTTTATCCAGCAGATGCCTGTGCCAGACAGTGTCATAAGCTCTGTGCACGTCAAAGAAACAACTGTAAATGCAGCGTCTCCTTTTAAGGTCCCTTTGGTCATGAACCTATACATGCGAGTCTCACTCCGAGTGGTTACAGGCTTGCTTCTTTCCATCGCTCATCCCGAGGTGGTGGTATCGCCATCCTCTACAACGACTCACTCCATTCCCGCCTATCTTTCTTGCAATCTCTGCCTTTCTCCCAACCTTCTTTCGAGCACGTTGAAGTATCCTTCCAATCCACCCCTCACCCCATCACCTTCTCCTGTGTCTATCGACCTCCACCTAGCTCTGCCAACAAGCTCACCACATCCATGTTTCTCTCTGACTTTGACCAACTACTTGACTACTACTGCCTCTTACCTGGAAATCTCATTATTCTAGGTGACATCAATGTCCACTATGACAACACTCACCGTTATGACACAAGACATATCATCAACTCTCTGTCCAATCACAATATGACACAACACATTTCTGAACCAACCCATCAAAAAGGTCACATTCTCGTGATCACCAGAATTCAGCTACTGACAACTGCTTAGTTCTTTCTACCCGTCTAACTTCAGCCCTTCCATCTGACCACTCTGCAATTCTCTATTCTCTTGACATTTCTCCTCCTTCCCGTACCACGCGCATAGTGACTCGACGCAGTCTGAAATCTATCGACCTCTCCACATTTTCATCTGATGCCTTCCGTCTCCTTTCTGAAAAGTTACATAACCTTGCCGATGAATTCTATACTACTCTCCACCATCTTCTGGACACTCATGCTCCAACCACAACCCGTCTTTTACCTGACCGCCCCCTACTCCCTGGCTCACTCATGAGATTGCCTGTGCAAAACGTGCCCGCCGCAGAGCAGAGCTCCGCTGGCGCAAATCCAAACTCACCGTACATAGGCAACTTTTCCAAGCCTCTAAAACAAAAGTATCCACCCTCATTGCATCTGCAAAAACAAGCTATTTCCAAACCAAAATCCTGAATGCCTCTTTTTCAAAAGAACTCTTTACAACCATGAATCATCTCCTTGGCACACGAAAAGATTTACCTCTCCCAACAAAACACACAAATGAAGAACTCCCATCTATATTCTCCAAGTATTTCACCACCAAAATACAAACTCTTCGTGACAGGCTTGACAGGACACCCTGTCAACCATGCCCACTGACCCTTCCTTCTCTGGCACACCTCTTACTACTTTTACCCCAGTCTCACAAGAAGAAATTCTAACACAATCAGATCCATATCGTTCAAAACCTGCGAACTGGATCCTCTTCCAGGTTCTCTCTACTCCGACTGTCTCCCTACTCTCCTCCCATTCATCACCAACATCATCAACACTTCTCTTCAAACTAGAACTGTCCCAGATTCTTTCAAGTCTGCTATTGTTCACCCTCTTCTCAAGAAATACAATTTAAATCCAAATGAACTGAAAAATTACCGGCCTATCTCTAATCTCTCTTTCTTGTCAAAACTCATCAAAAAGTTGTCCTCAACCAGCTGAACTCTCACCTGTCTGCCAACAATCTCCTCAATCCTTTCCAGTCAGCCTACTGCCACTACCATAGTACTGAAACTGCCCTGCTACACATTCTCAACAATCTCCTCCTTGCAACTGATACTGGCAAAGTCTCTCTCCTCACACTCCCTTGATCTGTCTGCAGCCTTTGATACCATTGATCATGGTATTCTCCTTTCTAGACTTCATCATACTTTTGGCATCTCTGACATTGCTCTCTCCTGTTTCACTTCATATCTATCAAACAGAAAACAAACTGTTCTCATAATGGCACTTACTCTCAACCTGCATACCTGACCTGTGGTGTTCCACAAGGATCTGTCCTTGGCCCTGTTCTTTTCACTCTTTACACCTCCCCCCTGTCCACCATCATCAACTCCCACTCTATAAAACACCACTTCTATGCTGATGACACCCAACTTCAAGACAGTGACTCACCTGACAATATACAGCGCCTCTTGACTCGCACCACTGAGTGTTACTCGGATATTAAGAACTGGATGACATACAATAAACTTCAGCTTAATGACGACAAGACAAAAGCTATCCTCATTGGCACCCCTCAGAAACTTTCTCAGCTGCCTCCTCTTTCTCTCCCATTATGTAACACATCAGTGCCAATTTCTGATTCAGCTAAAAACCTTGGTGTCTGCATTGACTCTACCCTCTCCATGAACAACTTTGTTTCTCAAACTGCCAGATCTTGCTACTATCACCTCCATCGTATAAGCCTGATCAGGAAGTATCTCTCTGTCGAAACAACTGCAAAACTCGTTCTCTCCTTCATAATGTCTCGCATTGACTATTGCAATTCACTCCTGTCTCGTCTTCCTGCCTCCACCATTCACATCATCAGCGCATTCAAAACAATGCTGCATGCCTTGTACTCAAAAAGAAAAAAGCTGATCACATAGCCCCTCTCCTGGCACAACTTCACTGGCTCCCTGTATCAAAGCGCATACAGTACAAACTAGACACCATGTGCTACAAAAGCCTCAATAACGCAGCCCCTGATTACCTGTCAAGTTACTTGAGATCTATGTTCCCTCACGTACCCTCCGCTCTGCCTCCGATCCTCTGACTTTTCGCTTTCCACGCACTAAGCTCAATACTATGGTCCACGAGCCTTCTCTGTTTCTTGGTTGCTAATGGTTGTGGGTTCGAATCCCGGGGTGCGCTATATTAATTTAAAACTGGCCATCTCGCTGTCCCATCTTAACATCATTGTTGTTCTGGTGGTGTCATTATAGGATTAGATAGGTCCCCCTTCCCCCACTTCCCTGGGATGGTTATCCCCGTCGGCCACATCACCTGAGGTGGGTGTTGACGTAAAACCTCAACCAAATCAATCAATCAATCTCTGTTTCTGGTCCACTCTCCTGGAACAAACTTCCTCTCTCAGTCCGTCAGCAACCTACTTTTGTCTCCTTCAAGTCTGCTCTCAAAACTCACCTTTTCTCCTCTGCATAAAATCCTGACCTCACTCAATCCCTCTGCAGCCTGTCTCCACTCGGAGGGGAATCACACTGTAATATATAATTGTATATAATATGCTCTCTATAATTTTCCATTGCTTTTATTCTTTCTCCCCATTTATAGCCGTGTGCGTGTGTGTGTGTGTGTGTGTGTGTGTGTTGTGTGTGTGTGTGTGTGGTGTGTGTGCGTGCGTGCGTGCGTGTGTGTGTGTGTGTATGTGTGTGCGTGCGTGCGTGCGTGTGTGTGCGTGCGTGCGTGTGTGTGTGTGTCTGTTTCAGCGCTTAGATTTGATTTTATCAAGATTTTGCGCTATATAAATATTGTAATTATTATTATTTTTATTATCAAGGGACCTCTCTGTCTCTGTCTGTCTGTCTGTCTCTTTCTCTCTCTCTCCCTTTCTCTCTCGCTTTCCATCTCTCTCTGGTGGTTAGCTAAAATCTCTCTCTCTCTCTGTCTCTCTCTCTGTGTCTCTCTGTGGCTCTATGTGTCTGTGTCTGTGTTTCTCTCTCTCTCTCTCCGTCTCTCTCTCACTCCTCCCTCTCTCTCTGCAAGTCAATATTTTAATCTAAGGGCAAAGACTGGTGTCATGGTATGTCAAATATCATAAGTGTAACATTTTTAAACCGTAGTTCTGTTCTGACGACCAGACTGTGAAGCCAGTTTTGTTGTATCCCTGAAGAAGAAGTGCAGTCTGATGATAACAAGAGGAAATCAAACCGTGTCTAACATTTGTTCATACTGAAAGTTACTCAGCTGATATCTCGAACACTATCCCCTTTGCTCAATGTGAGACGCCAGGAGCGGGGATACCCTTTGCCTGGAAATAGGAGGTGGTGACAGCACAAACTGTTTCGCACACAGCGCGGCTTCAAGCAAAGTGATCGATCTCCCTGTCCATTTTCTCTGATGCCAGGCGGTAGAACAGAACAGCCCATCGCTGCGATACTCCTGAAGGGAGGTTTAGCGATTATAGAACAGAACAGATAGTCAGACACGAATTCACCCTGGTCATGCACGTTTAACCCCAGCATCCACATCAACCCTGTCTTTCATCCTCCCCCTTCTTGTAACGACAAATGATAGCATCATCGAGCCACTTTGATAATCATATGATTAACACGACTATCCAGGACATCTTTAAACGTTGCCCTCTTCTTTGGTTTATCGTCTACAAGGTCAGGTCATATTTGACGATGAACGTGACCGTTTTTGTTCCACTGGAAAAGGCCATCTCCATCTTGTTAGTGCAGCAACCATACTCGACTCAGCGGGCTGCAGGTGTTGGATGACGGATGGCGTTCAGATATGGAGGTTTGCTGCGAAGTAAGTCAGGCTCGCCCTGACGAATAAGCAGTCCTTGAGTACTAGAATGTTACTCGACTCACCGGGCTGCAGGTGTTGGATGATGGATGGCGTTCAGATATGGAGGTTTGCTGCGAAATAAGTCAGGCTCGCCCTGACGAATAAGCAGTCCTTGAATACCAGAATGTTCTGAAGTCTGAAGTCTGAAGCCTGAAGCCTGAAGTCTGAAATCAGAAAACTCTCTCTCTCTCTCTCTCTTTTTTTTTTTTTTTTTTCATATGAGCAATGAAATTGCTCTCTGCCAGTCATATATCAATATGAAGTCAATCTGAGATGCTGACTGAGGTCGTCATCACTTTTCTTTCTGGGCGCTTTGACAGATGATGGTAAGCCACTTGATTATGATCTCCCCACAGGCCACCACAACCCCAGCTGTGATGTCATTCACACCTGAAGTCTTGTTCTTTGGTTCGGTCTTCAGTGTGTGCTTATTTGACTTTCTTTTTTTTAAAGATATTTGCTGCTTTGTGGGCATCTTTTGGGTGAACTGTAGTTTGGTGTTACTCTAACTGGCGGGGCTTGGAATATATTGAAAAAAATATTTTTACGTCTTTGTATGATTTTTCTATTGTCATACAATGGGTCTCCGTCTTTGTTATTGATGACTGTGGTTTCTCTCTTAGTTGCATGGCTGTCACACCAATTATGGCTGTCACACTAATTACAGAATTCTATTGGTGATTGTTTGCAGAGTTTACTCAGTTCTTATCCACTTGTTTTCCAAGATGATTTTGGGGGGTTGTTTGCTTGCTTTGACCACTCTCTTGTTGTGTCTTCTTGCAATTCTGTACTTCACACAGGCCTAGTCTTCGTTCTGGCAAGACTGGACCCATACCCTGCGTAGCATTGTCATTTCCTTGATGGTCCCCTTCACAATGTTATCCATCATACTGCTGTTGGTTATCTTCAGTGTCTTCCAGACTTCCTTGTCCCACAAGGTTTTTTAAATGCCATATGTTTCTCCAACTGTTATTTCGCTGGTCTTCATGTGTTCTAACTTCTCTGTGGCTGTCTTTCGGATCTTTTCCTGGACAGATCCCTGTATCCTTTAGTTTTCTCATGTTGATTGGCCTAGGTTGCCTCTCATTCTTCTGCACGTTACTTTTTCCTTATTGTCAGTACTGGTACTGACCAATGATTGTCAGTGCCCAATCCCGCGTTTGGTATTGCTTCTGAATCACTTTATCAGGTTTATGTTGTTCTTTTCTTTTGTATGTTATTGTTAATTTGAAAGGACTAACGCGTTTTGCCTCGTTTAGGCAATAACAATCACCGAACAGTCAACCAGTGTATTGGTAGATGCATACTAAACGCGTGATGTACTGCATTGGTGTGCATGTAAAGAATGTGACTCGAATGAAGCCTTTCTGTTAGGCCACATGTTCATGTCGTGTCATATGACTTAGCTCTCCTGTGTGTCCAACTGTCTTTGTTCTAACTCGAACTCCATTGAAAGCATGTGATGTGTTGGTATAGATCACATCTTATAGGAACATGTCTTAGATGGGTAAACAGTGACAACTTGTAATTTTGGACAGAGGCTGTCTGTGTTTTCTTACTTTGAAGACAGACAGTTTAGATGTAAAAATGTAACCGCACATATTTTAAAGTCAGCTGTCTTCTTCTTTTTCTTGTTAGCCGTCACACTTGACTTCAGATTTAAGGAAGAAGTAAGTCACCTTTTGTAGTTCATCCACATGTCCGCATAGCTTCTTCCACAGGCTCAAGGCTGTTGACCATATTTCCTCCATCTGTAAACAATGGCTCTTGCAGTCCAAGAGGATGTGTTCTGCTGTCTGATCAGCTTCTCCATATTGGCAATGGTACAATCAGATTTAATCTGTTGTGCCCAGTCCGTAGGTGGAGGCTAAAGAAACTCAGCTGTTTTGAAATTTAAAAAAAATGTGATTGATATTATTTGAAGAAGTCAGCAGTTCTGTTGTTTAAATATGGTCGACTGAGGCAGATTGCAATGGACGGCACCGCTCTCATTGTAACACAGCCTTGAAGACGTCTAATACGGAGTAAATAAAAAAAGAGAGAGAGAAAAAGGTTAGTGAAGTTTCAATAGGCCTGCGCAGACTGTGTTTTATTAGTGCAGATGAAAACTGTGTTTTTCGACTCCTATTGTCTTCAACGTGCTCAGTATGTCTCCGCAAGAAGAATCAGAGCTTGGAGAAAATTTTTCACCCCACTCTCTAAATTTTAATTCCTCTCATTCCACTGACCGGGTTGTTAATATGAAGTCAATCTGAGATGTTGTAGTGAGGTCATCAAGTTCTTTGATTTGCACTAGATGTATGTTTGTTTGGGATGGGGGCGAAAAGGGGTGTTTGAGATGAATTGGTTATGTTCTGCACAAAGGCTCAATATAACCATGTCCATTGTAGTTCATTCTACATGTGTTTGTGTCAGCATGGCATTCTTCACACACACACACGCGCGCACACAAACATACACACACGCATGCACGCACATACATACACACACGTACGCACGCACGCACGCACACGCACACACGGACATGATATGAATAGTAACCTACCACGTCTGTGTATACACACACACACACACACATGCAATATGGTGTCCATCCTTGAAAAGACAGTCAGCGCAAATAGAAAGAGTACAAAGACGTGCAACAAAGCTATTAAAAGAATGCAAAGATAAATCTTATGCAGAACGATTGAAGTATTTGAAATTACACTCACTCAAAGGCAGAAGGACAAGAGGTGACCTTATTCAAACATATAAGATATTTAATGGAGTTGATAATATTTGTGTTGACTCACTCTTTTCTGTTTCACAATGTAATATCACAAGAAACAAGGAAGGAAAGATATTTATTCAGCACTGTCGTACTAACACAAGAAAATTTTCTTTTTCACATCGAGTAGCCCCTTTGTGGAATAAACTCCCAATTAACATAAAATTTGCACAAGATACTAACAAATTCAAGAATTTTTTGGACGAAATTCCAAAATTCAAAGAACTTTTCATCGATTATGATGATTAAAGGCCTGATTAAGCTTATGCAAACAAAAAGAAAATGCGCAACTTAACATCTGTATTAGAAATAGTTGAGAAAGAGGGGACGTAAATAGGCCGCAAGGCCTAGGCCATTGAAAGCCAGTCCCTATTACTACTACTACTACTACTACTGCATACACACACACGCTCACTCATACTTGCACACCGCTAGTCGGTCTGAATGCAGTGCCGTCTTTTCCCTTTAGGGGGCCTGTCAGTTGAAATCTTAGTTAATGACCTTGACTGGTGCCGTTTGAAAACAGGGACGATCACTCTTCAGAACCATTATCATTATGGACAAAGTTTTGTTCTTGCTTTGCATACCAGAAGACGACAACGAAAACGAAAAAAACACACAGAATAGCAAGAAAGATGAGACGAACAGCACACAAAAACCTAAATTACGCGAAAGTGGAGAGAAAGCACAAACTACATCGCCGACCGCGGAATCAGCGGTTGACCCCAAAACGAAAGGAACAGCAGACGAACAGACAAAAACGCTTCCTGCTTCAGGTCAGTAATCATTGTATTTGTAATGTAATATCTCTTACGTATTTTTTTCCCTTCGTTTGTTTTGTTTGGTTGTTTTTAAAGTGTGTATGCCGTGCGGGTGGTATAATATTGCTACCACCCCCTTCCCCCTCCTACCTCCTCACCCCACCACCCTCATTCCCCCCATCCCCGACCCCACCATCATTATGATTATGATTAAAACTGAACTCTTAAGACATGTCCACTGCCCCAGATTGTTCTGCTGCAAACCCCCCGTTATAGGCGCCAGAATAATCAAGTTGATTGTGGGCCCTCAATACTGAAGAAGAAGAAGTAACAGTCCGTATTCACACTCATATCTTCAACTTAATGGTCTTTTTGTGTTTGCTTCTTTCAAGACTGTCTCATTTGTTTAACCTGCTGTCCATGAAGCTCTTAATATACTTCTTAGAAACCATATTTCAGCCACCTCGATCTTATTCTTATTCTGACTTTGTGTCTTGATTGTCCAGGCTTCACATCCATACAACAGGTTTTTTTTTTAACCTTTTTTTAATTTATTTTTTAACAGGAATAGACATCAACAAACAATGTAGTAATGTAGTAACAAAACAAAACAAAAACAAATAATAATAATTTCAATTCATAATAATTGTTCACATAAAAAGAAGAAAAGAAAACCTATAGCCTACAAATCATATGAAACAATATTCTAATCAATGATGATTTCATTATGTACAACAGTATTGATTCTACATTAAGTGATTAACATTGAAGATCTCTCCTCCTGATTTTAACTGGTAGGCATTTGTTGGTAAGAATGCTTTTCATTTTCTGGATGCTGTTTTAGTATAGCCAATTCTGCTGGATATGTCTAATGTGCATCTGCCATCAGTCAAATGACTGTTCACGGATATTTAAGCTTATCAATTTGTCTCAGTGGTGTGTCATTTCCTGTTATTTTACAAGAAGGGATTTCTTGCTGTTAACCTATTACCATGACTTCAGTCTCCTTACTGTTTAGCTCAAGTCCTTTATTTCTGCTTTTTATTTGTATTACAATACTTCGCAGGTCATTTTCATATTTTGCAATTAAAACAGTGTCATCTGCATTGCGAAGATTGTTTATAATTTTTCCTCCAACCTTTATCCAAGGGCATTCTTCTAGGTTTCTTATGATGGTCTCATTATAAAGTGAAAGCAAATCTGGTGACAGAATACATCCCTGTCAACACCTCTTTTGATGTTTTGAAAAGAGCTTCTGTCATTTTCTGCTCTCATTACTGCTGTTTGTTCCCAGTACATATTTCTCATAATTCTTAGATCTTTTCCATCAGTATTGAGCTTTTTCAGTTGGTTAATCAGTTGTTTGTATCTTACCCAATCAAAATTCTTAGTATAATTAACAAAACATAAATATACATATGTATCCTTATTCAACCCAATTGATCTCTCTGTGAGAGTTCTTTGGATGTATATGGCATTAATAGTTCCTTTCCCAGCAACAAATCTGCATGGTTCTTCAGCTATTTCTGTTTTGATTCTGTTTCTTGTCCTCATCATGATTATTATTCTTAATAGAATTTTTGTCACATGACTCATCAGGCTGGTTGTATGATGGAGTTCACATTCTATAGCCTCTGCTTTCTTTGGAAGTGCAATGAAAATTGACTTTGACATATCTTTAGGGATTTTTCTGGTGTCATAAATTTCATTTGGGATGACTGGTACTTTTTCCTTGCCAAATTCATTTCGATTGTAATATTATCTGTCCCTTGGGCTTTTCCCCATTTCATCCTTTTCATTGTCGCACAGACTTCATCTTTCATTGTTGGTGGTCCTTCAACATTCTTTCTTGTGAAGTGTTCTTTATTTCTGTCATTGTCAAAAATGTCTTCAGTGTAGGCGTACTCTCCTCATCAATCACTATTTTGTCTTTTTCCATGACAATTGTACCATCTTTTGATTTTAAGCAGCCAGTTGATTTGCATGTCGTTTTCCTGTGGCCAGTTTATTCAGTGTTTCTGTATATAAATTTAGAGCCTGTTTGTGTCCGTCTTCTATTTCTGTGCACTGTGTGTGTGTGTGTGTGTGTGTGTGTGTGTGTGTGTGTGTGCGTGTGTGTGTGTGTGTGACTATGTATGTGTCATTCACATTTACACATAATATTTGAATTAGATACAAACCATGATACAGTCACTGAAAGCTATGAGATATGCTTTCTGCTTGGAGAAATCTTGCTTGGTGTGGTAAACCTCAAAGGAAGGCATGCAGAGGGTGTTTTGGGATGGACCACATTATACATGTGTGGGCTTCATTTTCTTTATCTTCAGCTTCAAAACTTACAAACTGAAGAAGCACAGCCAGAAAACATGCTCTGCACTGGAGAGTCATCAATGGTGACTGTTTTTTGAAAATCTAAAGTTGCTTCCCTTTAACTCTCTCATCTCTGGGAAAAATCTGGAAAAATCATTGTGCACGGACACATCACCAAGGTAGTTCTGTGCACTTATAACTAATATAAGCCAGCATTGTTACATCAACCAAGAATGAAGAAACATGCACAAGTGAATACATGTTATCAATATTTAACCAAACAGAAATGTGTCTATGGACTATGGTCATAATTATATTGATATAGATATAGATATCAGTTGGCCATAACCCTGAAGTATTTCACAGAAGTTTGTTATGAAATATCAGTACCATGATCAACAACTTCAACACTGCCGTGACCGAAGCAGCCAACGACATCCTTGGAAAACACCGACCAACAAAGATGCCCTGGGTCACGGAAGAAGTACTAAAGCTGAGCGACAAACGCAGAGAACTAAAGCAAAAGAAGAGAACGGATGAAGGAGCTAAAGTATACAGAAAAGCCAACCAACAAGTTAAGAAGGCATGAGGAATGCAAAGGAAACATGGATTGAAGAACAATGCCAAGATATCGAAGCAAACCTGCAGAAAAATAACAGCAAGAAAGCCTACCAGCTTGTGAAAGGACTAACAAGCTCAAAACAAGGCAGAACCACTACCATACAGAACAAAGCAGGGAAATGTCTCACAGAAGATCAAGAGATTCTGCAGAGGTGGACAGAGTACTGCTCCGAATTATACACACACACAACAACAGGAGATCCCAAGGTGCTAGACATTCCTCCACCAACCAACAATGACAGCTACCCCATCATGCGAGAAGAAGTTGAAGCTGCAGTAAAATCATTGAAGAAAGGCAAGTCGGCAGGAGTGGACAACATTCCCTCAGAACTGGTCCAGGCAGGAGGAGAGGCCATGATAGATATGTTACTCATCATCTGCAATAAGATCTGGCGGACAGGTGAGTGGCCAACACCTTGGACCCAGTCCTTGATCATCACTCTCCCGAAGAAAGGCAACCTACAACTGTGCCAAAACTACCGTACCATCAGCCTGATCAGCCATCCAAGTAAGGTCATGCTAAAAATCCTTCTGAGTAGACTGAAGCCACAAGCTGAGGAGATATAAAAGAAGAGCAGGCAGGTTTCAGACCAGGAAGAAGTACCACAGAGCAAATTTTCAACCTCAGATTGCTCTGTGAGAAATACCTGCAACACCAGCAAGGCCTTTACCACGTCTTCGTGGACTTCAAGAAGGCATTCGACAGAATTTGGCATGCAGCCTTGTGGGCAACCATGAGGCTGTACAACATCAATGCCAACCTGATCAGAATCATAGAATGCCTCTACGAAAAGGCGACCAGTGCAGTCTACCATGACAACAACATAGGAGAATGGTTCCGAACCACAGTTGGAGTACGCCAAGGATGCCTGCTCTCCCCCACTCTCTTTAACATCTTCTTAGAGAGAATAATGGCTGACGCACTTGAAGACCACGAGGGAACAGTCAGCATCGGAGGTAGAACAATCACAAACTTGCGTTTTGCCGACGACATTGACGGACTAGCTGGGCAAGAGCAAGAGCTAGTCAGCTTGATAAAACATCTTGATGAGGCCTCCACAGCATATGGCATGCAGATCAGTGCAGAGAAAACCCAGTTGATGACAAATAATACCAATGGCATCAGCACTGACATTACCATAGACAACAAGAAACTTGAGACCGTCCATAGATTTAAATATCTGGGAGCTATAATATCAGATGAAGGATCAAAGCCCGAAGTACTTTCCAGGATTGCCCAGACCACAGCTGCAATGACCAAGCTAAAAGTCATCTGGAACGACAAGAATATCGCAATCGGCTCCAAGATCAGACTGATGCGTTCCCTGGTCATGTCAATATTTTTGTATGCATGCGAAACATGGACCATAACAGCAGACATTGAAAGAAGAATACAGGCAATGGAGATGAGATGCTTCCGCAAACTCCTTGGTATCTCGTACAAAGATCATATAACCAATAAGGAAGTGAAAACCCGAATCGAAAACGCCATCGGGCCATATGAAGACCTCCTGACCTCAGTGAAAAGACGCAAACGATCATCTGGACTGGCCAAGACCGTCTTGCAGGGAACAGTTCAAGGAGGGAGACGAAGAGGCAGACAGAAAAAGATGGGAAGACAATATCAGAGAGTGGACTGGCCTTGAATGGAATATAATTCTGCGGAAAGCTGAGGACCGTGAGGAGTGGAGGAAGTTGGCAGCAAAATCTTCAGTGGTGCCCCAACGGTCAACCAGACTACGGGACTGATGATGATGATGATGATGATCAGTACCATCAATATTTGCAAAGTCACTGCCAACCAGTCCAAGTTGAAAAGAAGTGCTGACAGGCTTCACTTCTATTTCGTCAGTGTTTGGCTTCAGTTTTGTTGTTGTTCAACACATGTCAAACTATGTCTAAATGCTTCTTTGAACAGAACAAAAATAATTGGGTAATGTGTTTTTCAATTGATATATACTGAATTCACATCTTACCTAAGGTCTGGTTGGCACAGAGGCAGAACTCCCACCAGTCAGTTTGAGGACATGTACAACCCAGGCTCGGGGAACTTTGTTTGAGTGGACTGGATGTTTGAGTGGCCTCCAGTCCACCTAAGCTGTTAGTGGGTTCTCAACCCTGTTCAAGATTGGGGAAGGTAAAGCATAAAAAAAGGGAGAGGAGTGAGGCCCTGTCTCAAATGGCTGACCCAAGAGTAGTAAGATCTCTGCCACCTCACTCCCCTATGACCTAGTTAGGGTTTTGTGTCAGTCTTTACTGTTACCTTTTTACTGTTTCAAAGTGGATACATGAAATTATCTTCTGAAGTTAGTCCTAATCAGGAGTTCAGGTATCAGTGTGTTTTCAACATAAAAGGTAAGTGAATTTTTAGAAATCAACAGAAAAGCAAAAGATAGAGTAACAAATTACTAGGCATTACACATTTTCAGTTGTGAAACCAGCAACATCAACTTATTAATCATGCCATATGACAACATTACTACAGAAATTATTGAAGCCCTGGAGGAATTTGGTATTGAAAAAATAACAGTCCTCCTAAATGAAATTTACGACACTGGAAAAATCCCCAAAGATATGTCAAAAGCAATTTTCATTGCACTTCCGAAGAAGACAGGGGCTATAGAATGCAGACTCTATTGCACAATCAATTTGATGAGTCATGTAACAAAAATCCTATTAAGAATAATCACAATGAGGACAAGAAATAGAATCAAAAGAAAAATAGCAGGTGAATAGTGTGGATTTGTGGAAGGGAAAGGAACAATTAATGCCATATACATCCTAAGAACTATCATGGAGAGGTCAATCGAGATGAACAAGGATTTATATTTATGCTTTGTTGATTATAGCAAGGCTTTCGATCGGGTAAGACATGAAGAATTGATCAACCCACTAGAAAGATGCAATATTGATGGAAAAGATCTACGAATAATCAGAAATATGTATTGGGAACAAACAACTGCAATGAGAATAGAAAACGATATAAGCTCTTTCCAAAACGTCAAAAGAGGAGTCAGACTGGGTTGTGTTTTGTCACCAGATCTGTTTTCACTTTACAGCGAAAACATCATGAAAAACCTAGGAAGACCCTGGAGTAAAGGTTGGAGGAAAAATGATAAACAGCATTTGATATGCAGACGACACCGTGCTAATTGCAGAAAATGAAAGGGACCTACAAAACCTTGTGAATATACTGGAAATAGAAAGCAAAGGTAAGGGGTTGGAACTAAACAGCAGGAAGGCTGAAGTCATGGTGATCAGTAAAAAAAAGTTTAAATACCTGGGAACGATCATTTCACCAGACGACAGATGCACATCAGAAATAGCCAGCAGAATTGGCCAAGCCAAAACAGCATTCAAGAAGATGAAAAGCATTCTTACCAACAAATGCCTATCAATTAACATCAAGAAGAGAGTTCTTGAATATTAAATAGTACCAATACTGTTATACGGTTGTGAGGTGTGGACAGTCAACATACAAAGCCAGAACAAGATTGAGGCAGCTGAGATGTGGTTTCTGAGAAGAATGTTGAGAGTTCCATGGACAGCAAAGAAAACAAACGAGACAGTCTTGATGGAGGCAGACACAAGAAGGTCATTCATAAGGAAGATTAGGAAAAGATAGACAACATTTATAGGTCATTTTATGAGGAAAGGGGAATAGAGCACCTGGTCATAACGGGAAAGCTGGAGGGAAAGAGAGCACCAGGTAGACCCTGGGAGAAGATACTAGACAGACTTGCAGAGTGGCTGAAGACAAAGAGGGTGGAAGAGATGCTTGAGGCAACAAGAGATGGAGACAGATGGAAGTCCATGATTATCATTGCCGACGCCATGCAGCAAGGCACCTGATGATGATGATGATGATGGTATGAGTATATTCAGACAAGTTATACAGGTTATGGTACTTGGGGCATTGACTGTCTGACTGACTGATTGTCTGTCTGTCTGAATGTATGTCAGATTGTCTGTCTGTCTGTATCACAGATACACTCGGACACACACACACGCGCACACACACACACGCGCACACACACACAACGCACACACACACACACACACACGCACACACACACACACCACCACGCACGCACGCACGCACGCACGCACGCACACACACCACACACACACACACACACACACACACCTCACACACACACACACACACACATGCATGCACACATGTACACACACTGTCACATAGACTGATAGAGTCACATATACTCAGTCTCATAGACACACAATCACATGCATGCACAAACACGTGTGGACACGCAGAAGCACACAGGCACATATGGATGCATATACATGCACACAAGGACATACACTAATTCATAAACAATTACACAGTGCGTAGCTTATTTGAGGTATAAATAAGAACTTAAAAAAGAGAAAGTGTAATATAATGACATTTTAAAGAAATCTTCCTCATAAGTGCACCCGAATCCTGTTTGCCTGTCTGCCAGTTTGTCATTTTATCTGGGTCTTTGTATGTGTTTGTGTGTGTGTGTGTCTGTGTGTGTCTTGTCACAGTATATATGTACATGTGCTTGTGCTGTTTTTGTTAGTAGTTGCAGATACCATGGCTCGCAGAGTTGTAATGAGTTCATATTTATCACTGAACCTTTTTTTTTTAACAGGCGGCACACAAGCTGAAGGAGGCAAGTCACCACAAGATGAAAAACAAAAGGACAACAGCCATTTTCAGACTACTGAAAATGTTTTGCCCATTCAACTCACTGTCTCATCTAAAAGTGGAAACGTATCGACAGAAACAGAAGAAAAGCAGGCAAACATAGTTGAAAAACCTGGCTTTGCTGCTACAGAAAAGCAAGTTTCTGTATCAAGTGATGCTAAAAAAGGTAGTGAACAGAAGGATTTAGCAGCAACAGTGTCTGATGGTGGAGAACGACAGAGCAGTGATGTTGAGGATGAAAATATTGAAGGATCACCCCTACTCAGTAAGAAGAAGCTGGGAAAGGATCTGGTGGATGACTTCTGGGATTTTGGTACATCAGCAACTGAAGAGACATCAGCTCTAACACATCAGGCTGAGTCTGATCAGGATCAGAATAGAACAGAACAACCCAAAGAAAATGTGGAAACTGAATCGCAGATTGCAGAAAATGCACAAAACGGAGTACTGGATGATAACACAAAACTTAGAGGAGAAAAAGACAAAACAGATCTATCAGAAGAATTTGTCACCTGCCCAAATACACCTGTCTCTTCAATCAAAGGACAAGACAGTCTTTCATTAGTTTCAAGCAATGTTGATTTAATCACCACTGATACAAAGGTGAAAATAATTTCTGATAAATTTACCACTGTACCAGTACTCATGAACCCTAGTCTAAAAAAGTCCATCCCCAGTTCAGATTCTGCAGGTAGTAAGAAGATAACGGAGCCTAGCAGTGAGAAGCCTGGCACATTAGCCAAAGAACAGCTCAGTGATATAAACAAAGGAGATCAGTCAACCAACACTGATAAAAAGATACTAGTTTCAGATAAATTTGTCACAATACCAGTACAAGAAGACATCACTCCAGAGGTACCGATCCACAAATCAGCTTCAACAGGTCAAGTGAAAATGTCAGATGCTTCAAAGGAAAGTGCTGTTGTGGATCGTACTGTCTTGACAGTAGGCTGCAAGGAAAAGAAAAGCTGCTCACCAACACACTCACCAGAGATGAAAAGAAAAATGACACCAGTAAAGTTGCCAGATCCTCACAGTACTGACATTGATGAACTAGTGGACTTCTTGCCGCAGTTATCTTTGAAAAAGGTAAGTTTTATTTAGCAGGTGATAATTTTACTGATACAGCTTCAGCTGGGCACATGCTTTTTTGTGTGTTTGTGCAAGATTTTACTGTGTGTGAATAATTAATAAATCAGTTTCAGTGCTGTTTAGATAATAATCATATTATTGCTGTCAAACTAAGCTATTATTCACAAGGATAAGGTGATGTGTCATTGAATCAGTGTATCAGTAGGATGATGGTGTTGACTTTGCCTAGCTATTGTCCAGATCACATTGTCACTGTCACGTGACTGTCACTGTCACTGTCATTTGTTCTAATACTTAGAGTGATCTTTAGAAATTGGGATATGAATTGGATCTGTTTGTCACTGAACAAATCATCAGCATGTGCCCTGTCGCATGGCATTGGTGACCATGGCGTTCAGTATGAATCTATCCTTTGTTGCTTCGTATTGAACATATAGGACAAATAAATGGTCATGATTTATTGAAAAAGTTTGACACTCTGTTTTAATTGGTACCAGTATCCATGTGAAACTAATGCTGTTTATGTTTATGTTTAAATGATTTCACATTGCAATTTCATTAGTCCCTTTCACCAATTGGACCAAGCAGCAGGGAAGTTTCAGTCTTTATCTCTCAATTTTATATTTGGTGTTTGTTTGTGATCGTACATTCACTCTTGACAGAGGCGGGTTGGCTGAAGGTTTGCACCTGTCTTGTCTTGTTGTGTTGAATGCGCGTTCTGATTCTGTTTTCGTGTTTTTTCTGGTCCCTGTTTGCTTGAATGCGGGCAGTTTTGATTTCATTGTGTTTGTGTGTATGTGTGTGTTTGTGTATGCATACATGCATGCATGTGTGTGTGTATACACATGTGTGTGTGTATGTGTGTGTTTGTGTGTGTATGTGCCTATGATTGTGTGTGTTTGTGTGTGTATATAATAACAATAACAATAAATTTTATTGAGTCTTTGCAGGCCATTTGCCCATATTGACAAGGAGGATTACATTCAATCATAGCAAAGTTTAGGACAACATTTCCTGTTAAATAACACATAATGTACAAAATCCTGTATTTTCAGCATCTCAGTTTTAAACTTTCTACAATGTACATAGCAGTTTTGAACGCAAGATTTCCTTTAAGGTTTCTACATAGCAATTGAACTTTTAATGTGTTAGGAAAGCGACAGTAAGACACAGGGAGGTATTTATTTCATAGGTGCAAGTACTTTGGGCAAACAAAAAGAAAATGTGCAATGTCCTCAATGTGATTTCCACTGCATTGTTTGCATTCAGGGTCATTTCTTAAATAACCAAAACGGGGAATACCATTTAGATGAAATCTGTTACTTCTTAGCAGGCAAATGACTCTTCTATGTGCTACTAAATCTAAACTTGTAATGTAGTTAGCTCTTATGATTTCTGGCTGGTATAAACTGTAATCCTCTTCCTGAGAAATGGAATCATGCCAAATTTGTTGTGACATATCTTTCAGCCTGTTTCTAAAGTCTTCTTGAAATAATTTACTATTTCCAGGGTTTTGCAATGCCCAGACCTGGCCAAATCCACACTTGCATAGCAGAAGTCTTATTTCTGATGCCCAGTTCTTTCTGCCAGCTGAGTCATGTGCATTGTTTATAAGTCTGCACCAGTATTTGATGAGTCGAGTTTGAGTATTTATCAAAATAGGAAATCTTCCACATTCACCTAAAGCTACACCACTTTTCACATCCCTACCTACACCGAGTATCATTTTACATATCTTAACATGCACTTTTTCTATAGTGTCATATTTCTGAAATCCCCAAATTTCTGAGCCATATAATAGAATGGACTTTATTTTAGTATCAAATATTTTGAAAACCATGTCCACTGGAAGTGCTTTAAATCTGAAATATAACCTTTTTATGCCTGCTACAGCTCTAAGAGCTTTACCAGAAAGAGCTTCTACATTCTTTGTCCATTTTAAAGTGGATGAAAAAATTACCCCTAAATAATTATAACAAGATTCAACCTTTATTTATATCTGCATTGTTTAAATACCATTTTTCACTTTTTTTGTTAAATCCCCCATTTTTGAATACAACTATTTTGATCTTATCCATGTTTACCTTCAGACCCCATCTTTTACAGTATTTTTCTAGACAGTCTATCTTCTTCTGTAGGTCTAGAACAGTGTCAGCAACAATGGCAATATCATCAGTGTACATAAGGAGGAAAATACCCAACGGATCTCCCAGTATATCAATACCTCGTGCACCACAACCGATTAACTCTGCCTGAAGTTCAGATAAAAATATAGAAAACAAAAGGGGACTCAAAACACAGCCTTGCCTAACACCAGATAGGCACTCAAAATATTCTGTAATCTTGTCTCCAACACACACTGCTGCCATAACACTCTTATACATACCTTGAATTGTGCCAAACAGTTTACTATGGATCCCTCTAGACAGTAGAATATAAAGAAGTTTACTTCTGTTTACTCAATCAAAGGCTAAAAAAAGTCTACGAATAGTGAATAAAATTGTCCACCCTGTTTGCGTAAGTATTTTTGCATGAGAGATTGGAGAGAAAATATGTTGTCTTTTGTGCTGCAGCCTTTCCGGAAGCCTGCTTGGGCTTCAGGGATAGTTTCATGTTCATTACAATATTGAGTCAATCTTTTATTTATGACTGTATTATATATTTTACTAAGCACATTCAGCAAATAAAAACTTCTGTAGTTATCAACACAACCCCGATCACCCTTTTTATGCAAGGGAAAGATTACTGCTTTTGTCCAGCTTTTTGGGTAACTGCCTCTAGTAAACACTTTATTGAACAAGGGGTGTAGAAACTTAATGAGTACGTTTGCTCCTGCATGGAACAGGTTAGTGGGCAAACCATCTGGCCCGGCAGCTTTACCTTTCTTCATTGCTGTAATTGCTTTGAATATCTCAGTTTCTGATATTTCATTATCATGATCAAAATTATGACACTCTTCACAAGTTTCAGAACTGTGATCTCTTAATGTATCTGAAATTTCTTGTTCAAAATCTTCATCATGGACATTTTGCTCAGGTGACAGTTTTTGAAATATTCATACCATTTGATTGGTGTGACTGCATTTGATCCTTTTGGATTGATGGCTGTAAGTTACTTTATTTTTTGCCAAAACGATTTAGAGTTTGGGTCTGCGCATGCTTCGTTTAATTCATTTATGATACGTTTGTCTCTTTCCTCTTTTTTCGATTTACAAAGCAACTTGAATGCTTTTTTGTGGTCAAGATAGCTTTCTAAGTCCTTTCTGTCATTAGGATGTCTGAATATACGTAGATACATGTATTTCTCTTGTTTAGCTATGTCACATTCCTTGTCCCACCAAGGTGGTTGATTATACAAACATTGCTTTTTTGGTCTTGACTGCATTTGTTCTGCTGCTTTTTGCATGAGACTGACAACATATTCTGTGCCTTCATCAACATTTTGAGTTAGTGCTTCTAAGAAATTTGCTAGCTCATGGGTTACATTGGTTTGAAGATAATCAGTAAAGGCTTCTAGAATTTGACTTCTTACTTTAAAATTTAACTTGTATTCCATACTAACACTATTCTCATCTTCAGTTTCTTTGTAGTTTTCACGCATATTATCATTGAGAAGCAAAACAATAGGGAAATGGTCAGATTCAGATCTGCCTGCTACAAACATGTCAGAAATAAAATCATACAACATTGATTGGGAACAAATGTATACATTGATTGGGAACAAATGTAGTAATCAACAACACTCATTCATCTGTTAGCTGTACAAGTAATCTCGCCCTGTTTATCTTGTTCTGTTCTCCCATTTACAATGAACATGTTGTTTTCTTTTAAAAGGTCAATGAGTTTTAGGCCAAAGTGTGTGTATGTGTGTATGTGTGTGTGTGTGTGTGTGTGTGTGTGTGTGTGTGTGGTGTGTGTGTGTGTGTGTGTGTGTATGTGTGTGTGTGTGTGTGTGTGTGTGTGTGTGTGTGTGTGTGTGTTGTGTGTGTGTGTGTGTGTGTGTGTGTGTGTGTGTGTGTGTGTGTGTGAGTGTGTGTGTGTGTGTGTGTGTGTGTGTGTGTGTGTGTGTGTGTGTGTGTGTGTGTGAATCTCAGTGTTGAAATATTCACTCTTTGTCCCTCTGTTTCCAGCAAGTGAAGAACTGCCTGAGTGACCTTGGTATAAAAAATGTGGCATGGCAGAAGTGCATCGGGAGACAGAGTATGGCAGGTATACCCTCTGTTGATTATTATTACATACAGTGAATAGCTTTCAGTTTTCAGCGTTATTGCATAGCATTGGGCTTGCTATGTGGTACAGAATGCAGAAACAGTAGACAGATTTGGTATGTACATGTTATAGAATACTTGAAATTAAAGTTCTGTGTTGTATCTGACAGTGCTGCCTTGACAGGTAAACCCTTTATTTGTGGGTAAGTATGTTCTGTTCTGATTTAGTGAGCTGTTTGCGATATTCGGTGTCATGATCTGTTTCTTTTGGCTGATCATTAGGCTTAGGCCCTCTTGTGCAAAGGTATTGTGACAGGATGTTTTCTCCTACATGTGATGAGCTATTGAGCATCAGACACCTCCTTCTTGAATCCTGGGACTTGTATGATGTGAGACATAAGCATTACACAGTGGATTCCTTAGAGAACCTCTTTAGAGATGTCCCTCCTGATGCAATTGTCCAGTTTTTGCAAGTTATCAGTAAATTTAACCTGATTATTTTATGTCTATGTTTTTCTTTAATTGCATTTTAGACTTGAAAGGTTAATGGTGAGCATGGTTGTAAATTGTTGTTGTTTTTTAAAAATTTTGTCAAGACTTGGGTATCGTTTTTGATGTGGTGTCAGCCCTGATATGGCTGTGATTGTCGGCTAGGCTATAAGCAATATGAACCTGAACCTGAACCTGAACCTGCATATGTTGGTGACTGTGGGAGAAGAACAATGCCAGGTCATGATCTGTAAAGTGATGTTGTGCACATGGTTTTCATTTAATTTTTTAAAATGCTTTCTCTGTCTCTGTCTCTTTGTTTGTGTCTTTCTGTCTCTGTCTGTCTGTTTCTGTCATGCTGTCTCTCTCTATGCCCCTTGTTTACCTCTTATCTCCACTTCCTTTCTGACACACTGTCCTTCCTGACTCTGTGTCCTTTCCTTCCTTCTCTTTTGACTGAGTCATGTTTTTCACCCCTGATATAATCTTCATGGTTTGCTATGCTATAAAACAACTTGAATGAGTTAAACACTTCAGTTTCAGCACTCATGTTTGTAAATTTAAGCTTCTAATGAATGGTATTACATTAAACAATCAAATATTCACCTTTAAAAAAATATCAATGAATGGATTAAAAGTGGTTTTGTGTGTGTGTGTGTGTGTGTGTGTGTGTGTGTGTGTGTGTGTGTGTGTGTGTGTGTGTGTGTGTGTGTGTGTGCGTGTGTGTGTGTGTGTGTATGTGTGTGTGTGTGTGTGTGTGTGTGTGTGTGTGTGTGTGTATGTGTGTGTGTATGTGTGCATGTGTGGGTGCTTGCATATGTTTGTGTGTATATGCATGTGTGTGAGTGTGCATGCATATTCATAAGTTTATTTATATGTGCATGTGTGTGTTAAAATTCAGGTGACCTTTGTGGAGACTTCTGGAGTGAGATGTGAGGACATCTTGTTGAAACTGCAGAGCATTGGGGTTGGATGTGTCCAGAATTCATCAGTTAGGTTTGTACATGGTTTTACTTTTCTTCTGCTTTTGAGCACTGCTAGGATACATGAATGCACATTTTATTTGTGGTTTCTTCCAGACTGTGAAGGTATTATGTTGCTGCATAGTCTGCGTACTCTTGTCTTTTGTGAGTAGAAATACAGCAACCACAATTGAAAATGATTTGTGTTGCATGTATCTGTATGTGTTTAGTTTTTGTTTACCTCTCACTGTGTGTTTTTCAACAAAATTTGGTAGGGACTATTTGTTGCCATGGGATCTTTTACATGCACTGAATGTTGCTCTTGGTACTATGGTTTACCATCTCATCCATGTTAAAGAGTAGTACCCAGACCACCAGCCAAGGCCTAATAGAGGGGGGAGAGAAAGTCTCTGACTGGGAAAGAAAGTTAGGGACCTCTTGGTGTTGCTGGGCCAGCACTCCCCTGAGCAGGCAGGTGTTTAACTCTTTTCAAATGGTCCTGCAGGCATGTTGACAGGTCACTCTGTCAGTCATCAGCATCACCAAGTTCAGTGGTAACCACCGCAGCAGACATCACAACAACTCTCCTCCCTTTACTCCAGTCTTGACATTTCTTTGCTGCTTTGTAGACCTTCAGACCGCTGATGTTGGGATGTTCTTCACATAGGTAGTAGGTGGTCTGTTCAGATTTCTTTTAGCCTCAACTTTTCCATGTAAAACTGTTGTCATTAGGTTTGTGTTGGTGTTGCAGGTCGCATGGTCAATGTATTTCACATTTCTTTTGTTAATTTCTGCCAGCAGTTGATGTTGGACTATGAATTCATTCAGAATGCTTTCATTGTCAACGTTTCAGTGCTGACAGTTTTTTTATCAAAATGACTGTTGGTAAATTGTCGTCACAATACTGTCACTGTAAATAGTGTGAGTGTGAAGATGTGAAAAAATCTGATAAAAGGCTGCAGAGGTAATGCACTGAAATAATAAGACAGTGCAGACAGGATGAAACTGTTAGTGTTTTCATGTACATGCTATGTAGAAAGTTCAAAACTGATGAGTACTTACCTCGTGAAAAAACATTTTTTCAAGTGTTTGCCTCTCGCAGATCTTCTGAGACAGATTATTTGTAGTATTCCTTGCTTTCAACTTTTGTCAGCTCATATCATTTTCCTTCTCACCAGAGTATCCAGGACAGTAAACCTGTGTGAGCCTTTGTAAGATGCTGCTGCTCACTGCTTTGTGCAGTCGGGGATTCCTATTTCCACTTTCACTTTTTGAAGAAGGTTCGATGTCAGTCAGGATGAAGAAGGCTTGATTTCTTTTATTTTATCATCCATTGACATTAACCATTTTAAAGCATGCATGACTTCCTCAGTCTCAATCATTAGATTGGAGGCTGTGATATTATATACAGCATTTTCTTCATGTATGGTGCTTTCATTCTATTAGAAAAGCTTCATCCAGATTTGTTTTTCATGACTGAGCCATCAGTGTGTTGATAACACCTTTGGGGGTTGCAGCTAGTTCTTTTGTACAATGAGCTGCTTGATGTCTGCCTCACTTTTACCTCCTAGCCATTCATAGCAGTGTTTTCTGGTATGACTGTTTTTTCATAGGTCTTTGAAGTGGTTTGGAAATTTTCCCCATTAGTTGTCCTTTTGAATTCAGTCAGCTGGTGTACACACAAACCAGCCAGGAATACTACCAGCTCCCACTCCAAAGTTCTCTTGTCTCTCTGACTGCCTACACCAACATGCATTTACCAATAAACATGTATTTATATACGTGCATGTGTCTCTCCTGTTTAGTCTGTTTATGTGTGGTGTTTGCAGATTTACTTATGTATTTCCTGTGCATTCATGTGAAACAATGTAGAACAGTGTGCAGATGATAAATTTGCACTCTCCTCATTTATCCAGCATCGGTTTATATATTTTTTAATAAAAAAGAAATGTAGTCTGCTTTCTTTCCAGCATTCTTCCAGTGACCATTCATGCCGAAAAGGTGGTCAATGAACAAGTTACAGAGACTCAAGAAGAAGTGGAGAACGACGAAAATGAGGAGAAAGTGTGAGTTAAACAAAGCAGAAAGTGTAATAGAGTAAATATGTAATATTTTCAACACCTCCAGTCATCAAGCAGAATTCACGCATCTCTGGCCGTGAAATGTCTACACTTGACAAGCCACACCAAAGAAGCATAGCAGATGAACCCAAGGCTATTTTAAGTTTGCCTTGTTTTCATCACCATGCTTTGCTTTTGATTGGTTGAATACAGTGAGGGTCTGTGTGGATTATTTCGAACAGTTGTTTGTAACTTCGAACATGGTGTATTTATAGTTTTGAACACTAAATCATAATTTCAAACAGGGGTTATCATAACTTCGAATACTACTTGGTAACTTTGAACTGGGGGTATCATAACTTCGAACACTAGTTGGTAACTTACAACAGGGGGTATCATAACTTCGACCACTAATTCATAATTTAGAACAGAGGGTATCATATCTTCAAACACTAGTTCATAACTTAAAACAGAGGGTAACACAACTTTGAACCCAAGCATCCATACATGAAAGAACAAAAAAGAGATAGAAAACATTAGATCTATTTGTTTATTCAATACATGGAATGATTGCATCTCATAGAAATAACCCCAGACAAGGTGTGTTGTGGGAGGGGGAGAGGTAGAGGGGCCTTAGTATCAGCTACCTCAGAAAAATCATGTACAGTGACATCTCACAGAAATCAACTCCAAATATTTCATATCTTCATACGGTGCACTTCATTATTGATTAAATATATAATTCTATCTCACAGAAATCAACTCCAAATATTTCATATCTTCATACGGTGCACTTCATTATTGATTAAATATATAATTCTATCTCACAGAAATCAACTCCAAATATTTCATATCTTCATACGGTGCACTTCATTATTGATTAAATATATAATTCTATCTCACAGAAATCAATCCCAAACAATGTGCTACATAGCCTCCATCTGTTCACTAACAGGTTTTTGTCATTTCCATCATCCTGACTACTCCATTCCTTACTTGAAAACACTTCTCCTCCCTCCCCCTTCCTCCCCTCCTCACACGAACATACGTTGCTTCACTGATAAGCTGTTCATAACTGCTTTTGCTTCCCCTTCTTTGTCGATACTTTTAGTCAAATATGCAAAGAGAAAGACATACTTGAAATTTAAAAAATCCCCAAATGCAAAAATAAAACGAAAAATATTCTTTTCTTCTGTACTGTTTAGTTACCTGCAAACTAGTGTGTGACTAACACATCACTGGCTTAGAATTAATATTATGTTTTTATTTTTTTTATTTTTATTTTTTTTGAGTAAAATGAATTGTTCATGTTTATTGTTTCAGATATTAATAATTATGCTCTGTTCCATTTTACACCTGATTTCTTCTGAAGAAAAATGGTATGATTTTTGTTTATTCATGTGTATGTCATCCAGTCAGTCATTCATACTTCCATTCTAAAGTAAGCATATTCTTGCCATTGGCATGGTCAGCAGATGTTGCCAGAAGGATCTTGCACTGGCAAGATGTCACCCTGAAAGACATCATCTTGCCCCTGATCTGACTGACAGTTTCCTTTAACTAGGTAGTTATTTTTATGCAAATGATTCACATCTTCAGAACAGCACAACCCCTGAAAATAGTACTTTCCTTACCTCAGAAGCATCCAACTGCTACACTGAGTGATATCCAGCGTTGGATGACACAAAATAAATCACAACTGAATGGGATTAAACTGAACCCATGCTTGTAGACACCGAAAACAAACTTGCCTCTCTTGCACTGAATACCATCCAGCTAGGTGACAACATTATCCCTGACTCCGTTACCTTGGAAACAATCTTTCTGTGCAGAAGTTTCTGATCCAGACCTGCCAACAATGCTACTATCAGATTAGGAACATTGGTCACATTTGAAAATACCTTTCAACTAAAGCTGCATCAAAGCTTGTGACATCTCTCATTTTGTCTCGTCTTCATTACTGTAACACTCTCCTTTTTGGTCTACCAGCTGCTTCTCTTCTCAGTCTGCGACATATACAAAGCACAACTGCTCATCTTGTCCTCAGGAAAATAAGTTTCATCATGTCAGTCCTCTTCTTTGTCCGCATAGGTTGCCTGTTTCAAACAGAATTGAATGTCAGCTGGATGATTTTGTGCTACAAATCTATTCATCAGTGTGTTCCATCGAATGTAAGCTGGATGATTTTGTGCCACAAATCTATTCATCAGTGTGTTCCATCCTACCTTTGTGACAACAGCAATATTCATATGCCAACTCTCACCTTGCACTCAGCTTCAGATACTCTTTCCCTTCAAGTTCCTAGATTTAACCCTTTCCCATTTGCAGATTCTGCTCAGAAACTCTTCCTAGTATTCAGAGATTTCTGAAAGCGTGTGAATGAAAAGGTCAGACACTGACCGATATCTTGTAAATGAGGCGATGTGTGGTACCAAACTCAGTATCGTTCTTTCATTGGTTTATCCTGACTTTCGCGGGAAACTTTATTCATGAGGTGTGTGTAACCCCTAGTGCTTAGAGCGTGATGGAAATTCCCCACCAGGCTGAAGTGACAGGCAGCGGGCTTGTGGCGGGTATAAATAAAAAGCGGGGTTTCCCGGTCAGCGGGCTGCGGCGGGATAAAATGGGAAAGGGTTAAATTGTCAACTGTTTGTTTGTTTGCATATATGTATGTTTGTTTATTTGTTTATTTGCTTGCTTGCTTGTGTTTTCAGACATTCAACTTCAAGCTCAGGACTTGAAAGCTTGTACATTTTTCAACATAAGCTAAATGATGAAGAAAGAGATGGTGTCTGTTGATGCTGTGATGGTCTGTTAATCTTTGAAAATGTTCTTTTAAGTCATTATCACAAGAGTGTCACCATGTTTTTTTGTGTGTTTTTTAAACAAATCATTGTAATATAAAACACCATGATTTCTTGATTCAGTATCACAAGAATGTCACAGTATACTTTTTATCAAGCATTGCAGTATCAAGTACCATCAGGTGACTGTTTGGAAATGGGACAGTAGACATACTGTCAGTATTGTTGTGTTTTTCAGAGAACAGATGGAAGCAAAAACAAATGAATTTCAAAAGTCTATCAAGTCCCGTTTGGTGGTCCAGCAGGTTTGTGTGTGTGTGTATATGTGTGTGTGTATGTGTGTGTGTGTGTGTACAGCTGACACATTTTCAGAATAGGTATGTGTATTTGATTTTTGATTTTTTCCTAATTCCCTGTGGTGTTTGCATTGATTACACAACATTTCAAACAGTTTTTCCATGCTTTTACATGTAATATTAATTGTGTTACTTATTAAAAGTATAGATAATGAAAAAGTAAAATTCAGAATATCTTTATTGCTGTTCTGGTAGTACTTGTTTTCCCCACAACAACATGAAAGATTATGTGTGGGAGGAGATATGGTTAAATTCATACTGGATGTAAAATATAATGCTTCCTGTATGAATGGCATTAAAAATACTTGATGTAAAATACAGTTCTTTCTGTGTGAATAGCACAGACTTCAGTATTTTTAGCTAGTATTGTTTCAAGCTTCCCTTTTTATGTTTTGTTTTGTGAATACATATTTTGATAAGAGCAGGTGACAGTGGTCACCAAACTAATTTTAGGTATTTAAATTGTTTAAGGTAAATACTTCATACTTCTTTTTGTATATGCATAAAGCAGATTAACTTATCACCACCAGTAAAGTGTACTGTTAAGTCTTTCCATCAGTTTTTGTCAATAAAGCGTATCTTTTAACTGCCCAGACCATGATGTTCATCCATGATATTTAGTATTTGGTTTCCCCTGCAGTGTGTTGTTTACAGTACAGGCGCTCATTACCATGACTTAAAATATTCTCTAGCTTGGGTTTTTTCTATTTTCAGGTTGTGAAGTCGGTTGAAAGTAATGCTGGTTTCACCTTTGATTATGTCATGCTTATCATTTTGGCCAGGTAAGTTTGTTGACTTTTTCTAAGCATTCTGATTTTTCTCTAATGCATATGTGCACTTTGGTTTTGCTCACACTGTGCAGGCTGTTTGTTGCTGCACAGTCTGCCTATTCTTTCATTGGTGGGCATTCATGCTGAGAATATTTCTATAAGCCACCAGATACTGACATGACTTAGAGGACCTTTAATGTTTCTTTTTGATGTTCTGCATACATATTGACATAAAGAGGGTGTAGGTACTAAAAGGTCTGCACACATTTTTATCAGGAATATTCGAAACATCTCCACCATTTATCCACCAAGCAGGAAGGTACCAGGCAGGATTGACCCTCAGACCTTCAAGTTGGAAGTCTGATGTCTTACCCACTTGACTACAGCATCTGTCGAAAAGAGATGCGCCCATTTAATACACACACACACACACATGCACGCACGCACGCACGCACGCACACACCACGCACAACAACTCAACACACATATACATACCCTACACACAACACATCACAACACACACACACACACACACACACACACACACACACATCACACACACACACACACACACACACACACAGAGAAGCACATACACACACACACAAACACACACACTTACACACACGCATGCACGCATGCACACACACACACACACACACACACACACACACACACACACACACACACACACACACACACACACACACACACACACACACACACACACACACAGAAGCACATACACATGCATTTTGATCATGTTGATGGTGATCTCATCATTATGCTATGCATACTAACATGCTCAAGTCATCTATCCAGAAAGTTGAATGTAAAGAAAAATAAATAGATCTGAGATTTCATCCCCATTATCATGACATCATTTATCATTATTATGGCATCATGAAAACTGTCCCAGATTCGGTAGCCCTTCATACCCAGATCTTGATAACCTCATTTAGTTTTCTATACCGCTTCCTTGCTGAGGTGAATTCAAGTTGGAATGTTTTGGTGTCAGTGATTCAAATGGACTGTTACTGGCAGGCCATGGTGGTAGTCTCCTTATTGAGGGGGTCTCTCACTTGGTTAGAATCTGTGACTGAGCGATTGCTGTAGTAGGCAATGCCTGTAGTGGGTTGGATCAGAACAAGCGCCGTTGAACTCCACTACAGTGATCCAGCAGCCAGTTCAGGGTCTTCTCTGGTGAGTGGCCCCATGGCATCTTGACTTTTGTGGGCTTCCAGTCTCTGGGACTTTGAGTGAATGAACTCAGGGGTTGGTGGTGTGTTGTGGAGCAGGAATGAGCACCATGGGACCAGTGCCACAGAAGCGGCACAGAATTTGTGACAGAAAAAAATGTAGATATGAGATTTAATTGTGAGATGGAAGAGAGTGAACCATGATAAGTACATTTGAGATTTGATTGTGAGGTAGAAGAGAGTGTACTGTGATAAGCACATTTGAGATTTTTGTCATGAGGTAGGGGAGAGAGTTTACCATGATAAGTACATTTGAGATTTGATTGTGAAGTAGAAGAGAGTGTACTGTGATAAGCACATTTGAGATTTTTGTCATGAGGTAGGGGAGAGAGTTTACCATGATAAGTACATTTGAGATTTGATTGTGAGGTAGAAGAGAGTGTACTGTGATAAGTACATTTGAGATTTTTGTCATGAGGTAGGGGAGAGAGTTTACCATAAGTACATTTGAGATTTGATTGTGAGGAAGAAGAGAGTTTACGATGACAATCTGCATGACATTTTGTTGTTTTGGTGTTATGTGCTTGCAGTGTGATCGCAGCTCTAGGTCTTGTGGAAAACAGCTCTGTGGTTTTGGTGGCCAGTATGCTTATCTCTCCCCTTATGGTCAGTATCACAGTGTTGCTTCATTAGATTAGGTATTTTGGGCAGATAGCTTTTTCTCGTTTTTGTGGTGGAGGGGGGGAGTTTGTTTTATTTTCTTTCTTTTTGTTCTGTGCTTTGTTTTCAGCCGTGCATTTAAACAAGTTGATGTGGTTACTTGGCTGATACTGTGCAAGTGTTAGAGAGAGAGAAAGAAATAGATAGATAGATATATAGAGAGAGAGCTGAAATATACTCTGAAGATGTTCATAAAGAAAATGAAAAGAATAATTCTTCTGTAAAAATTAAGTGTCTAATATCTTCCAGAATAGATGTCTTTGTAATCTGTTTCTTTGGAAATGATATGAACATATTCAACTTGATGTCATTTATCTTTTGTTTCTTTTGTTCTTCACCAGGGCCCCATTCTGGCAGGCACGTTTGGAACTGTGATCAAGAACAAGAATCTGCGTAACCTTGGAATTTGCTCAGAGTTGCTGGGATTAGGAATCTGTTTAATTTGTGGTCAGCAAACTTTTTTTTTGTATTTGTTGTACATTCTTTTTCTATAGCACTGTTCTTCTAACTCTGTTGGACTCATTGTATGTTACATGTGATTAGACTTTTAGTGGAGCATAGAGAACTCAAATTGTTAGGTGAGCTGACCATGTTCCACTTTGTTGTTGCACAGTCTGCGTCTGGTGGGCATGCCTGCTAGGTGTTTTCATGTTCTTATAAACCAGCCACTGACATAACTTACAGGATATATAACATGCATATTTGATATTGTGTATGTGTATACATGACTTACAGGATCTTTAACATGCTTATTTGATATTATGTATGTGTATACACACAAAGGGAGTTTAGGTTCTGGCAGGTCTGCATCTTTGCTGACCAGCAAAATCCAAAAAATCTTCACTATCTACCCACCAAGATGAGATGTCTATAGTCAGAATGAACCCATAACTTCTAGTTGGTAGTGTGACATTTACCCTGACTACCACACCCATCAAGTAATGCATCACTTATGCTGCAAGATATGGAAGACTTGTCAGTGGCCTACAGACTGGAAGCTCCAGGAATTTGTCATGTTACATAAGAGTGGAAATGTCAAAGACTGCAACAATTATAGAACAATTGCACTGATCAGTCATGCCAGTAAAATACTGCTGATAATAATTTTAAACAGGTTAAAGCCAAAAGTAGAGGAAGAGCTATCCGACTGTCAGGCAGGCTATAGGAAAAACAGGGGAACAATAGATATGCTGTTTGTACTCCAGATATTGATAGAAAAGATTAGAAACACAGACCAAGAGATGTTCATCGTTTTCATTGACTACAGCAAAGCATTTGATAGCGTGATTCACCAAAGTCTTTTCCACTTCATGATCAAAATGGGTTTTCCAAGACATCTGGTTTCCCTCATAGCTTCATTATATAATGATCAAAAAGCAACAATCAGATGGAATAATCAAAACTGCAAATTTTTTAACATCACTAAAGGGGTAAGGCAAGGTTGCATCCTGTCTCCACATCTCTTCAGCATATACACTGAACATATCATGAGAGAAGCAGACATAGAAGACATGGGAGTAAATATTGGTGGTAGAAACCTGTCAAATTTACGCTACGCAGATGACACAGGATTACTGGCAGACAACATTACAGGCTCTAGGAGGATCCTGTACAGGGTAGACCGGGTTGGAAAGGCAGCTGGGCTGGACTTAAATTCAAAGAAGACAAAGGTTATGCATGTTGCAGGCAAATATAACACTAGACAGGACCAGATCATGCTAAACCAAGTCCCTCTAGAAAATGTCAAGGACTTTAGATATTTAGGTTCAGTCAAGACACACGATGGAACATGCTCAAAAGACATAAAGATGAGAATTGGAATGGCCAAGAACAGTATGGTTCAATTGAACAATATTTGGAAAGACCACAGCATAACAGCAGACCTTAAGATAAAACTCTTAAAATGTCTTGTCTGGCCAGTGATGTTATACGGCTGCGAGGCATGGACAATGAAGAAAGAGGATGAAAGACGAGTGGAAGCAGCAGAGCTGTGGTTTTACCGAAGACTGCTGAGGGTAAAATGGATGGATAGGCGCTCAAATGAAAGCATACTGAATGAGTTGGGTACTACACGCAAGCTTCTAGTACTCATACAACGGAGGAAACTGAAATATGTTGGACACGCAATCCGTAATGAGAGAACAGACTTGATGTCCACTGTCCTCCAAGGTAAAGTGGAAGGAAAGAGAAACAGAGGACGGCCACCTGCATCACTTGCTAGAAACATCACAAACATCAGTGGCAAGAAACTCCAGGAGGTGGTCAGACTTAGCCAAGATCGAGAGTGCTGGAGGCAACTTGTGAGGACATCATGTGCAGCGGCCAACACTGTTCCCGGTGACGCCGACAGGTGAGACAGGTGAGACCACACCCATCATCATTAGATTGAAAACTAAAGTATAATTTAGAAGGATGCATTTATTAACACAGCAGTGTGTTTTGTTTTGTTTTTGTTTTTTTATTCAGACGTATATCACAGATATTTATTCAGACTTTACAAACATGCATATACAAACATACAGCACAGGTTTTCATTCAGATATACTGGGTACATCACAGATTTTTGTTCAGCTATTCATATTCTAACAACAGTACTTGTGGGTTGTTGTTTTTCAAGTGAATTGAAAGAAATGAGAGGCTTTTAGTAACACAGATTTGTTAATGTGTTGAACAATGGGACAGTGTGAAATATAATTGCAACATAATCACCACATTGAAATCAAGAAGTCTGGTTGAATTTCAGCTGATTAATATGTGATGCTGTAGGTTTCTAAAAGGAAGTTTTGGTCATGCAGATTGCACCGAATACCAACCATGTATACCTGGATGCATCACTGGTATACACTGTTAAGCTCCTTTCTCTTTCTTTTTTAAGCATTCCAATTTTCCATGAATGTATGTTGTTTTACCAATACTGTGTAAGCAATATGTTGCTGCACAACCTGCACACTCCATGTTAAGTAGGCATGCATGCTGGGTGTTTTCAGGTTTCTATAAACCAGCCAGTGACATCACTAATATGATCTTTAACATGCATATTTGATAAAAATCTGCATGCATATACACACAAAGGAGGTTTAGGCATTTGAAGGTCTGCACAAATGTTCATCAAGGAGATTGGAAAAATCTCCACTCTTTACTCCTTAGGTGGAGGTATCTAGGTGGATCGAACCCAGGACCTTCTGATTTGAAGTCTGATGTTTAACCACTTGACTGCTGCACCTGTCATGTTAAGCTCCAATAGTTGTGATCTTATGCTGTTTTGGTAAACAGGCAAACTTAGTGTGTTTGTTGTTTAACAGACCAGTTAGGTGTGCTGGATGAATTACTATATTTTTTAAGACATACTTATCACAAGTATCGGTCTAGAGCATAGTAGGTAGATTTGCAATTAGGTGTGCTGGATAAATTATTGTATTTTAATACATACTTGTCACAAATATCAGTGTAGAACATAATAGATAGATTGGCATAGAACATAATAGATAGATTGGCAATTAGGTGTGCTGGATAAATTACTGTATTTCAAGACATACTTGTCAGAAGTATCTGTCTAGAGCATAATAGATAGATTGGCAATTTAGTGAACTCCCAGCGTGCAATAATTTCTGCATCAATTCCTACTTGTTTTTTCAGTTTAGCATTGTTAAACCTCAAAACAATGTTGACACAAGCTAAGGATTGTTTCATTGTAAATAGTGTTTTATTCATGTGGTAGTAGTTTGCTGTATTTGTGTATTATTGAACAGAATTGGAGATTTTTCTCAAGTCTCTTTTGCTTTCTATTTCAATTGCAGACTTGTATCAGAGGAAACTCCACCATTCAGAAAAATTGATAAGTTGCTTGTTCATCATTTTCAGTTTTTCATAACAACAGAAATTTGCCACAAAATTGAAATGAAGTTAGTTGAATTATACAGCAATAGTATTTAGCTATTTAATTGAATTATAGAGCAATAGTATTTAGCTCTGTGGGTCCTGTGACATAGTGAGATGATCATATTATACAGAAAGCAGTAAAGCTAGATGACTGCCTCCCGGTCCATGTCTGTGATTTATGATTGATTTTTTTTTCCAGGATTTTTGTGTGGATTGATAGCAGCTGGATTAGAGGCTGGGGGTTCACACTGGAGAAGTGCTGGTGAATGGCCAACATTAGAAATGTCTTCAAGGTACATTTCACATCCTGTCAGCTCCATTTGATACAAAAGCGTAATTCTCATCATCATCATCAGGTGCCTTGCTGCATGGCTTTGGCGATTATGGACTTCCATCTTTCTCTGTCTCCTGTTGCCTCAAGCTTCTCTTCCACCCTCCTTGTCTTCAGCCACTCTGCAAGTCCGTCTAGTATCTTCTCTCTGGGTCTACCTGGTGCTCTCCATCCCTCCAGTTTATCTACCTGCAGATAATCTTTTTCCTGACAAATTAGATTTGAATTACCGCTTTAATTTCCTGGACCATGTCTGTGTTATTCTGCATGTATACATCATGTACTAGCTTGCGTGGAAGTATGTGTTGATGCATAGATATTTATGCAGAAAATGGAATACGCGTGTCTGCATATCATTATTTACCTTTTTCAGTGTATTTAGTGTTGTGTTTTAATGTGTTATTGTGTTTATGATGTTGGACTTGCGAACATAAGGTCTGAGTTCAATCTTGTCTAGATACTGCTCTGTGGTTAAAAGATGGAGATTTTGCTGATCTCTCAAGTCAACATCTGTGTAGGCTTGTGCTGATGTCTAAACACCTTTTGCATGAATATGTACAGTAAATATCAAATATTCACATGAAGGATCCCAAAAGGTGTGTTTGAATACAGTGGTTTATGGAGACACAAAAGTACCCAGCAAACTCACTGAAGAAGGAATATGTAGACTGTGCAGTAGCTTAATGCCTGCACAGTATGAGCCCAACAGTTTGCATACATGCATCCAAGAAAACATTGTTCAGCATGCTACTTAATTTTTTGTAATGTTTTCTCAGAGGAAAAAGTTATTTTATGGTGAATTTTATTGATGTTTGTTGCATGATACCTGAAGAGGAATGCTGCGAGGACTACTGATAGGCATGTTCATCGCATTACCCTCAGGAGCGGGCGTGGCTTTATCTGTACTGGGTGGGAACACAGGGTCCTTGGTGGGCGTGGCCATTTCCGCTTCCCTCCTGCCTCCTGCTGTCAATGGGGTGAGTGAGGGGAATGAGAGAGTGGTGTTTGCACAAGGGTGAGAAAATGGAGGTCAGGTATGATGTGTGTGTGTGTGTGTGTGTGTGTGTGTCTGTGTCTATGTCTGTGTCTGTGTCTGTGTCTGTGTCTGTGTACAGTTTTGAATGTGTGAGACATTTGTATGTGATCTTTCAGTCTGTGTCTCTGTCTTAGTTTTTTGTCTTTCTCTCTCTCTCTGTGTCTGTCTCACTCTGAAATGGAACCTTGTAGTAATAGCACTGTCATGTGTATTCTCCTCAAATAAGCATTGTGAAAAATTATCCCTGATTCTTTTACCCTTCATGAGCTGCTCTCATAGTGACCTTAGTTTTGATGGGTTTGGAGGGGTGTTGGAGAGTCAAAATGAACCGAAGATGAGACAGTAAAAAATAAATAAACAACACGAATAAATGAATAGATAAAAAATAAGTAAACTGTGAAGATTTTTTTTATGTCTCAGTGTTTATTTTCACTCTTACAACATTAAACTTTCATTATTCTCTCAAGACCTTTATCAGATAGAGTGAGGAATCCTCTGCCACGCTGGGAATCGGATCCTGAGAATCGTAAAATGTATATGATTTTCAGTAAGAATCTCACTTCAAACATGGACTTTGCTGCTTATAATGAAAGCTTTGCATGGGGGCTGAAAGTTTGTGGCATTGCCAGCCAAGGTCAGCCTTGAGGATAAAAAATGTCCTCAACATTGATATTTTTTGTTTTGCAGGGTATGCTGTGGTCCTCGGCGCTGATAGCTGCACTGTCACCACCAGTTCTGGTTATGCAGGTCAGAATTGTGATTAAAACTGTTACCATTGAATAATTCAAAAATTATATACAGATTATTCATGCATTTCATATGACAAGTGTGTTAGTGAAGTCTGGTAAATGTTGGACTTCCAATCAGAATGGGTTTGATCCATCTTAATACCTCTGGTGGATAAAGGATGGAGATTTTCCTTATTTCCCAGGTCAGTATGTGTGCAGACCTGCCAGTGACTAAACCTCCTCATGTGTATACACAAGTAGAATATTGAATATGTAGGTTAAAAATGTTGTTAGTGATGTCAGTGGCTGGCTTATGGAAACATGAAAACTCCAGCATGCACACACACCACTCATGCAGACTATGCAACAACAGTAGTGTGGTCAGCTTGCCTAACAGCTTGATAGTGTGGTCAGCTTGCCTAACAGCTTGATAGTGTGGTCAGCTTGCCTAACAGCTTGATAGTGTGGTCAGCTTGCTTAACAGCTTGATAGTGTGGTCAGCTTGCTTAACAGCTTGATAGCGTGGTCAGCTTGCTTAACAGCTTGATAGTGTGGTCAGCTTGCTTAACAGCTTGATAGTGTGGTTAGCTTGCTTAACAGCTTGATAGTGTGGTTAGCTTACTTAACAGCTTGATAGTGTGGTCAGCTTACCTAACAGCTTGATAGTGTGGTCAGCTTACCTAACAGCTTGAGTATTTTGTGCTCCTCTTCACACCTGACTATGTGTCATGCACAGTAAGTCCAACTGAGTGTAGAGAATAGCACTGCACAAGACTGATTTGTAATAATAATAATATTAATCTATAGGTTATACATTTAGAAAAAGTAACAGAATATAACTCTCTCTCTCTCTGTACCCCCTCTCTCTTTTCACATACACACACACATACACACAGTGTCACACACAAGCTTGAAATCATGTGCATAAGAAAATATGTGTACACACATATATGCGCACATATATGATTGTTTTTATATCATCAAGAATTGAACAGAGTTTGGAATATAGCTGGATTTTGCGTAGACAGTTTTGCTTTTTAAAGAAAAGAATACTTGTCCTGATGATAGCAGTTCAAAATGTTACACTAGGATATGAGTTTAATCAGACAGAATCTGTTTTGCTTTCTGGACCACTCTGCACTCAAGCCGCTCATGTTTTTCTATCTCTGACCAGTGATTTTCCCACTTATATGTACCTTGTTTACATTTTACACTTAAGCCACCATTCCAACACACAAATGAGAAACTTAGTACAGATTCTACAAAAAGCAATCAAAGATTTGGGGAATATGATCACTTACACGAAAAGATCTCAGTTTACGCATACAGTAAGGTGTTGATTAACATTTGTTGTTAATTCAGTCAGTACTGGCATTAAAATTCAGTTTGCTATCTGTGACTGTTCTAAGGTACTTATGCTTATTTATATGCTTGAATTTTATGCCTTTAATAGATAAGATTGGAATTGTTGCAGGTGTCTTTCTAGGATCTATTACTTGTTCATTTATTTTAGAAGCTTTGTGGTCAAGATGTTTTTCATCACAACAAGATGTGAATCTTTCAACTTCCTTGAAGTAAGTCATCTGAGCAGGATAAGTTTGCACTTGCAGTGTCATCAGAATGTTTCACTCAGAAAGTGGACTTACCTCTGTGGTCATTGGTGAACAGAACAGGTGATAGGACAGTTGGACTTACCTCTGTGATCATTGGTGAACAGAACAGGTGATAGGACAGTTGGACTTACCTCTGTGGTCATTGGTGAACAGAACAGGTAATAGGACAGTTGGACTTACCTCTATGGTCATTGGTGAACAGAACAGGCGATAGGACAGTACTTTGTGGAGAACCAGTGAAAATGGACCTAGTGCTGCATACAACACTTTTATACTGGACACACTGAGTGCGATTGAAGGAACAATAAACATAGCATATATACAAAATGATGTTAAATATTTAATATTTCTTTTGTTTCTGCAGACAGAACTACGCAACATCTCGGAGGTCATCAACGGTACAGTGGTCAGCAGAATGGAAACAATATCAACACCAGTACTTATGGCAGTTGCCAATGGACTGCAGTGTCCACAGATCCGCGACAACGAATATGTTCACACCTACTTCTGTGACCTAGCCTCAGACTATGCTGCTCTGGGTAGCATCAGTCTCTTACTGACTATTCTTAACATCTTTTGTATCTTTGTCATGGGTGTGTTATTCCTCAAGGTCAGTGTAACCCTTTTGTGTTTGTCTCTTCTCACATGTATTGTTATCCTGAAAGTTAGTTTAACTTTCTTGTATTTGTATCTTTTGTCCTGGGTGTACTAGTCCTAAAGCTCAGGTAAACCCTCTTGTCTTTGTACCTTTTCACAGGTGTGCTTTCCTGAAAGTCAGTTAACTATCTTGTACTTATATTCTAGAGAGCAGGACCTTAGATTTCACCTTATGTTAGGCTTTTTCCAAAAATAGGATTACTTCAGTCGTGTGTGCACTAAGATCACATTTGATGAATTGTTAAGCTGGAAATTTGTCGGACATGTTTTACT
>CM060315.1:32013186-32273186 GCA_030674185.1 Monoplex corrugatus | reverse complement strand
GTATACACCTGACAAAGGCCAGTTGGTTGAAAATTTGTGCCTGTCTTGTTTTTTTTTGTATTAAATAACGCATTCTGATTCTATTCTTGTGTGTCTTTGTTTCTTACTTTTTGGTGTCATAAAAACAGAATTTTTCTTTGCATCGAAACACTCTTTTTCTGACTGGAAAGTGGGTAGACCTTTGATGGTTGTTTTTGCAGATCAAAGAAGTTGCTCCAAGGACATCAACTCAGTTGGATCAAAATTTCTTCCAGAAGGACATCAAGGTGAGACTTAAAAGATTATGTTACTCATCATACTGTTTTAAAGATTGTTACCCATCATACTGTTTTAAAGATTATGTTACTCATCATGCTGTTTCTCTGTTTGTGTCCTTGTGTTAAAGATTGTGTTACTTGTCATACTGTATGTCTGTGTGTGTGTGTGTGCGGACGCACACATGCTCATATGTGTGTGTCCATGCATACGTGTTGTGTGTGTGTGTTTGTGCATGTTTACACTGTTTTACACTGTTTCTCCTTCATGTGTTTGTGTGTGAATGTGTGCTTGCATGCTTGAATTGTTACTGTTTTGACATTTTTATATTAACCCATAAAAAGTTATGTTGATCCAGCCAGTTGCTGGCACAATGGATTACTGATTGGGAGGTTGTAGGTCTAAACTCCCTTGTGTCTGTCTCTGTGTATGTGTAGGGATTTCTTTTTTTATTTGCCTGGTTGTTCTCTTTTTTGCTGCGCAAAGTAGGCCTACAGACCTGTCATTTTATGTCATTGTTTGTTTCCCAAGTTTGATATTCTTATTTATTTCTTGACATTTCTTGTTGTCATTTATTTGTTGTCATGACTTTAGGAACACTGTTTTTAGCTGGAAAGTGGACAGACATGTTCTTTCTGCAGATTAGAGAAGTTGCTCCAAACATATCAACTTTCATCAAGCCAGTTGTGTTGAAAATTTACACCAGTCACATCACACTATGAGTAGCTAAGTAAGCATTCAAATTTCATTTTTGTTTTGCTTTGACTTTTGTGATTGTTTGCAGTCATTTTTGATTCACATTTCCCTGTACGCTTCCTGATTCACAATTCCAAGGCACATGATGATTTGCATTTCACGTTGCATCTTTTTTTGAACTGGAGTTTGTGTGTGTGTGCATGTGTTTGTGCGTGTGTGAGAGAGAGTGAAAATGAACAAATGTTTGGTGTGTATGTTCATGCATATGTCAGTCTCATCTCATCTCATCTCATCTCATCTCATTTATGCCTGTTGCCCTGCCTGGGATACTAAACGCTGTCCAGCCATCACAGTTCTCAACCAGTCACTTTACTTGTCCCCATGTGAGGCCTTTTCTCTTTTGGCCTTGTCATGGAGCCATGTGTTTTTTGTACAAACTCTGTTATTTCAAGGATGACAACGTTGTAGTTCCTTATGTCAGTGGTCACTTGCGCAATCTGACCAGTTTTGAACATGGTGTTTATGTTCCATGTTCCGATGGTGATGTTGGTTCTAGTAGAGGTTTATAGATGTCGGCCTGGCAGCTTTCAGAGTCTGGCTTTCACTGCTGGGTGTTATAGAACCTTTTGCTGATGATCCATCCTCTCCCATGACTAAATTATCTGTTGATGTGCTTTTTGAAGTTTACGTCACTGTGGGTTTTTGTTTATGGGGAGGGGTCACTAACCCTTTGCCCAACCCATCTCTTTTTCATCTCAGGCTTGGGACAGGCAGTGGCAGAGTAAATTTGTCCATAAATGCATTTATGTGTTTGGTGTGTATGCGAATGTGTATGAGAGAGAGTGAAAATTATTTATTGCTGTGTTGTTGTTGCAGTAGTAGTTGATGCATAGTCATAAATGTTGTATTATGTTATGATTCATTTTTGTGACTTCTTTAACATTATATATGGTTTATCAGTTTGTTGTTTGTCCCTGAAATCATAGTAGCATGTATCTGCTGTATGTATGTCCACCTCTGTCACTTATGCTTTCGTGGGGCTATAGGGCTAATGTGAGATGGGACTCTGTACATGTAGTAATTATTTTTTTTATTTATTACAATTATGTTTGTTATTCAGAAATCACACCATAAAAGTTTTTTTTTTTAGGTGGCTAGAGAGTCATACACTACTACAAAAGGTCCGCAGTCGGCCATTTTGGGGAAAAAGTGGCTGGAAGAATACAAGGTAAGTCTGTCTGTTTCTGTGTCTGATGGTGTTTGAGAGTCAGAGCAGTGGATATCTGTATGTTGTGTGTAAAGTAATATTTTATTTAATCCCCACTGGATTACAGGGGGTCATTGTTTTTCATCATAAAAAAAAGATCGTGGGTCAATTTTCCATATGTGGTGGTATGTTGCAAATACAAGCTTTTGTGTCTGCCCTCTGTTTCTGTATTTTTTAGCAACACAAGTCTGATTTGTGTGCCATTTTCTGTACAAGTATGGGCTTCACGATGTGTGGAAAAATCAAGGGGCGGGAGATGGAACAATTGTTTATAAAGCATTTACAGCACAGATCACTGACTGTTTACATGCAAGACTAGAATAGCAGCGTTATCAGTAGTGTTGACCTGAGAGACTGGAAAATCTTCACCCTTTACCCATCAAGTGAGAAATACTCGGACAGGATAGACCCAGACCTCTAAATTAGAAGTCTCACGTCTTACCTTCTAGACTACTGCTCCCCATCAATACCCATCTAAAGCCAGTCTAAAGCATTTGTAATCATTGAGATCAGGTACTTTTTTCATACAGTTTGTTTTATTTGTCTGAATTGTTTTTTGTGCAGGCTCTGAAGAAACAGATGGAGCTAGATGTCATTTCAGAGGAAGAGAGTGACACCATTGAGTTCCAGCAGATTCTTCAGAGTGTTGAAAACAGTCCTGATGTGATAGAGTTCCTGGGTCGTGTACCCAATGGTCGACTACGGGTAAGTATCAGCATCATCGCATGTTCATAAACTTGTTCATAGAGAGTAGTATTAAGTATGTGACAGAGTTCATGTAAGGTTGTGCATGAGCTTTCAGACGTTTAGTCATAAAATAGGAACGTTGATGTTTCTGTAGACATATAGATTAGATTGAGGGTTTTGTGATGGTAGTGGTGGTGGTGATGGTAATAGTAGTAATAACTAATACTTTTTTTTCATAGTAGTACTAGTAGTAATGGTGGTAATGGTGGTGGTGTATCTTCAGCAACATTAATGTGCTTTCACTGTACCTATATCTGTGGACCAAGCACTGGACATTTTAGCCAGAAACAAACTCACAAAAACTGTGGTTGGCTGCATCCAACAGAGCTTCATTAACAATATTTGTAAAATCTGTAAACTGTTTTTATGTTGTCTGATGGTGCCCTCAAAGTTCACCGATGGACAGACACATTATCAACATTGTGCTTGTTTACTCTGCATGTTTGGTCTGTTATCACATTGCTGTGTTTTGTTCTGTGGTCCTCTAGCTGGTCCTCTAAAATGAATGAGAGAGAGAGGGAGAGAGAGAGAGAGGATACTCATTGTTTTATTCAAGTAGCACAAAGCCACTTTTGAAGGGATGTGAACAATACACACATACAAATATATGACTTAGAGATATATGCATACATAATCAAATAATGTACATTAGCCAGTTAAGTCAAACCATGATTCAAATGAAACCTACACTGCAATCTTTCTGCACGTATCTCTTTGCTGCTTTACATAGAAATAGTGCAAGTTTTTCCATATTGTCTTTATCTGACAGCGCAGAAGAGAGAAAATAGAAGTGTGTGTGTGTGTGTGTGTGTGGTGTGTGTGTGTGTGTGTGTGTGTGTGTGTGTGTGTGTGTGTGTGTGTGTGTATGCAGGTGTAGGTGTGTATGTATGTGTGTGCATGCATGCTGCATGTGTGTGTCTGTATGCGCACATTATTTATGAGGACATATAAAATATTGCTTCTGTTACTTGCTTTTTTTTTTTTTTTTTTTTTTTTTGTGAAGTGTTTCTCTGTGTGTGCTCACTGAAACTTGAAACATTAATTTTACTGCATCAGTGTGCAAGTAGCTGATGGACAGTGGTGTATAACTGGATGTCCCATACATTCATGACAATTTATCATAATGCTTTTGTTATATCTACATGCTTTATTTTGCAGTCAAGAACTCCTTCAGTAAGTCTTGAGTTGTGCTTGCATTTTAAGTTAGTGTTTTGTTGTTTGTGTTTTAAGACTCAGGGCAGGGCACAAAGATTAGCCCATTGTAGACAGTTTATCACATGCATAGTCACTTGCTATGAGTGGAATAAGGGTGGAAAGGAGACCACTGTTGCAGCTTGTCAGAAAATCTTCCTACCATGTTGCAACAAATGCAAAATGCAACAAATGCAGCAAGTGCTCAGCCCTGAGAGTGTACTTATGAATACAGACAGAAAAAGTTTACTTGCCGATTTGCATTTGCACCAACACTGAGGTTGTGATTTAACATCAGTGATCTGAAGTTTTTTCTTTGGTGATCGTCCATTTGTTAATTTGCACGGTTGACACCATCGTTAGAGATATGTGTGTGTACGTAAGTGTGTGTGTGTGTAATAATAATTATATTATACGTTTGCTATTCTCCTAAGTCATTTGGACTCGTTGTGCATTACATATTTCCATTCCATGTGTATTCAGAATTCTGGGGGCCTGTCTTGTCTTTCATAAAAAGAAGCATGATCATAAACCCTTTGCTTCACATTCTCCACGGGTTGCCTATTTCTCAACAAATTTCATACAAAATCAATATATTATGCTGCAAGTGTATCAGTGGTACTGCATCTACAAAGACAACCTCCAAATGTACACCAGTGCCTGACCTCTTCATTCTGCTTCTCATACTACATGTACTTGTTTACAAGTTCCTCAATACAGTTGTTCCACAGTCAGTCGCCACTCTTTTTGTGTGTCTGGTCCATACAAGTGGAACAAGCTTCCCTTGTCTGTTTGACAGTCACACTCTCTGTCTCCCTTCAAGTCCAACTTGGAGACATATCTTTTTGCCCAGAATTGATTTCCACCTCTTGTGTGCTCACCCTTTTGTCCTACCCCCCTCCTGTTCTCCCCCATACTGGTATGTGTATTTTGTATCCTTGAGTTTTTGTCATTGCAAGTGAATGCTTTAATGAATGATGAAAGTGCGCTCTTTCATTACATTTATATTTCAAGATCTGGCGCCATATAAATGTCATTATTATTATAAAAAAAAAAAGAGTGTAATACATACTGAAGCATTATATATCACACATACACATATTTAAATATGCACATCAGTACATATGCATGACAAAATATATACTAACAACATCTAACCATACAAACATACATATATCCCCATGGTCATAGACTTATACATACACATGTTGAATAAATGATGCCACAGATCAATAGTTAAAACTGGATGCACACTTTAGTGGAAGCTTACTTTAGTGGATTGGCAATTCTGATAACAGTGGAAGGCCCAGGTGAAAAGGTAAGTCTAAATGGGACTTGAAATGTTAAAGGGCTGGCAAATGCCTCATATCAGTCGGTAGAGTTCTAAACAGATGGGCAAGGAAAACTGAAAGTGCACTCACTTCCTGACTTTGGATTGCATTTTGCACCCTCAGAAGCTTTTGTTTCGAGGATTGCACCATGCTTGATGTTTGATATGTGCAGAGGCAATCTGAAAGGTATAGTGGTAAAGATCCATCAAAATGGTGGTATGTAAGGCTTGCTGTTTATACTGGCTGTGAGGTTCAATTGGTAACCAGTACAGAGCTTTGAATGATGGTGTCATATGGTCATGCCATTTGCAGTGGAATTCTGCATTGTTCTGAACTCTTTGTGTTTGAGAAATTTGTTCTGCTGTAAGCCAGTTTGCACAGAATTTCAATAGTTTAGTCAGGAAGAGTGTGTGTGTGTGTCAGTGTCTCTGTACATATATGTTTTGTGTGTGCCTGTGTGTGTGTATGTGTGTGCATATGCGCGTGTGTATGTGCGTATACATATCTGTATGTGTATGTTTTGTGTGTAACTGTGTGTTTGTGTGTGTCCCTGCATGTTTTGTATGCGTTTTGTGTGTGTATGAGTGTGTGTATATGTGTGTGTGTGTGTGTGTATGAGTGTGTGTATATGTGTGTGTGTGTGTGTGTGTGTGTACATGTTTTATGGGCATGTTTTAGTGTGTGTTTGTGTATATGTGTTTGTGTTTGTGTGTGTGTGTGTGTGTTGTGTGTAAAGGTAGAAAGGTTCATTTGATTGTTCCAAGAAATGTATGAAATAGTTGCATAAAATGAAAATATATTTATGGGTTGTATGATTGAGACAGGCTTTTCTGATACCTGGTACACAGAGAGAGTAAACCTAGGATATTGTCCAGTGTTGTTTGGGAAGAGTGAAAAGTAATATAAAAATAATGAATCATTCTTGTGCTTTTTGTATTCATCAGATTTGTTTGAATTTCTGTGCATTATACATGTACATTTACAAGACGCAAAATGTGATTCATACCAAAGTGCTGATATGTTGTACAGAAATGCACACACACACACATGCATGCACGCACGCACATGCGCACACGCACAGAGAGAGAGAGAGAGAGACACACACACACACACACACACACACACACACACACACACACACACACACACACACACACACACACACACACACACACACACACACACACACACACGTCTAATATCACTCATAGTGAAAAGACATTAAATCAAAGCACAAACCCACACACATATGTTCACACATACACACAAACACACACGCAAACACCCCACACACACATACAAACACACACACACACACACACACACACAGATACGTGCACTAGAATACACACTTTCATACATGTACATAAATGAATACTCACTAACAATCTAACTGTATATGGATATGTTTTGATGGTTGTAAAAATCTATGCATGCATGAATGAGTACACAGTGCCACTTTATCTGTAATTAGAAGTGCCAGTACATACTGGTGGAGGGGTAATCATAATATCAACACTGGAAGGCATGTTTGAACAGATATGTATTGTGTTAGCTGTTTATATAAAAATTACTTGCGCATGTGCATGTTCAAGAAGGTAGACAGTGGGATGCGTATATTAGAAGAAAAAAAGAAAAAGAAAAACAATGTATTTATTGTTGCTTGTATATATCATGATAATATTGACTGGATCTGGAAGGGAGATGGGAGACAAAAATACTAATGTCTGCTTTATGTTATGTAGAAAAATGTTGTTCATAACTTATTTGAAGAAAAAAATTAAGCTGAAACAGAGAGAGAGACTGATAAATAGATACTTTATTCATCTAGTAGATTGATTTGTTAAGAGATTCAATGCAATTGCCATAAGAATAAATCTTTCACAGGCTTTACAGGTAATTTAAAAAGGACAGATTCAAAGATAAAAAAAGGCAAATGCCAGATTTTTTGTATCGTTAATCTTTAAGTAACTATTAGATACAAATTATAAAAAGAAGAAAGGTAATTGTTAGATTTGGTAATGTGAATCTGCAATCAAGTAACAAATAAATGCGACAATAAAAAAAAAAAGGCAATATCTAGATTTAGTAATGCTGTGAATCTAATCAACAGATTGCATTTTTTGTCCTCCAGCCTATGTCCCAAGATATGGCACCTGATTTTCATCAAGCGGTAGCCAAACATGTTGAGAAACATCCTGAACTGGAACGCGTATACCACACTCTTGGCCACTCTGCTTCAGGAACTCGGTCTCCAGTACTCAGACAGTTGCCCTATAATGTCTATCATACAATCCGGTCCCCCTGGAACATCTACCACCATAACCCTGAAACTCCAGTATTTGTGTTCCCTACCAGTTACCCATTCCGGCGTGAGGAGATCCCAGCATCGCCCAGATTTCCCGTACAGTCACATCTTCGTCTGGCTCCTATCTATGAAAGTAATGATGAAAAAGCTGATGACACACGACCTCACAAACGAACCCCTCGTTTGTACATACCAAATAAGTCCTCCCTGCAAGAGAAGACAAAGAGAGAAAGAGCTAGCAGTGAGCACCTATCTGACTCCTCTGTTGTGGAGACTGGAGCAAGACATGTACAAGTTCAGCAACAGGAACAGCCAGAGGGCATGAAAAGTAGAAAAGGTTACAGAATGAAGCATGATACTCCAAAGCAAAAAGCTCAGAAAACAAGAGAATTTGATGACGAAATCAGTACTGGGCAGCCTGTTGAACAGATTCCTTTGTTGAAGACTGGTGCTTCAAATGTAGGTGTAGATGAGACTGAGAAACCCACTGTTGTGTAAAGTTTGTATTAACTGTCCAAATAGCTTTGCTTTTGTATCAGAAACCAACTGCTTGAAAAAGGTTGTATACTAAAATCTGTGATAATGAACAACTTAAGAACTGTTAAGAAAATCCTGTTATCATAGTATTTTTTCAGGGTGCTCCAAAATTATCCCTCTATATAACATATCTTGTCACAACTGGGACAGTAGTTTGGAAACAGACCTGCTCACTTCATGCTCTTGATAATCCTTTCTCACTTTCACATTCTTAACAACCCAAAGCTTCTGTAAGTTTATAGTCCTTTACTGCAACAGAGCTTGGTTGGCCATTGCTAAGATTACCTAATCTTGTCTGTCTCCCTCATTTACCCACATCTAATCTTTTTTCCTCTCAAACCATTGTCTCTCTCAAAGGTTTGTTTCGTTTATGTTGTTTCAGACCAAGGAGTTAATTCTGTTAAGTCAAAGGTCTTTTTTGTTTGCTTGTTTGTGTTTTCTTGTTTGTGTGGGTTTACCTTAGCAAGGGAGACAAACCTGTTTTCCCTTTCATGGAGCTGAGGAGATATACCTGCATTCACTCTTCTTTATCAATATCAAATCATCATGTTTTGTCAGAATTGTCCTCTTTATTGCCAAGTGCTTCAGTCAATGTGTTACTGACAATTGGTGCATAACTGCTGTGCATTCAGATCATTACTGTTGTACAAATCACTCAACCATGAACAGCCATGGAATTAGTTGTTCACATCAGAAGTCACAATTCTAAAGAATTTGTAATGATTTCCATATCCCCTGGGGAGATGCTGGGGGATCTTTTGGTGTAAATAGTATCCCCACTTCTGGAAATTCTGTGCTAGAAATTTCTTTTCTGTCACTTGCTTTGTTTCTTCCTTCCTTCTTTGCTTTCTGTCATCTCTTCCTATCATTTTCTGCTTTGTTGGTCCTTTCACCTGTATGTGTTCTATAAATCCTTACATGCTTTCTTTTAGGATTGATGATTATGTACGCGTATTGGCTGCATGTTTGGCTCTAAGGAAATGTGCTGTGCAGGACCAGTTTAAGTCATTTGTTATGTATGTTTTAATGCCCTTAATTATGTTCACATTTGTATTCAGGGTTGTTGTTTTTTCAATCCTCTGAGATAAATTGGACAGAATGGTCAGCGCCAGGGGCATATTCTATTCTTAGATTATGTGCATGAATGCACCGATATGTGTGCTTAATTTTCTTTTAAGCTCTTTTTTTTTTCCAACCAGATGTTGGGTCTGTTTTGACATGGTTATAGCCCTGGTATGGCTCTGTGCAGTCAATTGGGCTTTAAGTTATTTCCATGTTAAATTTATTTGTCATGTGAAATTTTGGACATGATCATACAAACTCATTTAATGTAATTAACAGTAACTGCTAGTAACCAAAACAATGAGTCACTGTCCATGTCTGCACTTCACAGATAATCACTGACTTCATGGCCATCACATGAAAAAAGAAAATACCATATTTGGCGAAAACGTCTAGACATGGGAAGCAACTATAAAACATCCATGACTGGCAAGTTTTGACAAATATCATTTACATTCATTCATATATGCAACATTGTTTTCACGTCACATTGTTTTCATGTTCATTCCATGACATTTTTGACTACTTCGTCAAGATGGTATGAAAGTTTGGTTGTTTTTTAAAATTGATACAGTTCAAGGTTTGTAGCAGTTTTGTTGTTGTTGTTGTTCAGTGTACATTCAGAAAATATTCTGTAGTGCTAGTTGTTTTGTTTGTTTATTGTTGTTGGTGTTTTTTTTTGGGGGGGGGTATTTTTTTCCAGAATGGTTCATAATCATACTTGTATTGCTTACTATTGTCCAAATCACTCGGCCATGAACAGCCTCATACTTTATGATGATCTATTTCCTTCTTCTTTCCTCTCAATCATAATGATTCAAAAGTAGAATCATGTCCTCTTCAAAGTTGTATATTTTCCATTTCATGCTACGCCACTTTTTTGATAACTGTTTGAAGTTTGTGGGTAAAAGTCCAGAAATGTTTCGTCACAGTGCAACAGTGCTGTGTTGCTTATGTGTGCCTCACACTGACATGGACTATGTGACGGTCCTTTTTTGAAAGGGACATTAATCAGTTCTTCTGTGCTTCGAGCAATATTGTCTCAGTTGTGCACATAAATGTTGTTTTAGTTGTTTGGCCTACAGTGTGTAGGCATTATGTTGTTGCACAGTCTACATTGTCCATCTCCAATGAGTATTGCATGACAGCTGTGATCAGCTTTTTGATCATTGTTGTTGCATACATATGCACATGTGTTATTTGTTTATCAGAGTGGATTTCATTACAAATTTACCTCTTTGTTACCAGAAATTCTCTTTTATGCACAAACTGCATGCTACACAAGGGATTTCAGTTGGGGTATTGTTGTTTTATAGGGAGGGGGGATTGTGTGGGTTATTGGGTTTTTTTTTTTTTTTCATCAGAACTACTAACCCTTGATGACCACTCAGGATCTACTGAAGGAGGCAATTAAAGTCCCTGCAATATCGTTTTCATATTGACAGCCTTTTTTCTTCTCCGTCTTCCGGGGGCATTTATGCACTCATACATGATCAAGAACTGTTAACTTTCCTGCAGTAAAAGAGTCTGTGTATTTGACTATCTTGGAGGATATGATTCACCTGAATGTGTCCCATGTATCAAGTTTCTGATATGCTTGGACAATCACTTGTCTTTTGTGTGCTCCTTTTTGCCATTCTTTTCTACTGATTACAAATTTCCTGACACTTACTAGGCCCTATCCCATGGGGATGTTCACTCATACAAGGCCAGTCAAAGATTACACAAAAACAGTGACTTTGGAGACCATCCTCAAACTACATATCAAATATCCATTTTCCTTTATAGTTAAAGACATTAGTTTCTACAGGAGAACACACACACACACACACACACACACACACTACCCACACACACAGGCATACATGGTTATACCAAATTTTCTCCTTTTTCAGACACTGTCTAATTTTTGTGACCTTGAAAGTGAATCCCATGTTCACTTGAACATTGTATGTCTTTTTGTCTGCATTGTATAAAATTGTTAGCCCAAGTTTAGCCAAAATCTATGCTTAATATACGAGAAGAAATACATTCCATCTCATCAGTCAGGAATTTTGCCACTTAAGTACAAGTTTCAGTTTTATGTTTTGTTTAATCAGTGTGTCAACTGTTCTTATTGTGATCATACCGTTTTTATTTATGACATTAACATTTCCTGTGTGCATTTTGGAGCAGTTTGTCTCAGATGTTCATATACATACTGTACATTAAAGTTTTTCCTGTGGACATTTTATAACAATGTTTTCTCATTAATATTTATATACACATTGTACAATCTCTAATCCATAACATTGAAGTTTTTGTGGTGGACATTTTGCAAAAAGTTTGGCCCTAATTTTTAGTTGAAATATTGATTTTCTAAGCAGTTTGCTGTTGTTGGGTGCTGTTGTTCTATATCAACATCTGAATTTGATAGTTAATGTGATTTCATGGCTGAAATGTTTATGTTTGATAGTTAATACGATTTCATGGCTGAAACTTTTATGCAGGTGTATCAAATCTTTTTCCTTTTGATTGGAAAGAGGAATTAATTTTAGTTTATTTGTATGAAATTACTGAAAAAACAAAATCACTTTGTAAATAACTTGGGGATTTTTTAATTGTTTATTTTGTCACAACAGATTTACCATGTGAAATTCTGTCCGTTCCTCAAGGAAGGTTGTTGCTGCAGTGCGGCACCATTTTTTTTGTGTGTGTGTATTTCTGTCTACCTGTGAAATTGTATTTTGCAACAAAATTTTGCCAGGGACAGCCCTTTTCTTGCCATGGGATCTATAACGTTTGCTGCTTTCTTTCTCCTCACACATGGTCAGCATTACATCAATGTGGCATGTTTTATAACATTTCACATCTTTTGGTTTTCATTTTGTTTTGTTTTTTGTTTTGTTTTCCTGAAATCTGTTGAATGGTTGACAAAAAATGCCTGAAATCAATCAAGTTTTAAAATAAGTAATTTCCATTTATTTAATTCATTCCCATTTTCTAAATGTGATTTCATTTATATTAATAGTCTCATCCTGTCACTAGTGATTTTGCCAGGCAAGTCAAAAATGTTTATATCTCATTAACCCTTTGACTCATGCACCCTGTCCACCAGCATTTTGTATTGTTAACCATGCGGGCAAAAATTTAACCCTTTGACTCCCTCGCCCTATCGCCCTTCCTGCAAGAAGCTGGTGGACAGGGTGAGGGGGTCAAAAGGTTAAGTTTTTGCAGTGGGTGGATAGGGTGCGGGAGTCAGAGGGTTAATGTTGGCATATAGCAGCACTGTTGGTTGGTGGTACTTCTGCATAAAGTTATTGTCAAGAGGGTATTTTGAGCAACAATGCACTTGTACACAAGAAAAATACCGTTAATTCTCAGTATGTATCATTAATTGAATTTTATATTTTTTGTTGGATTTTTATTGTGTGTTTGTCAGAAGACTACAAGAGAGAAGCAGATAAGTTATTCCTGATTAGTAGTGTACAAGAATGCACTGTTATTGGTCCATGAACCAAGCTCACTGTCAAGTTTTAGAGAGTAGTGTCAGTATTCTTCATTCTTGCCAAAGAAACTGCAATACCTATAATCCTGATTAGAAATACATGAAAATACAAAGAATGAAAACATGTAATATAGCCACACAGGTGCAATTTTTCAGCCCATAAAAAATTGACAACCATACACAAAACAACAACAACAACAACAAATTTTCCTAGACTTAGGTCTGAAACAACTGATCAGGCGATTTCTTGGTTATTTCTTTGAGATGGAAAAGATAGATAACTTTTCTCTAGTATAACCAAACATCAGGGAAGTTACCTCTTGTTGTTTTTGTCCTAAACCTTGTCATGTCTTTGTTTGTTGTTGTTTGGTTGTTGTTGTTTTTTTGTATACACTTGACAAAAGCTAAGTGGTTAAAAATGTTTGTCATATTTTATCATCAAATACACATTTTCATTCTATTTTTAAGCATTTCTGGTTTCTTTGAATACTGGCAGTCACATTGATTCTGTCCTGATAAGCAAACTCGTTTGGATGTAGATGTCTTCTTCATTTTATTGTTGTTGAATGTAGAACACTTGTTTCTGTTGTTGTTTTTTGTGTCTGTGCCAATTTCACCGGTAGTAACTTGCTTGAATGGAAGATAACTAACTGAAGTAGCTTTGGTGTTGTGTGATTGAGAAAGCTAAAATACTGTGTCTGTGATTTTCAGTACTGGTTTGATTGTTCATTTCCTTGTGATTTTCAATACTGGTTTGATTTTTCATTTCCTTGTGATTTTCAGTACTGGTTTGATTGTTCATTTCCTTGCATTCTTCATGCTTACTCTTGAGAAACTGATTTGTCTAAGCTGAATGATAAGCAATTTTGAGTACTACATGTTGCTTAGTTTCTGGTGATAAATATATGCATGATTTGAAAGTTGATGTTAAGTCTCTGCTGATAAATTTTGGACATTTGTTGATAGCTCGAGTTGTTAAATCTCCATTGATAAATTTAAACATTTGCCAGTAGGTCATGTTATTAAGTCTTCATTGGTAAATTTTATGCATTTGTTGATAGCTCATTTTGTTAAGTCTCCATCGACAATTTTAAACATTTGTTGATATTTCATGTTGTAAAAATGTACGTTTTGTGATAGATCATGAAAAATATGTCCATCTTGCTTGAAAACTACAAAATTGTACATCTGATTATACATTTTCAGTTTTCCTTGTAAAGAAAAGATGACGATTAGGTGATCAAAAACGTGAACTTAAAAAACAACGAAGGAGGTGAACACATGCTATGAAAAGCTGTATGCAAAAAAAACTTTACAATGTGTGAAATAAATCATTTAAAAAAACACCAAAAAAAATTCACAACATTTGAAATAAATCTTTTTAAAAAAATGGCCAAAATAATCAAATATCAAAGCATATACACTCATAGTTCATTCACCAACACATTCACAGTGACCAAAAAAACAAATCATTTAAAGCGGATATAGATTAAGAAAAAGCAGGACTTCTGGGACTTGAAAACATGAAAAATGGAAAAAGTCCAGGATCACATGGATTTTGGAGCAGATTTTTACAATTTGGGGGAGAGGGGGGAGGCTTGGTCATGTCATTGTTCAAGCATTACATCAATTGTTAAGAGATGAATAACTTTCAGCAACCCAAAAAGAGAGACTTGAAACTTGCATTTCCGAACCCAATAAACCTGGAGAATACATGAAAAAGTGAAGTCACGCCTCCTTATTAAATGTATTATACAAAACTGAGGCTGTGTGCATTGCAGATAGAGTGAAAATGATCCTTGTAAACTTAATTTGAGAAGATCAGATGGATTTTGTTCCATAAAGATATCTAGGAGACAATGTAAGACTGATCTATGATACAGTTAGTTATTTGGAAGCCAAAAATTCACTAGGCTTCTTTGTTTAGATTAGATTGGTACTTTCTTTTTAAAGTCTTAAAAGCATGTGGATTGGGTGAAATTATTATAAGTTAAGTGGATAGAAACCATTTGTAACCAAACATATTGAAGTTTTTGAAATTGTGATGGTGGAAAAACTTTAAAATTGCACAATACAAATGGAAAAAAAAAGTTCTTGTGGAAGCTATCCTTTTTTTAAAATTGAAATTGAAAAAGTATGGCTCCAGTTATCTTTTACAAAAAGGTAACTTTGATTTGTTTTGGAAACATATTTCAGGCAGTCATTTCTGCAGGAATATAAAACTAACATTGTCAACAGATTTACTTGCAGAATTGAGTCTCTTTAATGAAAAAAATTAATCATGAGAGTAACAAATTATGAATAATATCATCAGATGGATTGAAAGGGATTGTATTATATCCTCCTTTTCTTGAATGGCTTTCATGTTTTATGTTGAAAATAGTATCCAGATGTAAACTTTGTTTTTTAATTGATGTAAGCTATGTATAAAGAATTGCATGCAGCAAACACAACCGGATACACCACTTGCATGAAAGCATACAGGATATTCCCACAGCACTTAAAATGATTTGCTTCATATGGAAAAGATCATGGCCATACTATGATCTTTTGACAAATGATGATATGCATTCAAATTTTTGTTGTAAGTGGGTAGTAAACCAGGGAGCAAATTTTCCATACAAAAAGGCATTCATGAAAATTCTTGAAATAAAAGAGATTAAAATGATGGTCACAAATTCATATTATGCGCAGGAGTTTGGGAATAAATGACATCTTCAAAGAAATGGGACTTTTATAATAATTTTTATTGCGACTTGTGTCTGGAAATAAAAGACAGTATTGACCATATATCTTGGAAGTGTTTAAAGCAAAAAGAGATTCTGGGAAATGGTTGAAATTTCTTGCCATCAAAATGTAATGCTTGTGTAAATACCACACTATCTCAAAATATGAAATTGTTTGGTGTTAATGAAAATATGTACACAGACTTAGTATTTTATTATTCTTTTGGGAAACTGTCTACTTGTGAATGCCAAAATTAAAAAAAACAAAACATTTCCATATGTAACTTATTTCTAAATATTATACCACAAAATACAGCATAGAAGAATGTGAATGCAAAATTGACATGGAGCATGCACACTTCAAGGTAAAATGGCTGTCATATTTATCATTAACAACAGATGCACGATGTGATTGTGCACATATTAGCAACATGAAAATGTTTGTTGTCTAACTTGGCCATGTATATATTTATGTTGTTTGTACAATGATTCCATTTCATAAATAGGCCCTACATGTATTTCCTTTGTGAAAAGAACTGATGACTTTTATTTCCTTTGAAGTTAATATCCTGTGATGTGATTGCAACTATGCTTTGTGGGTAATAAATTTTATCTGCATATAGTCTTTCTTTAAAAAGAATAAGGTTTACAAGAAAAGATTCATTTTTGCTTGGTGTGGAAGCAATTCATGAAGCAGCTGTTTACTGACGCATTTTTATTACTGATATGATTTTACATGCAAGAACAGGAAAACTTGTCTACAAAGAATCCCCTTCCCATTGAGAAGAAACTGTTTATCAGCATTCAGCTTCCAGCTTCATTGTACATCGAATCCTTATATCTATGAGGCAGATATTTATTCCTCTGCTAAGACGTCCAGGTTTCTCATGACTTCAAGTGTTTATAATTTGTATCATAACCCTCTTGTATTTGTATTCTAGAAACCTCAAGTTTATATCATAACCCTCTTGTATTTGTATTCTACAAAGCTTAACTGCCCCTAGATTTTGAATTTTCTCAAGCTTTTTTCCCCGAAAATAGGGTTATTCTGTTAACGAGTACACTGTGAGCATGTCTGATCAGGTATAAAGCAAGAAATTTGTCAGGTGTCGGTAAACATGCTTTACTTGCATATCCAAGTGAGTATGTCTTTCTAATCACTGCCTGTCATGTCATTGTACCAAAGATGTCACCAAACATGAATAAATAAGTGACACATATATATGAGAACAAGAGAAGCACACCTATATGTAACCACAACACATACAGATGAGCAATGAATTAGAGCATGGCCTAGCTAAAGTGTCTAACAGCATTTCCGTGTGATAGTACTCACAGTGGTCACCAAATGTCACCAAGTGGCCTACTCCTCAGATATTTACACAGTTTGTTCTGGTAGTATTTTTCACTATTTTTCTTTCCACAACAAAACTACATTCAATGTTCATACTACAGTTTTCAAACTGTCTGTACAAAAACAAAAAGAAATAATCTAAAGGTTTGGCATCAGCTGGCAGTGTACGATTTAGTCCTACCGGGAGATTAAATTTCTTTGTCAGCAGAACCAGTGCTGGGTGCCACGATTGCTGGAATGCGGCAGCAGCGTGTTATCTTCTGTGTCGATCTGCTCTCCTAAATCACAGTTTTCATCATTTTCCCCCTCATCAACCTCAATCTGACTCAGCTATATCTTCTTTGTGTTTTTTAATTCATGAACAGTAGTACTTAATTCCTCCTCTGAATAACTGGAGAATCATCTGTATCCTGAAAACCATCTGCTACAAAGGGCATCGCCATTTTTTCACAAGCTATGTGGTATGAATGAAAATACCCCCATCACTCTTTTACACGCTCAATGTGTAGTGAATGGATGTGTGTGTAGTTCTAAATTTACCAAGATCATTTCATTGGATGGTAACTAGGTTACCATTGTGAGAAACACGGTCAGTATGTGATCAAAATAGCCTATGACATGGCCAACTTTTACAGTCAGGTGCAACCATAACGAAGCTCCGGCAAGCGCGGTCGGAACAGTGGGCTGCGGCCATACCAAAGCTAAAAAGGTTTAATGAAACATAGACTTTAAGTTTAGATCTTGTTATTTCTTTGTTTTGAAAGTGATGTTGTCAGATATAGTAGTCAAGTAGATAAGATATTGGACTTCCAATAGAAAGGTCTGGGTTCAATCTTGCCTGGGTACCTCTCAGTGGCCTTCCTCAAAGCATGCCTAGATGCCTCCCTTTCTCTCGTATGCTTGAGGAGCCGACCTGTGGGGAAGGTGCCAGAGGTGGAGAGCAAGTCAGGTCCATGAGCTGACATGTATGAGGATCCCCAGACTATGTTCTTGGCATTTTCCATGAGTTTTGTCAGAGGTTCTTGAAATCACAGTCTTACAGCACCTTTTCTTTCTGTTGGGTTCACAGGAGTAGAGGTAGTCATCAGGAAGAATTTGTTTGAGCAATGCTATAACTATGGTCAAATCCCTTCTTGGGGGAGAGCCCTCAAGCGAATAATTGGAATGTCTATGCCGTTTAGACTCCCAACCAGGAGAGGTTTCTAAGGATAACCGCCCCTCCACTGAAAATGGTGAGGCAGATGAATTGGAGGAGGAGGTATGTTCTCTCTCAGTCCCTGGGTTCCTGGAGGGACCAATAAGTGGAGGAGCAACAAGGCTTTGGGACTGCTGGGATGTCCCGCTCCCAAAGCAGGTTGGGATATGGCCCGTTGAGCCGCCATCTATTTTAACAGGTGCCAGTTGGCCACCTGTAGTCCTCAAAAGTTCTGACTGGCTAGGACCTAAGAAACCTCCAGAGAAGAGGCCATGTTGGTGGCCTAACAAGGGGAGCAACTCCACTGCCACTATGCATGCATTGTGCATGGGTAACTCCAATAGCGGAGTCATTTGAATGATATGTTTGGATGCATTGTTCAGCTTTTCCGATCGCCGAGGGATCCCCAGACATGGTTCATCCTGACTCCATTATGATTAGTTTGATATGGTAAGTGCACTAACTAATCAAGAATTTACTTGAACAATTTCTGTTTTTCTGATCTCCAGGTCGATGCGTGCAAACCCATTAGTGCCTAAACTCCTTTGTGCGTATATGCACACAGAACTGTGCGTATATGCACACAGAACATCAAATCATACGCATATCTAAAATTCTTAAGTCTTGTCAGTGTCCGGTGGTCTATGGAAACTGGAAACATCCAGCACACCTGTCCATCAAAGATGGGCCGTACAGCTGATCAAGCAGGGCCATATCAGGGCTATAACCATCTCAAAATGTACACCTCATTAAAAAAAAGCCTGGAAAAGAAAACAGAGGACATATCCACAGGACATTCACAGTCATGTCTGAGGCATCTACAAATATACACAAATATCTATAGGACATCTCTGTTTACTTTGATAACAACATTTAATTAAATCAATCATTTAAATTTATATGTCCTCAATTCAGTTTAGAAAATGTTTATTCATACTAGCCAAAATAAACATTCATTGAGTATCACTATGGCCTTGCCATTTGTGTATTTCATTGTTAGTAATAATTTTCATGGTCATTGAATACATACATACTGATACATATTTTCTCCATGTCATTAACTGCTTTACACATGAAATACGTCATTTGAAAATTAATGACAATCAATCATACAGATATAAATCTTGATGCCAACTGTAGATTTTAACCTAAAAATTTTATTCAACAGACTGAAATATGTCCATTAGCAGTAGATGCCAGCTGTATTGGTTTATCAGTAATTTTCCACTAGACCAGATCCGATGTTTTGATATGACTCAGGACCCACCAACACACAGAGATTTGACATGTATCAGTTTGAATACATCTCCTTTTTATGTATCCTTTTCCACTTTATTTTTCAGTCATGATTAACGTGGTATGTTTAAAATAGTTATTTTGTGCAGTCTTGATATCGACTTGTACAATATTTTATAATAATAATAATAATAATAATAATTACAATATTTATATAGCGCAAAATCTTGATAAAATCAAATCTAAGCGCTGAAGCAGACACACACGCACGCACGCACACACACACACACACACGCATGGCTATAAATGGGGAGAAAGAATAAAAGCAAGAATAAAAGCAATGGAAAATTATAGAGCATAGCATATACAATTATATATTATAACCATGTGATTCCCCTCCAAGCGGAGACAGGTTGCAGAGGGGGGGGGGGGGGGGGGGGTTGAGTGAGGTTAGGATTTTATGCGGAGGAGAAAAGGTGAGTTTTGAGAGCGGACTTGAAGGAGACAAAGTAGGTTGCTGACGGACTGAGAGAGGAAGTTTGTTCCAGGAGAGTGGACCAGAAACAGAGAAGGCTCGTGGACCATAGGTATTGAGCTTAGTGCGTGGAAAGCGAAAAGTCAGAGGATCGGAGGCAGAGCGGAGGGTACGTGAGAGAAGATAGATCTCAAGTAGGCTTGACAGGTAATCGGGGGCTGCATTATTGAGGCTTTTGTAGCACATGGTGTCTAGTTTGTACTGTATGCGCTTTGATACAGGGAGCCAGTAAAGTTGTGCCAGGAGAGGAGATATATTTTGTTCCCACAGTCCTGAGATCTGTAATTTAAGTAGCTTTTCACCACACTGCATTAGATGTAATGTTATTCTTGGGCATTCTGTAGTCTGTATTCAGGAGTCTGTGTGATAGCCTTACAGTTTTCCCAGTGTGATAGCCTTACAAGTACGCTTTTGCCTCTAAAATATGTAGTGGTGTCTTTGTGCTTGTACAATATTCATGTTTTGATGCCGTAATCTTTTACTCCAAAAATAAATTGGAGTTTTTATGAGGAGGTGTTTTGTTCTCATTTGTAGTGTGTGTTTGTGTGCGCGTACGCGTTTGCATTTTCAATTAAAAAAGATCAGCAACCATTACACATGCAACTTAATACACTCAACATCAAAACAGACAAGCACAAACACAATGAAATAATCCAGAAATCAAGAATGTTATCAGCAATCTCTCCAGAATGTTACCACACACAATTTAACCAACATCCAGTAGCTTCTTAATCTCTCAACCAAATACATATCTGGACATATATCAGAACAGTACTACTACTACTATCAGTTAATTTTGATTAAACAAAAAAAAAAAAAGAAAAGCCTTTCAGCTCATAGTGTGTTGGGAACATGTCAGTGGAGATGCTGTGGGCTCCTTCAGTATAAGTTGTGTCCTCACTTTCTGGAAATTCTGTGCTAGAAATTTCTGTTCTGTTAATCTCTCTTTGTTTCTGCCTTGCTCCTTTGTTTTTGCCTTGTTGGTCCATTCACTTGTATGTGTTCAATAAAGTCTTACATATTTTCTCAACACTGAAAATTGGGTATGTGTATTAATTATGTGTATTTTTGTTTCCAGGAAATGTGATATATGGAAGCAATTTTAGGTAATTTAGGCCATTTTTTATTCATTTTAGTGTCCTTAGTTATGTTTAAATTTGTATTCAGGTATACTTTTTAAATCCCCTGTTTGAAAAACTGGACGAGTGGTCAATGCCAGGGGCATCTCCTTAGACTATGTGTGTGAATGCATTGATATGTGTACTTAATAATCTTTTCCTTGTTTTCCCTACCGAACTATTGTGTATGTTTCGAAATGGTTAGAGCCCTGATAGGGCTCTACACAGTCGGCCGGACTTTAAACAAAAATACCATTAACAGTGGATGCAATAAAGGTGAGCACCACATGGAGCTGATACGAGAAAGGGAGAATCCTCCCTGAAAAGGGACTAGCATGGTATGAATGCCCAATGCTGGAGATAGCTGTAGTTATTTCATTCAAGATGAATCGTTATTGGAATAACAGGTGCAACAGCCATATGGTTAAGGCAGTGGACTTCCAATCAAAAGTTGGATTCAATCCTCCCTGGGTACCATTTGGCGGGTAAAGGGTGAAGTTTCTGTTATCTCCCATGTCAACATATGTGCAAACATACCCATGTCTGAATCCTCCTTGTGAGTATATGCATGCACAAAGATCATCAAAAACACACATTAAAGATCCTCTATGTTATGCCAGTGTTCAGAGGCTTACAAAAACAACACCAAAATGCACACCCACCAGAGTATGCAAACTGTTCAGCAGCATAATATCTGTACAGTGTGGGTTAAACAATGCATATACACGCACCTGGTAAAAAGAAAACACAGGGGGTTCAAAAGGCAGGACTATGAGGCCCTGTTAGGGCTACTTCTGGTTCTTCTCAGTATTAGCCGCTAAAACCGCCTGAGACAAGGCAACATAACAGTGCAATTATGCTCACAGTCCAACAGTACTGTACGTGAAGCCAAAGACTGCCTGGAACAAAAATACAAAAACAAAAAAGGAATGGGACATTGGGTTTATATCAATAAGGGCTCCCACTTTTCCACGAATTCACGGATTTCCGCGAAAACCAAGAGTGAGAATCCGCGAAAAAAAAATCATAAAAAACTATAAATTAAGCTTAGATATGTGTCAGATTGCGCCATTTTAAACGTAAATTTTCGGGGGGGGGGCTTACCCCTCCCCCCCCCCCCCCACTGATTTTCAGGGATTTTTCCTTTTCCTCAGTGGGAGCCCTGATCAATAAAATGTGCTAATCTCATGTAGTCAGAGCATCCTTATCAGTGTGCTAGTGTCTGTGTTGTCAGATCACGAAAATATCTGCTACAAGCATGTTAATACACGTAAAATAATACATAATGCACACAAAAATCATTAATACACAAACTTTTATTCATCAAGAGAAGGAAACATCATCAGTAATCCAGTACATTACGCTGTGTCTAAGTTAAAGAAATATTCTGTTTTCCAACGAAGAATAGTCAAGAGTCATCTCAATTTCTCATTTTTGGGGTATGAGGAGATGAAAATGAAACAGAATGTTTATGAAGGCAAAAGAACATCGAAGTATTCGTACAATGGAATCAAACTTTTGCCACTAAAACTACTTACCAATAACACATTTCAACTGTCCTTTCTGATATCATCTACAATTTGCTCAGCCAGTCACATCCCGTTCCCTCCACCCCTGCATATTTTTGACCAAGTACTTCAGCGAGAGCTTTACTAGATAGATAGATCTGCAGTTTTTTCTTCAAAAACCAGTTGTACTTTTATCAAAATCATTCAAACGCATTCCAGCATACAAACTATGCTCAAAAGCATTCTAGCATAGGCAGCCATCTTACAAGACTTACAAGCTTGGACTTCAGAGTCTGTTCCAAAGGGATTCATCACATTCAAGACAATTCCATACGCACCCCACCTAAATCTGCCAGAAATTACCTGTCACACTCCCTGAGCCTGCACAAAACCCTATGAACTGGCAAAATGCAACCAGGTGATGGACACAGTAAGATGGGCAGCGAACAGGCCAGTTTTAATGATGTGACCTGTGCTTGAATTCAAAATAACAGATCTCAAGTCCAGGGTTCTATCAAATGAACAAGACTTACAAGATATGCAGATAAAACAAAAAAATCTCTTGTACTCAAAAAACAGGGGGGGGGGAAACAATGAAAGAGAGAAAATCTTCTGTACTCCTTTGCAGTGCGTAACAAAATATTCTCCCTCCAGCATACATGTCCACAACACAAACTAACAGCTAATTCATGTGGAAGGACCAGCTTTGCCACAATGTACTTGGTTGAAGAGACGATCTTTTATCACTTGTGACATCAGTCCATGGATTGCTTCAATTGTAGTCTTACATCTGCCACAAACAAAATATCTAATGAATGTCAGACAAAATCATCCAGCTAATCCACAAGGACAAAACACAAAAACAAATCCTCTATGTATCTTCTGTACATTTAATTACTGAACTAGAAATTCTCACACTACCTCCATCCAAAACTAGAGTAGAACTCATTAAAACCATCAGACACCCAAATCAAATTTTGGTAAACATCACAGTACAATATATGTCATCCTGACCAACTCCTTTTCAGTAAAATGTACTTATACTCTGCAGACACATTAGAATTTCTTAAGAAACTAAATATTTATTTTTTTTTTTCTTCAAATAAGAAATCAGTATGATTCCACATGTTACAAAAATTTTAATCAACGGCAGTAACACCACATATTATTAACAAGAAGACTCATGGTGACAAAACCACTTTGCACCACTGCTCATTAAAAGAAAACTACTTATCCGATAACGACAGTGACACTTAGCACCACAGATAATTAAGAAAAAATTGGATGATCAGATGATAACAAAAACTATATTCACAAAACGGAAAGTGGAAACATTGATTACTGTCATTCAACATGAAAGGTAGAGGTTGTCTCGTAACCCTATAAATGCAGGAAAGAGGGCTGGGAGGAGAATGCAACTTTCCCTCAACCGCAATATGACAATGATGCCCATCTCTTCTCCCTTATGCTTTACCTTCTCCAACCCATGAACAGGGTCAGGTGGTTGGACTGGAGACTGATCACAAAAAGTTTCCAGTCAAGTGAGACTGGTACCTGTACCGACATGTCCAATGACATCGGAAGGCAAGTGTTCTATCTTTACACCAGCCAGAACTCATTGTAACACAGCCAAAGAGGAGAACAAAGTCAAACATACAAACACACACACAAACATAAGTAGACTTGCAACATCTAATATTCACACAACACAAAGAGAGAAACAAAGTGAAATATTCAAATATAAACACACACACGACAAAAAGAGAGAAACTAAGTCTTATAAACAAAGACATATATGATGTCTATATTCACACACAACACAAATATGCAGAGAACAAAGACATGCTGCTTTTTTATTTCTTTTACCTGTCTGCTTGTACTAGCGAGGTGTTGTAAGGAGAAAGAGTTCACAGTCAGCAGCAAGCCAGAAGACCAGATGTGGAAAAATGCCATATTATGCCAAGGTCTTTCAAACATCATCAATTCAGGCCTTCCTTGGTCTGCCTCTCATTTTAAATCCAGATATTTTTTTTATTGCATGCTTTCTGAGCCAGCTGAGGGGTTGTAATCAGGTAAGATGACCAAATCACTTCATTTTCTGATCTTGATGTTTTTGATTAAATCTGCACTGTGATCTGATCAGATGACCAAATCACAATTCTCTGATCTTGATGTTTTTGATCTGCACTGTAATCTGATCAGATTACCAAATCACTTAATTCTCTGATCTTGATGTTTTCGATGTTTCATCTGATATTGCTGACAGCTCTTCTCAAAGAATGATATGCAACATATGTATGTCAAAAGTTTCCGTTCAGAAAAGTATATTCAGACAAGTATACAAGTATACAAGTCATCATAGTCTTACCCATCTTTGGTTGCTTTGGACAGCTTGTCTTCTGTTTTCTTATCCTGTGTGTCTACACCGATTATGAAGCCTCCACGACCCAACTGTGATTCAGACTGTTCCAACTTCAGGGCTAAATCATTGATCTGGCCTGTAGTGTAGTCTGCATTCTAAAAAAAAAACAGTTTTAGTTACAGCAACAAAATATATTTGCTCTGACTGAAACAAATGTATAGAACATATATATAATCTGGAAATATAACATATATATAACAGCAACACAACTAGTCACAACAGGAAAGCTGGAGAAATAATTTTGCGCTATACAAATAAAATAAAAATATTGTATTGTATAGAAAAAAAGAGCACCAGGCAGGCCCAGGGAGAAAATACTGGATAATTTTGCAGAGTGGATGAAGACAGAGAGGGTGGGAGATGTACCTGCAGCGACGAAGGATAGATTCATATGGAAGGCCATGATCGCCAACATCATGTGGCAGGGCACAATATGATGATGATGATGATAATTTGTAAATGTGATATATGTATGTACCCCTCTCTCTCTCTCTCTCTCTCTCTCTCCACACACACACACACACACACACACACACACACACACACACATTCCTCTGATATGAACTGATTTCAGCTTTTTTTCAACAAAGAGATTTCAACAGGATGGTCAAGCCGTACTGACACATTTCCCTTTCTGCTATACTAACATGCACATTTCCTTTGGCTGTGACCTTAAAAATAGACCAATGTCAAATAGTAAATGGTAACTTAATCTGAAACCAGCTTGTGTCAATTAGATTCCAATCAAAATTTCTGTTTTTCAAAAATGGAAAGCGTAAGGTCAGAAAGAAAAGGGGAAGGACTGGACTCAAAATGGGAGATTAGGGAGTCACCAGATTACAGAAGAAATTACATTATCATTATTCATTCCCAACCCATAATATCATCATAATATCATCATAATTAATGAGCTGTAACAATTCAAGTAATAATATGCAAGTTAACCAAAATACAAGCATCAAAATCCAAGTTAAAAGACATATTTTCCCTGTAAAATTACATCTAATAAACATATTTATCATCCCTCACAAACACTTTTTAAGCAGAATAGCTAATAGTTGTAGTATGTTAGCACTTTTAAGTTTCGGTGTAATCAAATTAAAATACAAGTAATAGCACACAAGTTAACCAATTGAGTAAACACAACAAGAAGACTACTAACCGTGAGAAGACTAGAGGAGCTGAGAGTGTTGACCCAGTACTTGTTCCATAGTGAATCCAGCAAGCGCCTGTCCATCGAGGACTTGAAGTAGGAGATCTCCAAGGAGTAGTAACTGAGACACAATCACCACCATCAGTCAGCAGATGGAAGTTTGACCCTTTCACACACTCATTAACCCTTTCACACACTCATTCTCTATCTACTAGCTTCCAGCAGGCAGCTGGTACTTACGTTGATGGAGGGAAAGTGTATGAAAAAAGCACAGTACATTAACCACCCTTTTTTCCACATATCTTCTGTCTATCAGCAAGACAATTCACTCCTACAACTAAAAGAAAGTCTGGTTTCTAGTATATGGGTTTTTATAAAGAGAAACATGCCTGACAAAAGTAAGCTGTTGTCATACATTAACATGCACTTCATAAACAAAACAATAACATCTTTTCTACAAGAAGTTGGCCGATTTCTTACTGTTGCAACTTTTGCGTTTTACTTTTAGATGTTTTTTTTTTTTTAATGCAACTTCCGCCACCAAATCAAATAAGAAAAACAACTCAATCATTATAATCGCAATTAAGACAGATTTGAAATACACACAGACATACACAAGCACACACACACACACACACACACACACACACACACACCACACACACACACACGCACACACGCACACACGCATGCACACTCACACACATGCACGCATGCCTGCACGCGAGACACACACACACACACACACACACACACACACACTGTTTACAACAAAGATTATGATAAATGCCAAATGTTCACTCACTTTTTGCAATGGACACCAAAGTCTTCAATCTTGCTCAAGGGTATAGACTGATATTCAGAGGGAGGCTCATCTGGTGGCTTGTATCCCTGCACACAGTGACAGCTTTCTCATGACTCTACATGTAGCGCTGCAACTATTTCAGTAGTACTAAATGATTATACTCATACACAATTAGAGAATTAGAGAGTTTGTAAGTAAGCCCAAAGAGAATTAGAGAGTTTGTAAGTAAGCCCAACTCTTGACTCTGCGGCATAGCATATGGTTTCTAGATTCAGAACTATGATACTGGTAGTAATGAGGGACTTTATTTCAAATCCTTTTATAATAAACATACTTACCAAATCTTACAAGTGCATAAGTTCAGCTAATGCAAAAGACTATATAACTTCAAAATACTTGACCAGGTGGTCAAGAAATCGGTGAAAAGACATCTACTGCCAGGTGCAACTGTCGAGCTCATCCCTATTCCAATACCAAATTCCAGACCGAGTGATGATCATCTTCTCTGATGAAGTAGGTTACAACAGGAATATCTGTTGCCAACTGGCAGGTAGAGGAAAGCAAGGTTGGTGAGTGAAAATTAGGGGAAAGATATGGTAAGTATGTTTCTGTAAAGAAGATTTGAAATAAGATCCCCTGTTTAACAGCACATAACTTAACCATATCTTACAAGTGCAGTGGCACTACTTGGAAGGTGGTTGATATCTGTTAATGGTTGGAAGTAGAGATGACATGCTAGGCGTAGATGCCATGGGACCCATCTTCACATTTTTGTTGAGATATTCCATAGGTAGAAGGAGATGAATGTCCATGGACAGCACCAGTAAGCAGCATCCAAGACTTCAGGTAAGAGAAGTTGTGCATGGAAGAGACCAAGGTATATAGTTCATGGGCACTGGGCTTGGTAGAGTCAAGCCACTGTACCTGAGCTCAGTAATCTTCACTAATGATGCCTGAGATCCACTGGGATAGGGAGGAGTGTTTGATGTCAACAGAGTAATAAGGGTTGAAAGAAATAAGATGCAACACTGCTGAGGGTGCCTTAGAGGAGTGGAGCGTCAAAGGTAGTGGCAGAGCATTCTGACAGCAAAGGTTGTGATCGAGATGGTCTGGATTACTGAGAAAGGAGGAGAGGGCTTAATGTGAATCACAGGGGACGGTATTCATGGCTGTTAAGTTTTGAATAGGAATTCTAGTAAGAAACAGAGGGCAGACAATCTGTCATGTTCTTTGGAAATGTTTGTAGGGAGCCAACCGAGGCTGTGTACTTCACTGCAGCATCTGCAAGAGGCAAGCGTGACGATGAAGGCCATTTTTTTCTGAAAAGGTCTTTGAGAAAGGTGTCTTTGGAAGGGGTAATGTATTCCTGTTATAACTAGTCTCAAGAAATGCATTCTTGTTATAACCAGTTCTGCAGAAATATATTCCAGTTACAACCACACTACAAATAATGTGTTCCTGATATAACCAGTCTACAAACAATGCATTCCTGTTACACCCAGTCTATAAATAATGCATTTCTGTTGTAATCAGCCTACAACAATGCATTCCTGCTATAACCAGTTTACAAACAATGCATTCCTGTTATAACCAGTTTATAAACAATGCATTCCTGTTATCCAGTCAACAACAATACATTCCTATTATAACCAGTCTACAAAATGAGTTTCTTGTAAAACCAGTTTACAAACTATACATTCCTATTTACATACTGATGATGGAACCTGCTCCAAAGATAACAAAATAAGAATTGGAATGGCAAAGCAAAAAATGGTCCAACTCGACATCTGGAAAGACAGAGGCATACCAAATGGCCCAAAAATGAGACATTCAAAATCTTTGATCCAGCCAGTCATGATTTATGGCTGCGAAGCCTGGACTCTTGAGAAAAACTGACTGCAGAAGAATTGAAGCACAGAGATGTGGTTTTATCGAAGACTACTACGTGCCAAATGGACAGACAGAAGAACTAATGAAAGTGTCCTGGAAGAACTTGATGTCCAGAAAACTACTAGCAGACATCAACAAGAGAAGACTAAAATACACTGGCCATGTGTTACACAGCAAGAACACAGACCTCATGGCAGCCATATTTCAAGGAAAAACAGTGGCAAAAAGGAAGAAAGGCAGACCTCCAATCTCATACATCAAGAACATAACCAACATCGGAGGCCTAAATATTCAAGAAATTGTCCACGCAAGTCAAGACAGGGTGGCCTGGAGGGAGGTAGTGGTGTTAAAAGAGTGCAGCAGCCAACACTGAACCCAGTGATGCTGACAGGTGAGAGAGATCAGGCATTCCTATATACCCAATCTACATGCAATGCATTCCTGTTGTATAACCAGTTTACATGATGCATTCTGTTATAACCAGTTACAACAATGCATTCCTGTTGTATAACCAGTTTACAATGATGCATTCCTGTTATAACCAGTTTACAACAATGCATTCCTGTTATAACCAGTCTACAACAATGCATTCCTATTATAACCAGTCTACAACAATGCATTCCTTTTACAACCATCTACAATGCATTCCTATTATAACCAGTCGTTAACAATGCATTCTTGTTATAACCAGTCTACAATAATGCATTCCTATTATAACCAGTCTACAACAATGCATTCCTTTTACAACCAGTCTACAACAATGCATTCCTATTATAACTAGTCTATAACAATGCACTCATGTGAAAACCAGCCTCTAAATAAGTAGAGATTACACTTCTCCAACCAGACAAATATTTCTTACACACACAAGAAGATCTACAAAGTAAACATTTCAAATTAAGTATAATTCTCAACTGGCTCATGAATACTTTCTACTCTTACTTATAATATCTTTCATAATTTTAAACAGAGCTTCAATTATCATATACTTTGTATGAATTCATGAAACTTAACTCAGTGAAGTCACAGTCAAAGGAGTGAAACTTTTTTCTCAAAGCGCACAATATTGATCGAACTTTAAAAAAAAAAAAAGCAAATGGACCATAAACAATACAAACATGAAATAAACATCTCCAGAAAACAGATGAAATGAACTTTTTCAATAAAGTTAACTAAGCATTTCTCACAGCTTTCTTACTGTAAATAATCCAAAAATCATGCATAGGCCAAAAACTTTCCTGGCACCCAGTAATCTACTTCCCCAACACTCCATCCTTCTACAAAAGTTCCATGTGCATTCAATTTTTCTATTCCAATGGGAATACTATGTGAAAAACATAAAAACAGCCTAAATCTACACCACAATGTGAAACTTTGCCTGCGAGTTGCCACACTGAAACACATGCGATTCTGGGTACTCACTCAGTTGCAGCAGGTAAATTCAAATCGCTATCAAATGACAGAATGATCGAAGGGAAAGAAGTGCTAGAAAACTGTCTGAGGCTCCCAGAAACGGAATTAATTCCCTTCAATTATTTCAGTACACACAAGAAAAATCATTTAAAAGTCCTGTTAGACGTGCTCTCAAGCAAAAATTATATTGTTGGAAGTACATGTCCGACAAGACTCCATTAAGTTCATTCAATCTTTGGAAGTACATGTCCAACAAGACTCCATTAAGTTTATTCAATCTACACTCCTCCATCCAGTTATTTTGAATGCTACTGCATTGGAAAAAATCAGATGTAATTAAAAATGAAAGTGAACAGAGTAATTATGCACTAAAATGTATGGATCTGTTTAAAAAAGAAAACATACACAGGCACAAATAAATAAAACAAAGAAAAGAAACAACAGAAAAGAAAGAAAAAAATCAGACCTTTGGGTAAGTTCTGAAAGCACCAATGTTCACTTTTCCTGCTGATATGGTCCGAACAGGGTCAATCTGAAATACACATCAAAGCCTTTTAGTATCCTTTAAAAGACTAAAACAGAAAGTATAGTTCTGCATGGACAAATATGCATCAAGATAAAAGCGGCCATTTTGAAAGTCCGCCAAGCCGCTCACAGCAGCTCGTCGGACAGGAAGAGCTAATTTTCTTTTATTTCAATTTCTTTTTTTTTCCCTAATCATTTTTGAATATCAAAGTGCATTCAATACTATATCAAAATTACAACTGCTCTTCATGATACATATTCATAATAGCATAACAATCCCAAAAAGGACTACTAACCACAATGGCAACAAAAGGCTCCTGAAACTGCTGGTTCAACATCTGCGTGCTGACGTCGATACCAGACAACCAGCATCCATAGCCTGGGTGACTATGGTACCATCCACATGCATTTTCCAGTCGACCAACCTGTGAGATAAATTTGGGAAAATATGGGATATGATACGTTATTATTATATCCATATGCCTTGCAATTTATCACTCATCAAATCTGTACAGCTAATTACTGATCAGATCTACAGAACAATGTATTTTGTATCTGACCACAACTTTAGTCACAACTTACTGAGTAGTAATAAGTATCATTGACTGTTTCGGCCCGATCTAAATAACTACAAGTGTAAAAAAAAATGAGCACATTTAATACAAGTCAACTGTAGTGTTAAAGAAATGAGAAAGATCTCAAGAAGGTGCATGCAATTTGCATGCTGTAAATATACATCTTTTATAGTATCTGTCTCTCCATCCTCCACCCCTTTTGTTGTTATTGTCCTTGTTTGTTTTTAGTACTATTTTTCAGAATAACTTTAAGAAAAGGGAGATTATTTCATATAGACAGGAGAGAGGTGTGCATCTGGTCTGCATGTGTGTGTGTGTGTGTGTGTGTGTGTGTGTGTGTGTATGTGTGTGTGTGTGTGTGTGTGTGTGTGGTGCGTGCGTGCGTGCGTTGCGTGCGTGCGTGCGTGCGTGCGTGCGTGCGCGCGCGCGCGCGTGTCTGTCTGTCTGTCTGTGTCTGTGACAAAAATGTGTGGACACAAGTTTCTCAGTTCTCTAAGGACAGATCTTTACCAAATCTGGACCAAAGGTGTGGATTGTTGAGGAATCGTGAAAGTCTGAAAGGTAAGGCACCAAGATCAAAGTCACATGGACAAAAAAAATTGTCTCAAATCAGCACTTCTCATGAACAGCGCTTTTTCAAGAATTTATGACAATATCTTTATCATTTTTTGTAGCTGTGACAGTCTACCACTGCCTCAATACACAAGTTTTATTTCATATGAAGCCTTTTCAAAGTCACAGTGACTGATATTCTAGAGATTTTTGCATCTTCATGGTTATACTGTCTGAAACAATGATTGTCAAAAATTCAAAAAATTGACTAGCTCAAAAGTTGTTTTCTATGGTCATATCTAATTTTCTTCTTCAATACAAGCTGATGTGCAACAGTTTGACCTCAGTGGCAAGAGAATATCACTACAGCACAACAAAAGTGAGGTTCTGAGCATCTTCCTCTTTTGACAGAAGCTTTACTTCAAGAAATTAATAAATGCATATTGAACGGAAAGGTCTGGTATGATGATCCAAAACAACTTTTGTTATTACAGCGCTTTTTCAAGAATTTCTGACAATATCTTTATCATTTTTTGTAGCTGTGACAGTCTACCACTGCATGTGTCTATGACAAAACTGTGTGGACACAAGTTTCTCAGTTCTCTAAGGACAGATCTTTACCAAATCTGGACCAAAGGTGTGGATTGTTGAGGAATCGTGAAAGTCTGAAAGCATGTATACAAAAACACTTCAAAGTTATAATGAATTTGTTCCATGCTCAGAAAAATAAAACTTCTTTCTCTGGATCTACTTCCTGAATACGGAATCCAGCTGTGTGTGACGTGCAGAAAACAATGATTATTACTTGATCAAAACACAGCAACTTTCTTGGGTCTTCATTTCAAAGTGAGACGATTCACAAAGTGTTGTTTGTTTGAGGATCCAATGCACTGGTGTAAGATCTCAAACTTTTTATGAAAAGTTTATACTTAAATTAAGTAACAATATTTTTTAGTTTTCCCTGATGAGGCGGAAGATGATCTCACTTAAACAAATGGAGGCTGTTTGACCCTCACCTATATATAACCTTAAAACAAATAGATCTAAGCATATTTCTCAAGTTTAGGTAAGTTAATCTACTGTTATTTTACCTTCTGAATACATAAAAACTTGATTGAAATTTTTGTATGACACGCAGATTATATAAACATGTATGTGTAGGCCTATATATATATATATATATATATATATATATATATAATATATATATATATATATAATATATATATATATATATATATATATGTAAAAAAATATATATGAGACCTCCCAGCATGAAATCAGTCTTAACTTACTAGCATTTTGAGTATTTTGAGATATACACATCACTGGAAAGTGTACATTCTGCTGATTATTTTGGTACTTGAATAAAGTTAGTACTCCACAAAATGTTGCCGTTATGTATATTTTAAGTCATTAAGTTGTATGACAGCCATTTTGAGAAAACAGCCTCTAAAGTTTTTATGTACTCTCCTACACACTTTTTAAAATTTCTTTATTTGGTGGCTTTGACCCGGCTTGTTTCAAAGTTTAGCTGTCATTATCCGAAAGGTGCACCAAAGAGCTTTCTGTCAGTATATTACATGTGAAGGTCTGTACAGGTTACAGTTCGCAATAAGAGACAAGAAGAGGACTTTTGGTAAGAAAATGCGTTCTTTCTGCTACAATCAGTACCATTTTATTCTGTGGGGGATAGATTATAGCCCACAGAAATCAGTTTTGAGAAAAAGTCAGAACATCCCAGATAGACCCTCAGCACCTTTTCAGCTCCTAGTGCTGTTCGACTGACTGCGAGTTAAGACTGAATTGGTGGAGGGAGGTCACACACATACATATATATATCTATATCTACACACACACGCACACACATTATCCAAAGCTTCATTTAGTGCCTCTATCTATTACAACCATGAAAAATAAAATAAAATGATGCAGCTCTGGATGTTTTATTTCTCAACTGTACAGAGCTTTACAATGAAAAATGCATATGTTAGAAAACAACTATTATTTTGTTTTCATTAGTTTTCGTATAAGAAGGGAGATTATAGATCAGCCTAACCATCTTCTTTTTTAATTATCATTAGGACAAAAGAATCTTTATGCACAAAAGAATTTTACAATAGGTATTCCAAAGTGATTTTCAAATTTGAACTTATCTGTATAAAAATCAGCTGGGAAAATAGAGATTTTCATTCTGAACACATACATACTTTATTTTTTAATGTGGGATAAAAATTTTAAAAAATTATGATTTTTTCCTTTCTTTTTGGACTTAGAAAAATTTTGCACGGCATTTTAGGCCACATTCAGACATGCCTTGAACACACATATAAAATCACACAAGTCCAGAAAATCATTTCTGAGGAGGTTTTTACTTGTTAAGTTGATGTGCAAAAAACATATGGACAGAAATGCTTATCAATAAAAATACAGACCTATGAAAATGACAAAAAATAGCAAAATTGGACGCCGCCGTTCCAAACAACTGGGCAAGGGACCCATTTTCAAACTCCATTATCTTTAAGAAATACAATACAGTGACACTGAAATGAATCATATATGATAAACATATTAAGGAATTTAACCCTAATTTTTTCAAGCTTCATCTAAAAGCTGGTTGAATAGATATCAGATGTCAAAAATGCGAAATATGCCGATTTGTCACAGTGAAAAAAAGGGCGAATTTTACACATATTTGGTGCACCATAACTTTTTTCACTTTAAAGTTATAAAAATGGTTTTGATATCAAATTGCTCAACATGACAAACTCTTTCAATGTAAAACAACCCCAGACATCTGTATGTTTAAATCTTTAATCAAACCATATTTGGGTAAGGATAAAATACCTATTTTGAAAAAAATTGTGTATTTTAGCTTTTTGCAAGACTCCGTAACTTCTGTCACATTCATCCTACTGCAAAGTACCATATACCAAAATGATCAGTTTTTTATGATCTGTCAGTATAACAAACAAGACATTAGGTTTCAATCTTTCTGTAAACAAAAATCAGATGACAAAATTATAACAAATGTCAGCTGATAATAGTAACAAATAATAATAATAATAATAATAATGTTTATTTGTATAGCGCATATTCCATATAAAAACATGCTCACCAGCGCTTTTCATTTCGCAAGAAAGGCAAAAGGTGATAAAAAATGTTCACAATTACATACACAATAAGATAACAACAAACATTAAAGCTATACAAGTAAGAAGACACATAAGAAACCACAGAATATTAAAATTTAAACACTGACTTATGTAATGAAGAAAGATTAACAGATTTTTCATATGAATAAAGAGGCATACTGTGTTTATATATTGCTGCGTGTGTGTGCTTGCGTACGTGTGTGTGTACATGTGTGTGTGCGTGCGTGTGCGTTGCTGTGCGCGTGTGTTTGTAAGAATGTGTGTGTGTGTGTGTGTGTGTGAGAGAGAGAGAGAGAGAGAGAGAGAGAGAGTGTGTGTGTGTGTGCGTGTGCTATGTTTGCATGCGTGTGTGTGTGTTTATGCATGCAATAGTTGTACATAAAATTATAATCAATATTTTGAATGAAGATAAAAACAGAAAAATTCTAATCCATATACAGGAAAAACATTACAACTTCAGTATTACAGCATTAATACCTTGACAATCAAAATTCCTCACAAATTATGAACTATTCGCATATCATACATCACAATTTACATACAAACAAAGATTTGAAAAAGTTTCTTAAAGTATTTCAGTCTCTTTCCCACTCAATTTCTCCCCTATCCCTTCCTCAGCTGTACACATACAGTGATACACACACATGCTCACTCAAGCACACACACACACACACACACACACACACACACACACACACACACACACACACACACACACACACACACACATGCACGCACACACACACCTTGCTCTATAGGCCCTTATACAAAATACTGTTATACAGGCAGGAGAGATTAGTCTGATGACAGACTTGCAAACTAAGGCTCTTCAGGTTAGATGAGTTTGAAAGAGGTGGGTTTTCAAGTGCCGTTTGAAGGTTGAGAAACACTTAGTTTTTCTGAGAGACAGTGGTAGAGAGTTCCATACATTTGGGCCAAAGACAGAGAAAGATTTTTTACCAAAGGTGTCTAGAGAGAAGCGAGGAACAGTCAACAGTGAGGTGTCAGAAGAGCGGAGCGTTCGAGAAGGTTTGTAACCCTGCAGGAGGTTGGCAAGATAGGATGGCATGTTCTCGTGATAGATACACTGAAAGCAGAGACAGGCAACTTTATATTGAATCCTAGCCTTTACCGGGAGCCAATGAAGTGTTCTAAGCAGAGATTTTGCACTCTCACGCCTGGGCTTGCGGAGAACAAGGCGAGCCGCGTAGTTCTGTATGCGCTGAAGTTTAGATAGTTGATTGTCATGGAGACCTGCGAATAGAGAGTTACAATAGTCCAGTCTAGATAGTATGAAAGAGACAGCAAGCTTGTTGGTAGCATCAGTGGAAAGGAAGGAGCGAATCTTACCAATTCTGCGTAGCTGATAGTACAGAGTACGGCACAACTGTTTGACATGGGCTTCCATAGACAGTGTTTCATCCAGATAGAAGCCAAGGTTTCTAACAGTTTGTGAGAAAGATACATCACAACCAGAGATAGACATGGGGGCATGAATAACCTGATTGACCTTTGACTTAGTACCAGAAACAATAAGCTCAGTTTTATCATCATTCATCTTCAGCTTGTTTTCACTCATCCACTTGGAGACATCCTCTATACAATCTCTCAGACTGCACGCAAGAGCGTCAAAATCTGATGGGGCAGAGGAGCTATGCAGCTGTGAGTCATCCGCAAAGAAGTGGTATGAGTGACCTGACTGATGAATGATAGCGCTGAGAGGTTGTGTATACATAGTGAACAGGACAGGTCCCAAGACAGAACCTTGTGGGACACCACATTTCAGCACAGATGGATTTGATTTGTGGCCAATGACAACCGACTGGGTACGGCCAGTCAAATAGGAGGTAAACCAGTCCAGAACCGTTCCAGAACAGCCAAAAGTGGTACGCAACCGCGTTTTGTTTACATATCGAATCAAACAAGACATGTACATCAACAACATTCATTCAAAGAAGTCATCTTCATAGTTTTTACATGCTAATTTGTTGTTGTTTTTATCATTAAACAATGATTAAAACATGTCTTGACCTTTAACTGTTCCTTAACTGTGTGTAGAACATTATCAAAAGCTTCCACATCATTGTCTTGACCTTTCACTGTTGCTTAATCACAGTAGATAACTGTCCTGGTCTTCAACTTAAACTGGAAGCACAAAAGATAGAAATCATCTCTTTTTACAAAAAAAACATTTTGTAATGAAATGTAAAAAAATACTTGTCAGTGTCTATGATCAGTGATTCCCCTTCACAAGTGACAGGAAATTAAAACATGTTAAGACGCAGTTCATCATCATTGCTGTCAAAGTTGTCCACAAGACTAGGTCTCCGCCCTCTGCCAGTCTTAAGAAATCGCTCCTTCATCCTCATGAAGAGATCATCTGTGAGAAAAATAGTGTAGAGGGAAAGTATTACTACATCTATCTGTTCTATCCTGTAGCGTAATGTGAAAAGGAAATTTGTAGGGACAAACAGGCCTATACATACAGAGCAAGAGGCAAATACTGACCAAAACAAAAACAAATCCAAAAAACAAGAACATAAAACATGCAGGAACACAAGGACTTTTGTACCCCTGCTCAATTAACTTCCCTGCCTGTCAAAGAGAGAAAGGATCAAGAGAGAGAGAGATTGGTGTGGAGCTGTAAGAAGCCTACCAGTATTATTGTCAGCTTTGAAAATAAAATTATAATACCTTACCCTAACTCACAAAGCAGTGGGCAAAGTAAAATGTCCCATACATTTAGGCCTACTCAAATCAGCACAACAAAATTTATCTCATAAACACTATAGGCCTAGTTAGGAAGGTTCATAGTGTCCAACCCATTAACCTGGTAGGCCTACTTTATTTTGTTTAAATATTATTTTTGATGACAATAATAGTAATGATAATAAATAGTAATGAATGATAGTAAACTAATAATGAAATAATGATAATAATAATGATAAATAATAATGAATAATGATAGTAAAATAATAACAATAAAAATATGATAATATTAATAATAATAATAAACTTTTAAAGCTGTTGAACTAGGTGATAATAATATTGGGCCTAAAAATAATAGGATTGATAAACATGCAGATTTGTTTCAATGGTACCATTCAGGAAGTTTACATAAAGGCAAAAAAGAAAAAGGTGTAACATTGTGAAATTATTGAACGACACTGAACCAGATCGAGTGAAGTCAACAAGAAGCCAAGGGAGGGCACTCGGCCGATTCGACTATCGATCGATCAAAGCGTTGGTCACGTGACCACAATAAATCACTAATCTCTCATTAACATCATTATAAATAAATATAATAAAGGCATGGATTATTAAAAAAATCTTTTGTAAACATTTTCCTTTAATCATATGCCTGATCTCACTCTCTGTAAAATTACCGCACCCCAAACCGTCACCTACCCCTACCTTCTAACATGCTGATTCATATTCATGATACTGTGGGTGCTGCAGCTGTGCGCTTTCCAAACAATTATATTCTAAAATCAGGAAACAAACTGTCGAAAAGTAATAGTAAACAAACTGCAAGATATTTCACTTACCCTCTAGATAAGTTAGATCGCTTGATTCGTCGTGGCTGGAGCGGTTGACGTAAACTTCGACGTCCATGTGCTCGCCCGAACGGTCTTCGCTCGTGTCCGCCATTGCGCGTCAGACGCTAAAGAGAAAGCGAAAATAGGTCGCGTTGTTCTCAGTCCTCGAGGAAAATAGCCAGTGGTTGAATCCGTATGCAAATAGCAGAAGTTGAAAGTTGAAACCTTGACCTTTCACACAGTGGAAAATATGGCGAGATTGGTTTTGAGTAAGGTCGCGAAATCATCGACGGAAGTTTTTAACGCACGAAACAACCGACTAAATGGAAGCCTATCAGTTCACTTTTTACATGGGATGAAACCAAATTTAGTCGTCTTTTTGACTGTGTAAATGGTTTGTTGATATCTGACCCAGCGAATCTCCTCGAGGCAAGTTTTCAAGGTAGGGGTCAAAACCGCGTTCCGATTTCTCGTTCCAGCAGCAGCAAAATCGCAATTTAGTACCCATCATCAAAAGCATATTTCAAACGGTAAATGTTACACTTATTGATTTATTTTGACTTTAAACAAAGCTTAAAGGATCACAGATCAACATGATCTATGTTTTTTATTTCTGACACTGCATTTTGTTGAGAACGAGCAAGTTGAAAACCAGTGAAAAACCGCACTTTGCCGTACTTTTCGCCGCCCGCGAAGAGCACTTTGGAATACCTATTTACAACTTCCGATTTAGTATTTTACATAATAAACAAAATACACATTACAGTTTGGCCGTCTGCTATTCAGTATTTTCCACTCTGAACAAAACACACGCTACAGTTTGGCTGCCAACCATTCAGTACTTTTTATGCATACGATAACAGCACAATTCTATACAATACAAACCATTTTGACAGCTTCAGTGTAGGAAGCCATGTACTCATATGCCTGAGCCTGCGCATTGACCCGAGTTTCCGTGCCCTCAACAGGCAGCGCTACTCCATCCATGACAATCATGGTGTTGCCATCCACTTTGCCCAGCAGCAAACCCATCACTTCCAGGTTGCCTCCAGAGCGAGCATGCATCACCATTTTCAGAAGTGCCAACGCAGATATTTTGATATGCTTGAAGTAATGGGGGCTGTCAAAAGAAAAAGCAAATAGTATTCACTAATAACATAGTAAATCAGCAGCCATGATATTAAATAGGAGCAGAATGCCCGAGCCTCTGAACTTGAAGGGTAAATATTTTAGCTCAACTATGTTGCTGACAACTCTTAAGATTTTTTTTACGTTGTTTGTTGAAGTAGTATTAATTTTTTTTTGGATATCCTAACTTCTACACAGCCTTATGAGTACACAATGTTAAAGATTTATGCAGAATTTCAAAAACTGAACCCTCATCTAAATAATGTTTAATTATGATTTATAAACTAATGTTCAGCAATTAATAAAATAACAACTCTACTGAGAAGTTGCTAAATAGAAGCAATCATGATAATACTGGGGGTGTGTGTGCTCTGTGAATGCATAATTGTGTGTGTGTGTGTGTGTGTGTGTGTGTGTGTGTGTGTGTGTGTGTGTGTGTGTGTGTGTGTGTGTGTGCGCGCGCGCGAGCATGCGCGTGTCACTGTAAGTGCGCGTGTTATGAGACTGTGTGTCCCATGAATTTGCATAATAAGACGGGGGGGAGTGGGGGAGGGCAGAAATCTGAAGTTCTGCAAAAACAAAACAAAAAAGTAAAACTGCCCAGCTTCTGTCTGCTATAGCCTAATATTGCCCACCGTTGTTTGTTGGTGTGCACCGGCACAGTCCCATCAGTCGTGATCATTCATTTCTTGCTCTAATTATTACAAAAGTACTTTACGGTAACAGAGTTCGTTTCCTTGTTTTAGTCCCATACATTTAGGCCTACTCAAATCAGCACAACAAAATTTATCTCATAAACACTATAGGCCTAGTTAGGAAGGTTCATAGTGTCCAATCCATTAACCTGGTAGGCCTACTTTATTTTGTTTAAATATTATTTTTGATGACAATAATAGTAATGATAATAAATAGTAATGAATGATAGTAAACTAATAATGAAATAATGATAATAATAATAAATAATGAATAATGATAGTAAAATAATAACAATAAAATTTATCTCATAAACACTATAGGCCTAGTTAGGAAGGTTCATAGTGTCCAACCCATTAACCTGGTAGGCCTACTTTATTTTGTTTAAACATTTACGATATCGTACCCAGTTCAGTCATTCTCATCGAGTCATTCTGATGATTCTCCCAGCAAGTGCAACTGAAACATCGCGACTGCTTACCCACCCCATATTCAAAATCTGAATAAACATACTCTTTGTCCCATGGCTTGGCTGTTAAAATGTCCTGTTGTTGTTTAGCATCAAAGCGGTAAATATCATCTGCACTGCTGACAGATTCGATATTGTTCGCTAATGTCCAGCTTTTCTGAGCATTCTGCGCATCCATCTTGTTGACAGCTGTCTCGCAGTGAATGGAAGTCCGCATCGGAGTAAATATTGAGATTTAATCTACGGGGAACATTTTGTACAAGTTTATATTTGTAGTATAACCTTTACGTCGATAAATGAATAAAATAAATATAACAAATAGTTAGAAAAATAAATTATCAGATGGTAATGCCATCAAAACAATGTTATTTCATGTGATTGTGGTTTCATTTCTTGTTTTTGCTTTTTCTTTGATATTCTAGTTGTCCACAGCATGCGTGTGTGTACGTGCATGTGCACAGAAACTGCAGGATGATGCAGCTAACTTTCTGGGGGAAAAAGTGTTTAATTAAAATAAACTTTTTTTTTCTCTTATAACACGTTTAATGCATTTACTTTTAAAAATCCAAAACAACTGCGACCGCCCCCGTTCAAGCAAACAGAAACCAGAAAAACACGAAAATTGAATCAGAACGCTTATTTAATAAATCCAGACAAGACAGGCGCAAAATTTCGGCCAACTGTTGAGCGTAAACGTAAGATCACAGACAAACAACAAATACAAAAATAAGGAGAAAAAACTACAACTTCCCTCTCCCCACTTCTTATCATTAAGCATAAACACATTATGAGTTCATTTTAGTCCTTTTCTCCCACTGGACGAAGCAGCAGGGAAGTTTGAGTTTTTTCTCCTAATTTTAGTATTTGTTGTTTGTTCGTTTGTGATCTTACGTTTACGCTTGACAGAGGTCAATTGGCCGAAAATTTGCACCTGTCTTGTTTGGTTGTATTAACTACGCGTTCTGGTTCTATTTTCGTGTTTTTCTGGTTCCTATTCACTGTAAAGGTAAATTTCGTGAATATTTCAACAACAAATTACCCAATCATAAATGCATAAACACTCGACTGAAATTTATTGTTGTTGACATGTTCATGCATGTAATAGTCAATCAATTTTTACCCATTAATTTTGCACACGTTATCAAATAAAGAATTTTTATTTCGTAATTTTCAAGGTCACTCTGCAAATGGACGTGTTAACTAAGCCAAATTGATCATTGTCATGCTGTTGATACATATATATACATGTGTGTTTGTGTGTGTGTGTGTGTGTGTGTGTGTGTGTGTGTGTGTGTGTGTGTGTGTGTGTGTGTGTGTCTGTCTGTTTGTCTGTCTGTGTGTGTGTGTGTGTAAAGCATTATTAGGAAAACTTGGGCTTCATATTGCCAATCATCTCGGGCCTCATAGGGCCAGCTCCCTTATCTCAGACCTCATAATGTCATTGTTTCACTTGGACCTCATAATTCTGGATGTATGAAAATCGACTTAAGTTGAATGATGACAAGACTGAAGCCCTTCGTGTTTCTCCATTGCCTGCAGATCTTTCTTCTCTGCCTTCCACTATTACTGTCGGTAATATTGCTATTGCTTTTTCTGATTGCGTTCGTGACCTCGGTTTTGTCTTTGACCATAATCTCTCCATGCACCAGCACATCATCAAAACATGTCAGGCTGCATACATCGAACTTAGACGCATTAATTCTATTAGACACTACCTTACATTAGACGCAACCAAGACGTTAGTTACTGCATGCATTCTGTCTAGGTTAGATTCTTGCAATTCACTCCTTGCGGGTTGCCCTCAGAAACATCTCAAACATTTGCAACAAGTTCAGAACTCTGCAGCTAAACTCATCTTCAAGGCACGTAGGTCACAGCACTGCACACCCCTGTTTCAGACACTGCACTGGCTCCCGGTTGAACAAAGAATAAAATACAATATTTGCTGCCTTTGTTATCACATCATTTCTGGAACTGCTCCTGACTATCTCTCTGAACTCTTGACTGTCTACGTACCTTCTCGATCACTCCGCTCTTCTGTGGATGACAAGAAGTTTCGTGTGCCAAAATATAACAGAGAAACTCACGGTGGTAGAGCCTTTGCAGTTTTTGCTGTTCAGACATGGAACTTGTTGCCTCAGTCCGTCCGCCACTCTAAAACTCTACCATCTTTCAAAACAAGTTTAAAAACTTACTTCTTTAAACAGTGTTTTTCCTGATTTTGGCTAGTGGGTTGATCCTGCTCGACATTCTGGATGAAATTGTGCACAATGGGGTGTATGCCAGTGTGTGTGTTGTGTGTGTGTGTGTGTGTGTGTGTGTGTGTGTGTGTGTGTGTGTGTGTGTGTGTGTGTGTGTGTGTGATGTGTGGCTGTGTGTGTGTGGGTGTTGTGTGTGTGTGTTTGAAAATGGGGGGAGAGGGGTGGGCGGGGAGGGGGTGAGAGGGAGAGAGATTATTTGGTGTGTCTGTGTGGTTGTTGATTTCCTGTGGATAGTTTTTGATGAGTTTGTTTGTATTGTAGCCTGTTATTTGGTTTATATATGTATGGTTTACTGATGTAAAGCGCTTTGAGGTTTCGGAAAGCGCTCTATAAATGCACTATTATTATTATTATTATTATTATAACTCAGACTTCATAATGCCATTTTTCCTGCTCAAACCGCATAATGCCATTTCTTATCGCAGGCTTCATAATGTCATTTTCTTACTCGGACCTCATAATGTCTTTTTTTTTTTCCTCAAGACAAATAATGCCTGTCCTTTCCCTTTGTCTCAGAGTGTCCTTGTTGTAGATTGGCTACGCAAGGATTCCTTTACACCCTAGAGTTCATCACTGTTCTGTTCTGTCATTTTGTACCTTAGGCCTCGTGTGCCTTTTTTTTTTCTTTTTTTTTTTTTTATAGTTAGTTTTCAGGTATCCCAGTGCCAAATTTAAGCTCTGTTCTCATATTGCCGTTTCTGTTATCTCAATCTTGAAAATGTTGTTTCTTATCCAGGTATCAAAGTGCCGTTTCTTATTTCTTATTTCTTATCTCATAACGTAATTCTTTATATCAGGCTCTATGACGACATGTCTTTTCTCGGGCCCCACAAATCCATTTTATATAAAGTTTCAGATCTTATAGTGTCATTTCTTATCTTAGGTGTTGTGGTGCCATTTATCTCAGGCCTCATATCACAATTTCTTATCTGGGGGGGGGGGGGGTACCATTTCTTTTCCTGGGCCTCACAGACATTTCTTTAAAAAAAAGGAATAAATAAATAAATAAAACAACAGGCCTCATAGTGGCATATCTTATCTTCTTCATATCGGTTTTGTAGACCTTTATAACACACACACACACACACACACACACACACACACACACACACACACACACACACACAACACACACACACACACACACACACACACACACATCATCATCATCATCATCATCAGGTGCCTCGCCGTATGCGTTGGCGATCATGGACGTCCATCTGTCTCTATCTCTTGTTCAGTTGTTGCATCAAGCATCTCTTCCACCTTCTTTGTTTTCAGCCACTCTGCAAGTCCATGTAGTATCTTCTCCCTGGGTCTACCTGGTGCTGTCTTTCCCTCCAGCTTTCCCGTTGTGACCAGGTGCTCCAATTCCCCTTTCCTCATAAAATGGCCTATAAATGTTGCCTGTCTTTTCCTAATCTGCCTTATCAATGATCTTCTTGTGTCTGCCTCTATCAAGACTGTCTCGTTTGTTTTCTTTGCTGTCCGTGGAACTCTCAACATTCTTCTTAGAAACTATATCTCGGCTGCCTCAATCTTGTTCTGGCTTTGCATGTTAACTGTCCACGCCTCACAACCGTATAACAGTATTGATTCTATATAACATTCAAGAACTCTCCTCCTGACGTCAATTGATATGTATTTATTGGTAAGAATGCTTTTCATCTTCTCGAATGCTGTTTTGGCTTGGCCGATCCTGCTGGCTATTTCTGAGGTGCATCTGTCTGCCGTCTGGTGAAATGACCGTTCCCATGTATATAAACTTATCAACCTGTCTCAAGGTTGTGCCGTTTGCTGTTTTTTGCATGAGGGGATTTCATGTTTTTTACTGATCACCATGACTTCAGTCTTCCTGCTGTTTAGTTCCAACCCCTTACCTTTGCTTTCTATTTCTAGTATATTCACAAGGTTTTGTAGGTCCCTTTCATTTTCTGCAATTAGCACGGTGTCATCTGGTATCGAATGCTGTTTATCATTTTTCCTCCAACCTTTAATCCAGGGTCTTTCTCTAGGTTTCTCATGATGTTTTCGCTGTAAAGTGAAAACAGATCTGGTGACAAAACACAATCCTGTCCGACTCCTCTTTTGATGTTTTGGAAATAGCTTATATCGTTTTCTATTCTCATTGCAGCTTTTTGTTCCCAATACATATTTCTGATTATTTGTAGATATTTTCCATCAATATTGAGTCTTTCTATTTGGTTGATCAATTCTTCGTGTTTTACCCGATCGAAAGCCTTGGTATAATCAACAAAGCATAAATGTAAATCCTTATTCATCTCGATTGACCTCTCTATGATAGCTCTTAGAATGTATATGGCATTAATAGTTCCATTCCCTTCCACAAATCCACACTGTTCATCTGCTATTTCTCTTTTGATTCTATTCCTTGTCCTCATCATGTTTATTCTTAATAGGATTTTTGTTACATGACTCATCAAACTGATTGTGCGATGGAGTTCGCATTCTATAGCCCTGTTTTTCCTTGGAAGTGCAATGAAAATTTATTTTGACATATCTTTGGGGATTTTTCCAGTGTCGTAAATTTAATTTAGGAAGACTGTTATTTTTTCAATACCAAATTTCTCCAGGGCTTCAATCATCTCTGTAGTAATGTTTCTGGTCCTGGGGCTATGCCTGGTTTCATCTTTTTCAGTGCTGCTCTAACTTAATCTTTCAGTATGGGCGGTCCTTCGAAGTTCTTTCTTGTAATGTGTTCTTCGTTTCTGTCATCTTCAAAAAGGTCTTTAATGTATTCTCACCATCTGTCTAATATTTTGTCTTTTTCCATGATAAGCATACCATCTTTCGATTCTAAACAACCAGTTGATCTGCGTGTATTTTTCCTGTTGACATTTTGTTTTTTTCCATGATAAGCGTATCATCTTTCGATTCTAAACAACCAGTTGATCTGCGTGTATTTTTCCTGTTGACAATTTCGTCAGTTCGTCTGTACATACCCTGAAGATCCGTTTTGTGTCAGTCTTCTATTTCTTTGCATTTTGTTTTCAGCCAAGCTTCCTTAGTTTCATTGCACCTACTTCTGACTTCTCTGTTCATCTTAATGTATATCTCCTCGTTTCTCTTTGCCTTCCTCTGTTCCTCCATCAAGCCTAAAATTTATCTTGTCATCCAGTTCTTTTTTGCTTTTCTATCTACTTCAGGGATTTCTTCACAAGCTTCATTTATCGAATTTCTCAACTTTGTCCATCGTTCCTCAATGTCACTAATGTCTTCCGGAGCACTGAATTTGTTTTGAACATGTACGTTGAATTTTTTACGTATCACTGAATTTGTCTTTAAGAGTCCAAGATTTAGTTTGATGTTGCTTTTGGTCACACACACACACATGCACACACACACACACAAACACACACACACACACACACACACACACACACACACACACACACACACACACACACGCATGCACACACACACACACATATATATAATTATATGTATACATATCAGGCCTCTTAATGCCATTTCTTGCACACACACACACACACACACACACACACACACACACACACACACACACACACACACACACACACACATATATATATATATATTTCGAATCTCAGGCTTCTCAATACCATTTCGAATCTCAAGCTTCTCAACACCATTTCTTATCTCAGGCTTCTCAACACCATTTCTTATCTCAGGCTTCTCAACACCATTTCTTATTTCAGGCTTCTGGACGCCATTTCTTATCTCAGGCTTCTCAATACCATTTCGAATCTCAGGCCTCATAATGCCATTTATCCCGTGCCTCAAAATGCTCTTTTATGAAAAATCCCAGTTCTCAAAACGCCATTTGTCTCGGGCCACAAAATATTATTTTATGAAAAATGTCAGGCCTCGTACGATCGTTTCTTGTCTTTTTTAATTTTTTTTTATACAATTTCTTATCTCATGCATCATAGTATCATTTTCATGTATTGCACGTGTATCAAATGCTGGTGGGAACATTCATTTCAGATATAGTTTTGTTCCTTTGCTTGTTTTATTTTGTGTTGTTTTTGTTGTTGCATATATTTTTTTCTAATCCTTTGAATTTCATATACAACATGATAGTTTTCAAGTATGTTGTCATCATTTTTGTTTCTTCGAGTGCAGAGAACCAAAATCCCCATGATGCAAACTTCCTTTAGTTCAAATTAAGCCAATGATATTATTCTTCATGTTTCTAAACCTAAATCAAATGTTCTCATAAAAATCTGAATAATTTCATTCAGTGCATGTTCCAGTATTCAGACTCTGGTCTATATACAGTACTGCTCTCATAAAAATCTGAATAATTTCATTCAGTGCATGTTCCAGTATTCAGACTCTGGTCTATATACAGTACTGCTCATCCCTAATTTCCAACAGTCTCATTCAGAGTAGCCTACTCTCAGTATTCCGGCTGTGGTTTAAGTACAGTGCGGCTCCTGTCTAACTCTGAACAGTTTTATTCAGCACGCATTTCAGTATTCAAACTGTGGTATATGTACAGTTAAGTTCTTCATAATTTTGAACTAGTTTTATTTAGTACCATCTCGGTATTCAGACTGTGGTTTATGTTCGGTACGGCTCCTCTCTAACTTTGAAAAGTTTCATTTAGTACAGATCTCAGTATTCAGACCGTGGTTTATGCGCAGGACGGCTTACAGACACCTTGTGTCAGATGTCTGTGGTACGGCTCCTCTCTGACTTAAAATAGTTTCAATCAGTACACATCACAATATTCATTCTCTGATTTATGTACAGTACAGCTCCTTTCTCTTTTCCTCCCCAGGTACCTCCCGCCTGGTGGAAAAGGGATGGAGATTTTTCTTATTTCCCATGTCATGTCTGCAAGCAGAATACAAAGCATGGACACTCAAAATTCTGTAGGCGTAAGTTATGTCAGTTATTATTATTATTATCATTATTATCATTTATATCATTAAGGGCTCCACCAGAGCACCTTCATCCAGTAGGGGAAGTAAGCTGAGCAGGTGACCCCAGGTAAGAAATCGAATTGATTAATTTGATAAATAAGATATTTAGAACATTATCAAGTGGAGATTGTCACAGTGACCACAATCCTGTAATAGGAAAATGTAGGCTGAAACTAAAGAGAAGAAAAGAAACAAAAAAATAACATCAAACTAAATCTTGGACTCGTAAAGACAGATGAAATAACTTGCATGCAAAATTCAGCATATATGTTCAAACAAATCGTAAAGACAGATGAAATAACTTGTATGCAAAATTTAGCGTATATGTTCAAACAAAGTTAGTGCTCTGGAGGACGATAGAAACACTGACGAACAGTGGACAAACTTGAAAAACTCGATAAACGAAGACTGTGAAGAAATCGCTGGAACTGAAAGAAACGCGAAGAAGAACAAGATGACAAAAGAAATTTATGTTTAATGGATGAACGAAGGAAGGTACAGGTAAAAAAAGGAAGAATGCAAAAAGATAGATAAAGACATCAGGAATAAGTGCAACGAAGCTAGGGAAGCTTGGCTAGAAACAAAGTACAAAAAAACAGGAGATCGACACAAAACAGACTCTAAATGTATATGCAAACACACTGAAGAAATTGCCCACAGGAAAAAGATACGCACGTCAATTGATTGCTTAAAATCAAAAGATGGTACGGTTCTTTTGAAAATCAAACAAAACAAACAAACTATTAGACAGACAGGGATAGTACATCAAAGACCTTTTTGACGACGACAGAATAGAAGGAACACATCATAAGAAAGAAGGAAAGAACTTTGAAGGACCACCAATAATGAAAGATGTAGATAAAACAGCGTCGAAAAAAAATGAAACAGGGAAAAGCCCCAAGATCAGAAAATATTACTATAGAAATGATTGAGAATCTATATCAATTTGGTGTTGAAAAAGTAAACAAAATTGGCGACACCGTAAAAACAACAACAACAAAAAACAACTAAATATATGCCAAAATCAGTTTTCATTGCGCTTGGGGGAAAAAAAAGCAGGGGTGACATCGTAAAAACAAAACTAAAATATGCTAAAAATCCATTTTCATTGCACTTGAAAAAAAAAAAAAAAAAAAAAAAAAAAAGCAAGGGCCATAGACTGCTAGGTCTGTCGTACAACCAGCTTAATGAGTCATATGACAAATATTCCATTAAGAATAATCCTGGTGAGGTCAAGGAACAGAATCAAAACAGAAATAGGAGAAAAATAGTGTGGAACTGTTAATGTCAGTACACCCTAAGAACTCTCTATAGAAAGATCAGTTGAGTCGAATTAGAATCTGTATTTATGTTTTGCTGATTATACCAAGGCTTTTGATCAAGTAAGACACGATAAACAACCGGAAAATCTCAATATTGATGGAAAAAAATGTAAAAATAATAAGGAATATGTTTAATGTTTAAATGTTTTGAGTGTGCATGCTTTGTATTCTGCTTGCAGACATGACATGGGAAATAAGAAAAATCTCCACCCCTTTTCCACCAGGCGGGAGGTACCTGGGGAGGAAAAGAGAACAAGTAGCAGTAATAACAGTAGAGAATAATAGTTCTTTCCAAAATACTAAAAGATGGGTTAGGCAGGTATGTGTTCTGTTAACAGATTTGTTTTTACTTTACATTGAAACTATTATGAGAAACCTTAAAGAATGCCCCGAGGGAAAAAGTTGGAGGAAGAATGATAAACAATCTTCGTTATACTAATGACACTATTCCAGTTGCAAAAAATGAAAAAGACTTTCCAAAATACGAAAAGATGGATTAGGCAGGGATGTGTTCTATTAACAGATTTGTTTTCACTTTACAGTGAAACTATTATGCGAAACCTTAAAGAATGCCCCGGGGGGGGGGGGGGGGGGGGGGAAAGTTGGAGGAAGAATGATAAACAATCTTCGTTATACAGATGACACGATCCCAGTCGCAGAAAATTAAAAAGGCTTACAAGATGTGGTAAATATGATAGATATAAAAAGAAGAAACACAGGACTAGAGTCAAATAGTAAGAAGACTAAAGTCATGGTAATCAGTATAAAAAGCAGAGAAAAAGACACCCCCTCATGTAAAATAACAGCAAGTGCTACGACATTGAAACAAACTGATGTTAAAGTATCCAGGAACAGTCATCTCACTAGACGGCAGATGCACATTAAAAAGTATCCACCAGAAACGGTCAAGCTAAACCAACATCATCATGAGTCCTGCCACATGGCGTTGGCGATCATGGCCCTCCATATGCATCTATCCCCTGTTGCTGTAAGTACATCTTCCACCCTGCCTGTCCTCAGCCACCCTGCAAATCCGTCCAATATTTTCTCCCTGGGTCTACCTGGTGTTCTCTTTTCCTCCGGATTTCCTGTTGTGACCAGGTGCTTTAATTCCCCTTTCCTCATGAATAGCCTACAAATGTTGCTTGTCTTTTCCTAATCTTCCTTATCAATAATCTTTTTGTGCCTGCCTCCATCAAGACTGTCTCATTTGTTTTCCTTATTGTCCATGGAACTCTCAACATTCTTCTTAGAAACCACATCTCAGCTGCTTCAATCTTGTTCTGGCTTTGTGTGTTGACTGTCCACGCCTCACAACCGTATAACACTATCAGTTCTAAATAACATTCAAGAATTCTTTTCCTGATGTTAACTGATAGGTATTTGAAACAGTATAACATTATCACTTCTAAATAACATTCAAAAAGTCTCTTCCTAATGTTAACTGATAGGCATTTGTTGAGAAGAATGCTTTTCAGCTTTTTGAATGCTGTTTTGGATTGGCCGATTCAGCTGGTTATTTCTGATGTGCATCTGCCGTCTGGTGAGATGACCGTTCCCAGATACTTAAACTTATCAATCTGTCTCAAAGTTGTGCCATTTGTTTTTATTTTGCATGAGGGGATTTCATGTTTTTTTAATTTTTTTTAATTTTAATTTTTTTTTTTACTGATTACCATGACTTCAGTGTTCTTGCTATTTAACTCCAACCCATTATTTTTTGTTTTCTGTTTCTATCATATTCACAAGACTTTATAGGTCCCTTTAACTTTCTGCAATTAGCACTGTGTCATCTGTGTAACGAATGTTTTTGATAATTTTTCCTCCAGCCTTTACCCCAAGGCATTCTTCTAGGTTTCTCCTGATGGTTTCGTTGTAAAGTGAAAACAAATCCGGAGACAGACCACAACCCTGCCTGACCCCTCTTTTGATATTTTGGAAAGAGCTTACATCGTTTTCTATTCCCATTGATGCTCTTTGTTCCCAATACATATTTCTGATCATTTGTAGATCTTTTCCATCAATATTGAGATTTTCTAGTTGGTTGATCAATTCTTCATGTCTTACCTGATCGAAAGCCTTGGTATAATCAACAAAGTATAAATATAAATCCTCATTCAACTCTACTGATCTCTCTATGGTAGTTCTTAGGATGTATGTGGCATTAATAGTTCCGTTCTCTTCCACAAATCCACACTGTTCTTTTGCTATTTCTCTTTTGATTCTGTTTCTTGTCCTCATCATGATTATTCTAAATAGGATTTTTGTTACATGACGATAGTTCTTAGGATGTATATGGCATTATTAGTTCCTTTCAATTCCACAAATCCACACTGTTCTTCTGCTATTTCTCTTTTTATTCTGTTTCTTGTCCTCATCATGATTATGATTTTTCTTAAATGACTCATCAAGCTGATTGTGCTATGGAGGTCGCATTCTATAGCCCCTGTTTTCTTTGGAAGTGCAATGAGAATTGAATTTGACATATATCTGGGGATTTTTCCCGTGTCATAAATTTCATTTAAGAGGATTGTTATTTTTTCAATACCGAATTCTTCAAGGGCTTCAATGATCTCTGTAGTAATGTTGTCTGGTCCTGGGGCTTTTCCTGGTTTCGTCTTTTTCAATGCCGCTCTAACTTCATCTTCTATTATGGGTGGTCCTTCAACGTTCTTTCTTATAATTGTTCTTCGTTTTTGTCATCTTCAAAAAGGTCTTTAATATACTCTCCCCATCTATCTAATCTTTTGTCTTTTTCCATGATTAGCGTGCCATCTTTCGATTTTAAGCAACCAGTTAATGTGCATGTCTTTTTCCTGTGGGCAGTTTCTTGAGTTCTTCTGAACATGCCCTGAGGATCCGTTTTGTGTCGGTCTTCTATTTCTTGGCACTTCGTTTTCAGCCAAGTTTCCTTATTTTCATTTAACCTATTCATGATTTCATTGTTTATCTTTTTGTATTTTTCTCTTTTCCCTTTGCCTTCCTCCGTTCTTCCACCAAGCCTATAAACAACATCAAAGAAATGAAAAGCGTTATCATAAAATGCTTATGAATTAACAGCAGGAAGAGAATTCTTCAGTGTTATGTAGAACCAATACTGTTGTATGGATGCGAAGCCTGAACATTCAACAAGCAAAATCAGAACAAGATTGAGGCAGCTGAAATGTGGTTTACAAGTAGAATGAAGGAACCTGAAAAAAAAATACACACAAAAAAAACAAAAACAAACAAACACGAGAGAAGAATACAAACGCGTATTTAATACAAGACAAGACAGGCGCAAATTTTCGGCCAACTGGCCTTTGTGAAGCGCAAGATTACAAACAAACACCAGATACAAAAATTGTGAGAAAAAGAACAAACACCAGATACAAAAATTTTGAGAAAAAGACTGAAACTTCCCTTCTCAAAATGTTTGTATCTGGTCTCACATTGAACACAGCAGCAGGGAAGTTTCAGTCTTTTTCTCGAAATGTTTGTATCTGGTGTTTTTGTTTGTAATCTTACACTTGACAAAGGCCAGTTGGCCGAAAATCTGCGCCTGTCTTGTCTTGTTGTATTAAATACGCGTTCGTATTCTTCTTTCATGTTTTTTTTTTCCTGGTTCCTTTTGCTTGAAAGCGGGCAGTCACACTTGTTTTGGATTTCATTTTTATAAGAAATATGTTAAAGAGTTCCATGGACAGCAAAGAAAATAATCGAGTCTGTCTTGAAAGAAGCGAACTCATAGAAAACATTAATGAGAAAGATCAGGAAAAGACAAGCAACATTTAGGCCGAATGACTTTTTATGAGGCAAACTCGTTTAAAAAACCAGCTTGACCATTGGAAACATTACATTGAACTTAAATACGAATATGATGAATGAATCATCAAAAACTGGGCGTACGACAAACCTTGACTATGAGTGTAAGAAAATAAAAATAAAAATGATGGGACCTGAAATAGCCAAACGGCTAATGTGTTATGTCCCTATTGCTAAGCTAAGCTAAGAGAGATTCGAGCACCTAGTCACAGCAGGAAAACTAGAAAAACAACAACAAAAAAAGTGCACCAGGTAGATCTGGGAGAATGTATTAGAGGTTTTGCAGAATGCGTGGGAACAAAAAGGATAGATATAGACTGCTTGCAGCGACAAACGATTGTACTTGCAGCGACAAACGATTGATTCATATGAAGGACCATGTTCACCAACGCCATGCTGATGATACATGATGATAATATATCTGTGATCAAATAAAATAATCTTGGCTGTGTGAGTTTTTAATCGAACTATTTCTATTTGTTTTTACGTCATACGGACATTGAAGGTACTACACATATCCACATACGTTATAGCTTGCATTTTATGACATCCTAACGGCTATGATAATTAGCTAATGGCAGCTTGGTACTGCAGTAAACTATGGCCTCCTCATACATGACGTCACATCACGTGACTTTGCCGTAACCGCATAGAAGATGGCGGAAATCTAGCAGACCAGAGAAAGTTTGGAATAACTTTGCAAAAAAAGTTTGTTTTATTTTCTGTAGAAAATCGGCTGCAAAAAGTAGTTGTTTTGCAATGAAATACAAGATTTTAAGGACCAAGATATGTCGTCAAAAGGACGAAAAATGGCCAAAAATCTGGGAAAATCTCTTCGGAAAAAGTTCGATTTAGACTCGCAGACAGACGATTTGCAACAGGTCGGTAAACCAATACCTTGGCATGTAAAGAATTTGCCGATATGAGTTGTGTTTTAGTCATTTCTTAGTTCTTCGACATATCTTTTGGGTTATTGGCAATACTTTGCATGCTTTGTTTGATCACGACACTTAAGAAAAGCAAGGGAATATTGTGAACCGAAATCGATGGGTGTTAATGACTCAGTCAAGACGGTCCGACTCGCTGGGATGACGATGAGTTTCCCGTCTGCTGGAATGTTACTTTGAACATATCGTTCTGTTTGCATTGTTTGCTTTTCTGTGATTCTTTGTGTTTTGATTGATTCTCTGATTTAATGGAGACAGCCAGTATCTACGTGTGTGGTTGCTTACGTACGTAATGCTAACCGTATATCGTTCATCGGTTTTCCGTTTTGTGTTATTTATTGTATAATAATGAAGCGCAGATGCATTTTCATTGGTGGATATGACAAATGGGTCAGGCATGCAGTTATTACAATTTGTAGTACAGTAAATAGTAAGCATATTGCTATCAAAAGTGATATAATGAGTGTTAAATACAGTCTGTATTAGGCTTACGTTTGAAATTCTCCAGTTAAATTTTGCAGTTTAATACATTCCCATAAAATCAAAACAGAACTGAGACATGCATTTAGTAAGGGAAATCACTGGATGGGTGGGGTTTGTTTTCTTATTTTTATGCAAATAATATTTGGATTTGTGTTGATATTATGAATAGTACTTAGTACTAACACATTGGAGTTTATCTATTACAAACCTGTCAGCAGTAAATTTCCAGCTATAATGTACTCTTATTTGCTTGCCCACTTCCTTCTCTTTCCTTTTTGTAAAATTCTGTAATGAAGGAAATCTTCTATCATATTGAACAAACACTATATGAATGAGCTGTTGTTTCTCCAAGGCCAAGCTTGCTATACATAGTGTTACCTTTCAGCGAACAAGTGCTGAAGACTGGCTTGCTGTACATAGTGTTACCCTTCAGCGAGCAAGTGCTCAAGAATGTTACAACTGCTCATGTTCAGACAGCAATCAGTGTATTGTGTTACTTTTTATAAATTGTTTTGAGATCTAGCAGAGTTAACTGAGTTAGATCATTAAACATTTTTGTTCACATTCTTGTTTGGGCTAAATAAACTTAACCAGACCTGGTGAAAATAAGTAAATAAACCTACCCTAAAGTACCCACTCCTAAAACAACAACAATAACAACAAAATCCAGAAAACAATCAAAATAGGAAAGAAAGATATTATCATTATGGATTACTTAGTCATTGGTGTTATACATGTGTAATATCAACTAGTGTGTATGTAATCTGTATTTTTGTAATTGAGGTTAAATATTTTATGTACATAGTGTTTGCTTCTCAATGTGTGTTTTGTGTATTATTACATTAGTCAAAAGGACGTTGTAATGCCTCTTGCATCCCTACTTAATTTTCCTGTGCTTGTTGTCATCTAATGGAGTGGTTAGATAAACCATTGAATTGTGCAGAAACTGGTGAAGAGTAAGGAAATAAGAAATGGTGATGATCATTTACATTTTTCAGTTGTTACAACAGTTGACTTGACTTTGGTACACTGCTTATTTGTTTGTTAATTTTATTTTTGATATTTTTCAAGATTTTGTTATTTGAGTCGTAATCAAGACTTACAGTACAGTAACTTACACTGTTTCAGTTGTTTCCTTTTGAGAGAATTGATAACCCAAGCCTTCCAAAGTTACATTGTTAATGTATTCATAGTTGCTCATCCCACTTTTAATTTAGTAAGTAGTGATCATTTGGCATTGCTCATTGATTTCTGATTACTGATCATTTGGCACTGTGTAATTATTCATATGATTATAACCAAAGTATATGTATATGTATCATATATGTTATTAAAACAGTGTGAGCATATTCATTTGTACACATGTATGTATGTGTAATATATCATCGTGCTTCTGTATGTTACATTCTGTGTCATGTGAAATGCGTAATGCACAGTGAGTCCAGATGATTTCAGAGACTAGTGCTTTACATCATCGTTTAGCCATCGATTGTCCATTGTTGGATGTAGGCCTTCCCAGCTGCTTCCATTCACTTCGTTGCAGTGCTTTTCCTCTCCAGATCTTGTCAAATCCATCTAGGTCATCTCTGTATCTAGTTGTCTGTCTCCTCTGTTAGCGCTGTACAAGAATTATTTATATAATGTGTTAAAAACATTTGTACTGGCTGTCTTCAGAGGTTGTAGAGGAAACGATTAGTTTTAGGTTTGTCTTTTAACATCGATTTAATTTCACATTTTCAGTGTATTGAAATATGTGTGCATCTGTGCACCTATTTCATGAAACAGCTGTACAAATTAAATGTTATATCACACATATTGAACTCATATCAAGATATAGTCCTCTCCTGTGGGGATGTCAGAGACTCTTTCAGTATAAGTAGTGCTAAAAATTCCATCTTTTCTGTCACTCTGTGTTTCTGTCTTATTCCTTTGCTTTCTGTCATTTCTTCCTACCATTTTCTGCCTTGGTGGTCCATTCACGTGTATATGTTCACTAAAGTCTTGAATACTTTGGATTGATGATTGGGTGCATATATTAAGTGCATTTTTTGGTCAAGGGAAATGAGATATGCTGAAGCAATTTTAGGTAATTTAGGCTCATTTGTAATTTTATGTATGGTTTATTTGTTGTATTTAAATTTGTATTCAGGTAGGGCATTTCCTTAGATTATGTACGTGAATGCATTGATATGTGTACTTCATTTTCTTTTCATTTTTTTTCCTGTTGAAGTATTGTGTGTGTATTGAAATGGTTATAGCTCTGATATGGCTTTACTCAATCGGCTGGGCTTTAAACAAAAATAACAATAACAATCAGGTAGCCTCACAGTTGAAATGATATCAATAATAGCACATTTTGCACAGAACATTTACAATATTTTGATCAGGAAATAATGCATTGTTTATAACGTTTATACATTATACTATAGTATTACTATTAGATGATAGTACACAACGCTTCCGCGAGTGTATCCAGATCTGATACCTGAATCCTCCATACTTATATGAAATTGTGGTAGTCTCAGTTAGGAGAAACTGAAATTTTGAGACATTGAAATGAAGATATTCACTTGTTCCACAAGGGCAATAACTAAAAAAAACCCCTGTAAGTTGGGACTGGCGATTTAGAGGCAAATGAAATTGAAAGGTCTTTAACCCTTTGACTCCCGCACACTGTCCACCAGCATGCTGCATTGCCAACAATGCTAGCAAAGCAAAAACTTAACCTTTGATTCCCTCATCCTATCCACCAGCTTCCTGCAGGAAGCTGGTGGATAGGGTGAGGAAATCAAAGGGTTAAGTTTTTGCAGTTGGAGGGTAGGGTGTGGGAGTCAAAGGGTTAATTGGCATTGAGAAATGATAAATACATAAATATTTGTACCAGTGATTTTTAATGAGCAGAGATATTTCTAAGACTATCATTGAATATACTGGCTGTATAGTTGAACTTGTGCTAGTTGTAGAATATGGACTTCTTCCTCAGAATTTATGATACTTCAGCAACCGCGGTAACCGACTACAGTCTGTATTTTACCGATTCAAAACACTGAATACCGACTGTGATTTAACCTGTCCTTACACAAAACCGAAAAAAAATTCATTGTACCGGTTGCTTCATTGACCTTTTTTCTCCGGCCTAGTCCCATGTTCCGCATAGTGACATGAATCACTCAACCAGTTTCCGGTAGTCTTGCTGCGTGACAAAAACCATAGCCTGGGACTGCTGCGCTGTTATAGGAAGGGCAATTAAAATTGATAGAACAAGCCTACTGATTTTTTTTTTGTCTGTACCGGTTGTATTTTTGACATGTTATAATTGCCGTAGCTAGTACCCGCTGGGAAAAAATCTAGCGCGATCGCTGTACTTTATTATACTTGCTGGATACCTGTAGCATGCCAACAATGTTACTAAGAACTCAGAGTGATATGTTTACTTTTGTAATATGTTATCTCTTGCTTTACTGTGAAACGGAGACACAGTTAAAGTGTAGACCAGGTTATATAGAAAGTATTGGATAGAACCAACTTTTGTGGATTAAATGACACAATGAAATAACCAAATGATATTATGTGCTGGATGATAGTGAAATTCCTTCAGTATTAATTTTGTGATAGGTTGATGGTTTTAGCGCTCTTTCTGGTTGTATGTTTTTTTGTTTTGTTTTATCAAGAAATAGTTATAGAGGAACAAAGAAATGTTTGCCAAGTATTCAAGAACTGAATCTTTTTGTATTTCCTGTATGTTTTTTGTGTCAGATATGACCCTCCACCCATCACCACTTATGAACATCTGTAAAAGTAATATTTTATCAACAAGGATTGGACACACAGCCTTATCGCCCTGATGATATGTTGCATACAAAAGTACATGTGCTTTTAATCCTAATCTGATGTCAGATAAAGTGCATACATGTTTGTTTATTTCTACACCTCGATTTGCTTCCAACTTTGTTTCTATAATCGTGTGTGTGTGTGTGTGTGTGTGTGTGTGTGTGTGTGTGTGTGTGTGTGTGTGTGTGTGTGTGTGTGTGTGTGTGTATGTGTGTGTGTGTGCTTTGAATGTAAGAAGATGATACCTACCAAGAATTATTACATATTTTTTTCTGGAAGTAGGTAACTGGAAATAGTGGAATGTTAATTATAATTTTTTTTCAGACATTAGTTGAAGTGAAGCTTTCTAACGAGAGCCCCTCCCACCAGCCAGCAGCAAGTGGAGACATGAAGTCCAGCAGCAGTTGTGCCCCTTCCTCCGCCATTGCTAAGAGCACATCACTTAGCACAATCGGCAGTGATCCATCTGATCCTGTTGTTGATCATGGTGAAATTCTTGCTCTTACCCATGATGTCAAAAATTTCTCTGACACGCTGGCAAAGCTCAAGGTCTTGTTTATTGAAGGCTTAGGTAAGTTTCATTGTAATCAGTATTGGTTTTGCGCTTTCATTCACATTCACAAACATTTTCTCCAATTTCAAAATTTTGTTTATTGAACTTGAAGGCTTGGGTGATTGTCATTGCAGATGGTATTGCTTTGCTTTTTTATTTTTCAAAATGATACTATCACATCACTGTCATTATCATTTTGTTTACTTATCATTTTCCTGCTACACTGACAAATCTCAGGGTCTTGATTATTGCTGGCCTGGATGTGTTTCATTTTATCATTTACAACAATTTAGCATTGCTGTTTCCATATTGATATTATGATAATGACACTATTGAATCATAATCACAAAATAACAAGTGTTCTGTTGATGTTCAATATGTTAATGTGTTGGAATGATATTTACTAGGGTACGTTCTCACACCATAATAATAACTGATTTTGTTTTATCTCCTTTAAGATTGTCTAGAGGCATTGTGCTGTGCGTGTGTATGTATGTGTGTGCGTGTGTGTGTGTGTATGTGCATGTGCGTGTGTGTGAATTGACATGACACATTGTGAAAATGTGAATGACTGATGATAAATGTGCTTCATTGCCTACATTAACAGGCATTTTCCTGTACACATGTGACAGATCCCCTTAATGAAGTTTAAATGAGATTTAATGAGCTTGTGATGTGTTTATTTTCATGAAACTTTTATAATTAGCATTGTGGTATTTGTTACTATGAAATGCTTCTCATATTATACCATTCTGTAATAATGTAACATTCTTGTTTGGGAATTGGGTTTACCATACAATACAGAATTTAGCTTGTTCTTTGTAAAACATGAGAAATTTAGTCACTTCTAACAGAGACCGGTGATGATGCACGCGTGGTGTTGCAAAACTCCTTGGGGGAGGTGTTGGCTGTTCTCAAGAACACAATGCAACGTTATCCAGACTTAAAGACTCCTGAGATCTTCACTGCTGCTAGGGTCCTCATCAATAAAATCAAAGGTAAGAATTTTCTGCTGTTTTGAATTGATATTGTGTATATTAATTATTTTAATGATTCGTAATATATATATATATGTACTCAATTCCGATGATTGTCTCAGACCTGCTTACCATTCTGGATTTGCTGAAATTATTCCTGAAATTGACCTCTGATTTTGGGTGGTCTGGACCTGGGGAAAAATCCTGTTCAACACAAAACTGTTTGTCAGAAATCTGTTCTTTGTCAGCATTTAGTATAATCATATGACATTTGGTTTAAAAAGATGTGGATGTCTTGCTGTCACTTTCTGAGCATGCACAATTCATCAGTTTTTGCCATCTACCACCATGTATGCATCAGGTTCAAAGCAATCCTTGACTTCTAATTTTGGAAACTCGGCAGCAGTTCTGGTTTGACTACAGTGAAAAATGACCATGGTTTTCTGTATGAGAGATGGGAGTGTTATGTCTTGTGTTCATTGTGTGGACCAGACACATTTTACGTGGAGGGAAAAAATGCATAGAATGAACTTTTTAAAAAACATGAAGCCATTGTGTTTAACACTGTGTGTGTGTTGTCAGCCCATAGGCTATTTATATATCACCTTAGCTAATGAGCAGTAGTGTTATTTTGTGTAAAGTCAAAGTCATTAAATTGTTGATTTTTGTTTGCTTCGTTTCAGCTCACAACAGTGAAGGACTTCAGCTGGATGAGGAAGAACTTCAGTTTTATCTGGATGCTATCGACCAGGTTGCTCTTGCCTTTAGCAGGAGGTCAGTATCTGTTCTTGCTTTCACATGTGGTGTGTGTACATGTACAAGTGCATATGTGTGTGCATGTGCATGTGTATGTGTATTGTGTTTTTTTGAGGTAAGATCATATAAACAGTTTTCTAGAAACATGGAATTGTTCAATTATATTATAACTATTCAAAAGAAAACTAGCAGGATCATTGAAGCAACATATACATTGAATTGTATGATTTTGTCATACTTACTCATATCTATTGATATGTGTGACAATATCATTTGCACTGTTTGGCTCAAAAACTGTATGTATTGTGTGCAGCGTATCAGAATACCTGATGGGAGATATTGTAACTCAGCAGCAGCTAAACACAGATACCAAAGTCATGTCATGTGATAACCTGGCCAAAAGCAACCCGCAAGAAGAAGTCCCAGAAAAGCAGGAACCAAAGAAAAGTTAGTTGATTTTCATTTTAAAATTTTTATCTTTTTCTCTTTTGAGTTGAATTTTATTGGCTTTCTTTTCTTGTTTTTTTTCTTTCTTTTCTTTTTTTTCTTTTTCTTTTTTCCTCATGTTCTGTGCCACTTTGATGGTATTGGTCCCATGCTGCTCATCTCAGTTCCTGGACTTTCCACCAAAATCCAAAGTTCATTCAATTTATGAACTAGTGCTAGGATGTCAACGGGAGCAAATGATGTCAGTCATTAAAATATTATTCATCAGAGGAGATTGCAGTTCTGTTCAGTGATTTTGGTAGTGGTTGAGTTGTCTCCCCTGATTAACATACTTGGGCACTGCCTAGTATCTCCCTGCTAATGACAGTAATCGCTTTGTCATGGAGCCAAACTGAGTGGGCAACCCTCCAGCAAGGAGACTGCTGTGACATCCCACCCAGCCTGACACTAACCCCATCATCCACTGACACCAAAGAACCTCAACCTGAACTTACTTCAGGCATGGAAGTGGGAGAGAAAACCAAAATTGATGTCACCATGAGATGAGGGCATGAAGGGCCACCCAGCTTGCATGATGCTACGAACATTTTATGATAATGAGGATAATGATCATGATGCTGAGGTCTCTGGTATTGAGACTGAAGACAGGGCTGGGCTGTATGCTTACTTTCATAGTATGTCATGGCATCATCTATGCCAGAGTTTTTGGTCAGATAATTTGAACAACACCCTCAGTGATACATCTGTGAAGTGGATTAAAACTCCACTGTGTGGTCCAGTCTTCCTTATAAACCATGCATGCACAACTCTTGTCAGGGCTGAAAAATCTCATAATTATTGAACTAGTGAGGGTTTGAACCTACAACTTCTAGTCAATAGTCCATTATATTTTTGAGAAAATGTTTATAGATGAAAGCAAGTAAGTGACCCACCTTACCAACTTCATCCAACTGGTCAACCATCTGACCAGTCAACTAAACTAATAATGAGAAACTGAAAGAAAGAAAACTTGGAATTAGATACATGTATTGCAACTCCATTTCTGTACAACGTCAACATGGAATTGACTAGTCAGTCTATATGTGCCCCCTGTAGGAATGCCGGGGGCTCTTTCAGTATAAATAGTATCCCCACCTGGAAATTGTGTGCTAGAAATTTCCTCTTTTTTGTCACTCTTTGTTTCTGCCTTGCTCCTTTTCTGTCATTTCTTCCTATCATTTTCTGCCGTGCTGGTCCATTCATCTGTGTGTGTTCAATAAAGTTTTACATACTTTCTCTAAGGAGTGATAATTGGGTACATGCATGTATATTAAGTGGAGTTTTGGCTCCAGGAAAATGAGATATGCGGAAACAATTTAGGCCCATTTTAATAATATATGTTTTAGTGTCCTTAGTTATGTTTAAATTTGTATTCAGGTATGTTTTTAAATCCCCTGTATAATGAATTGAGAATGATAACACCAGGGGTATATCCTTAGTGTATGTGCAAATGCATTGATATGTGTATTTAATTTTGTGTTCCTTTCTTTTCCTGTTGAAGTACTGTGTGTGTATTGAACTCTGTGTGTGTTGAAATGGTTATAGTCCTGATATGGCTCTGCGCAGTTGGCTGGGCTTTAAACAACATTAAGAAGATGAATAAAAAAAAAAGCCTTATGTGTGCAGTGATGACACCAGCGGAACTGGATGCTGTCCTTGTAGGCTTAGAGGCTGGCCTTGACCTTGCTTTGCAGCGTGCCAAGGCATGGTCCCGTTACATAAGAGACATCATGACTTACATTGAAAAGAAATCTCAGCTGGGTGAGAAAACATTTCATTATGCACTCTTGTTGTAGTTGGACTGGCATATATGGCAACAGGAGACAAGATTGGAAAGAAGTGTAGCGAAAATATGAGCTTAGGAAAAAGACCTTGCCTGAAATGTTTACTCGATCACCTCTAGTTGGTTTCTCAGCCATGCACTCCATCACCATAATATTTTACAGTTGAATAGATGTTTATTGTCAAAACTTAACATGTTTGAGCAGACCGTAAACAAATATGAAATAATATTTTGTTGACTTGTGAAGAAAAGAACACTTCTGTTTTGTCAGTTCAGTGGGTTTGTGTCCTGCATCGCGCAAAGTCAGGTTTAGTCAACTTATTATTTTTACGAAGAAAAATCCTTACGTGGTCTTCTGCAGAAGTGCAGCATAAACACGTAGGGTGTTCTTGTTAAAATGCTATCTGTAATGCCTGTTTGAACAACCTTTTCTAAAAGCTTCTTGTTTAGTATGTTATAATTTTGAGACCCTTCTTTGAATGTTCCTCACACAGATATTTTACTTAATGGAAGTGATGGGTGAGCTCATGATATGTATATGGCTCATTCTCAGAAAAGGTGTACCAAAAGTGGGACATACACAGACAAAAATAAAAGTGCTTCAGATCTGAAATACTTGACAGTTTTGTAAAGTATAGTATGTAAACTCTGCAGTCAAGCCAAAAAAAAGATAGTTCTTTGTCAGATATTTTGTATGTAGGGGGTCAAATGCAGCAAGATGCATGTACATTAGTCGCGTAACCGGACACCAAACAGCATCCAATGTGATAAATAAATCCACTCTAAATAAGATTTCCAAAGATTTGTTTAGCTCAGTATCATGTCATATAACAAACAAACAGAAATAGTTCCCTTTCATGTGTAAATAAATGAATAAATGAAACAAACATAATGTAGCGACAAACAACAGCTATCAGACGCTTCTGAACATTTATGTTGCAGAAAAAAAACTGTAGAAAACCAAACTTATTGCTCACTTTTCCTGACTTTTAGATCAGACAATGTTGTTTTTAGTAGAAAATCTGATCTCCAATCCTTTTAATGTGACTGGAGCTGGATTAGTCCATAAAAACATTACTTTTGTAACATGGAAACCAAACAGGCTGAAGAACACAGTTCTGTGGTTCAAGTACCACATGAATACACAGGCATGCCTATCACTTGTTTGATTTGCTCATTAGATACAGCACTTTTGTCCTTTGTGTAATGATGATATAAAGATGAACTCAAAATTCTTATCTTCAAGATTAAAAAAAAAAAAAGACTAGAGAGTGTGTTCTGTATTAATAGATCTCGGTTACACACACACACACACACACAAACACACACGCAGGGAGGCTGTTCAAAACTGTCCACCATCAAGTCACTGTCTGAAAGAAAACACAATGCCCCCAGAAGGCAACAGGGCTGGAGAATCCACTTTCTCCAGCACTTGATGTGAAGAAACCCAAACTCTCCAGACTCTGACCAAACATACATGTCAGTTGACCCCAATTTCAGTTCAAGGTATCAAACTTTTATATCAGTGACAGTCTCATTATTTTATACCACACTTACTATCCTGGTCACTTTTGCATCCCTTGCAGGCATAATAGCACACAATTGGGTGGACTGTGAGGTGCTCATCGTGCCAATGAGCTGCCTGAATTTCATCCTGAAAAAGGCAGGCGAAATTTTCTGCAGAATCTAAGACCATGCAGACATTTGTGCAAGGAAATGGTGGTTTTCTTCAGCTTGTCAAACAGGCTGGTCTGCCAATGAGCATGAAATAAGTGCTGTGCCAGGAAAGCCATGTCCATCCTCAGCTGGAACACTAGATCCTTCATGGTGCCTTCCTTCCTCACCAGCCTCTTGCGATCTGCCTGTAAAATAGCACTTCATTCAGAATCAGGATGCCCACGGCTGTTTAAACCGGCCGCCGGGCGATCACTTAGTTTTCGGACACGGTGTCAGCGATTCGCACGCGAGAGGCGTGTTTTCCTGCTTACCCGCTGCGCTACACGGCCCGTCAGCGGTTTGGAGCTGTGAGTCATCGGTAGGCAAGCGGTTCTGTGTGACTGCCTTTGTGTGACGTGATTACTGCTGTTTCTACATTTCCCGCAATACTGCTTTGGTCATCTAGCCATATATGTAATTATCAATCTTACCGAAAAGTAGACTCTCTCCCCTACACATACATATCAAACACGAACTGGTTTGTTGCCATAATGCGTTACGGGATTACACAGAAAAGGAGGAGAACGATTCTGAAAATATCGCGCCTTCACTGTTTCATGAGAAAAATAAGCCAACTTCCAACAACGAAAACAAGAGTTCACCAGTTATTACAGCAGAAAGAAACACATACAGAGGAAGAATAAAGTATGTTTTAACAGACTGACTTACTAGACAGATGTTCCGTGGCTTCTTGTGGAGGTAGCGGTGGGTAAATCGAGATCACTGATAACGGCATAGACTCCATTATCCTTCACACTAAAACCAACATTTCACTGATAGTGATAGTCTTGTATACCGCAATCTCCTTACTGCCATAGTAGGAACGTATACACACATGTCCGTACAAGAGTCAAGATTGGGATCACGATACTGAGACGACCATTCATTAAAAAAAATGGAAAGACACAGAGAGCGATAGAGAGAGAGAGAGAGAGAGAGAGAGGGGGGGGGGGGAGAGAAGACAATACATTTACGAGAACTTTAGGTTCACTGGTATTAAAAAGAAATTAAAACTCCTGAATATCATACCCACTTAACTACACTGAAATCTTTCTGTCTGCCTGTCTGTCACTCTCTCTCCACACACACACACACACACACACACACACACACACACACACACACACACACACACACACACACACACACACACACACACACACACACACACACACACACACACACAAGAATACTATGTATTTTGCTTAACAATGATAATAATACTCAAAAGTCTTTAATTACTTATTTCATTCATGAAATGCATACACTTAAACATACAAGCAGACAGACAGATAGACAGACAGACAGACAGGCAGGCAGACAGACAGACAGACAGAGAGAGAGGAATACTTTGCATTTCGCTTAATGTCTTTGGGCCCTTATTAATTGTCTCACTCATGAAATACGACACACACACACACACACACACACACACACACACACAAAAAAGAAAATAAACAGAGATAATCAACAACTACAACATGCAAAACCTGACTCTGGTCGTCTCAGTACACTGATATTTCAAACAAAAATGTCCAAGGCAACACTATACACAATTATCAAGCACAGAGGAATTCTGCCACAGTGTGTACATGGTAAGCGTTATCCAGAGGACTGAAATGATACCAACATTCACTGAAGACTCTAAAGATTAATGAGCTGCCAGAACCAGTAACCATCAACCGCCTCGCCGGCATCCCTGTTTACCTTAGCTGTCACATGTGTTATTACGATACGCTATACGTGGCCCCTAAGTCGCGAAACATGAAAAATGAAAAACAGCCATCCACTACAGACAACATTCTTCTAATGTGTGCCTTTACTTTTATTTGAGAACTGGCATTTGATGATTTACCGGCGTTGGAACATTGATCATTTCACGGTCGAAGATTGAAAATCATGTCAACACTGTCTTTCATTCTTTCTTCTCTGTGCGTTTAGTTAGACACTTACATGCACGTAACGTGTTGAGTTACATATCATTTTATTGAGAAAAATCTCATCTTTTTAATGATGCATATTACAGACCAATACAAACAAAGCTCTTGAGAAAATTAGTGGAAAACTGAAGTTACTTGTTTGTAATAGTTACTACTGCGCTTATACGGCGTAGCGAGATCGACGGTAACAAGGCGGAGCTACGAGCTCGTATTTCTAGGTCAGGGCAGCACTAAGTTGGCTTCGCGCTGCTACAGCTGCCGCCGCGGGACGAAACTAAGCGATCACCCTTAAACAGCCGTGTGCCCCCCTCTTACAATTGTACACATGCATTCTCACAAGGACAGACACAAAGTACAGTCAGTAAAATCATTCTGATTCATGGATAATGGATAATTCCTACAATACTGTAAGATTAAGAGGCTCTCGATTAACCTTACTTTGACACGAAAGAATAGAAAATGAATTAATAAACCAGGCATGGTGATCATGTTTCAAGTTTCAAATTTCTGTCCAAAACATAATTCACAAAATTAAAATACATCTGATAGCATAGTCATATGATAGCGTGCTCTCAGCGTCATAAAAATTTTCCCACACTGGCCCTATAGTTTCCTTGTTACAATAACAATATTTTTTACATGAAAGAACAGTCCATTTCATTAATAAAAAACAGGACATAGTTATTATCTTTCAAACTTATGACATGTCAACCCCAAAATCACACTACTGTAAATGAATTATACATCATAGTGCACTATCAGCAACACAAGATTAATTTTTTATGTTACCTGCTAAGTGTTTAACATGGAAGCAAACAATGGAGTTTCCTGGTTACAACAACATTTTTCTCATTTTTAATGCCTGTTATTGTTTTGCTCATAATGTTATCAGCTTCCATTTTAAACAAAAATAATGTATTCAACTTTCATAATTTTAAAAAGTTATCTCATGAAAATTCAATGCATTTTTGGTTCACAGACTGACAGTTGATCTCTGACCTTATTTTTGTAACAAGAAAGGTAAATGAAATAAAATGAACAGGAAAATGCATTAATGTTTGTCTTTTTCAATTATTGGAAACCTGATAAATTAACTGAAATGTGTTAGTCAACATACAACATGCAGTATTTAAAAAAAACACACCAAAACTGTCAGATATCTCTTAGAAACGCAACAGTGATGCCAGTTTTTTTTGTCTCTGTGTTACAAGTATAATGGACCCATGACAGATCCATCTTGACATCAAAATACTTTGTTTAAAAAGTTACAAGCTGGCATTTCTTATCAATAAATATGTAACAGACATAACTAAACTGGTTTGCATGTAACACAGTCCTAAATGAAGTTGAAAATGAAGTGAATTGCCGGTTGCGTGACATCTCATTGTCCAATTGTTGCTCGTCGAATCTTTCAAGAAGGTTCCAGTAATCCTCATTGTCAACAAAAATAGGAAATCACTTCGTTAAAATACAACAACAAAATCCTTGTGAAATACGTTACTTACATCAAAAAGGCAAAATCATAATGAAATAAGCCTAAACTTACCGCTCAAAGCCTAAACTTACCGGTGCTCTTCGTCATTTATTTGTTACAAGCGCCACAATGTCGGACACCAAACACGTTTGATCGATGCTGTCGCTAACGCGCCCAAAATTAAGAAACAGAAGAAGTTGAACGAAGTTCCCCTGATGTGGTAGTCGTACGCAAGAGAAAATAGTGCAGTTTCTTTTTAAATTAATGAGTGAGTGAGTATTTTTCTGATTTGAAACGTTACCTTAAATTCCGGACACCACGCACGAAGATGATACTAAAATCGTATTTTTTACAAGTTACAGCGATTTTGATTTAAATTTTTTGCTTGTACTGTTTCTGGAACTACTTTTATGAGTTTATACAACAAGCAGGTGTGTATCTCTGCGCAAACCGATATGCACGACCGGCGATCTTGGAGGGCGAAAATCGGACACGATTGGTAACGTTATTAATGAACTTTTGTATTTCTAATTACTTCTAAATTATAATTCCAATTAAAGCAAGTGCTCCAGGGAATTTAAATCAAATCCTTACTGAACAGATTCATTTTATAATGTTATAGCAAAAGGTTTTACATATGATTGTTACTGATGCTGTGCCATATCCCAAATCAGACTCACATTTTATTCACACATTGCTGCATTTTCACAAAATTACAGCACACACATTCACAGCTGCGGTTTGAAATTATATGTAATATTTCTTAAACAGAATAGCAACAAAAATCAACTGACATAGTAAACTAAATTTTACCCAGTAGTTTTTATGAAAGTATATTCTGAATGACATCACCCTTGGTGATACACGCTTTCTGAGAATGAGCCATATATAAAATGCCAGAGATAATAAGAATGATAAAGAATGAATTGTTAATCCGTTGGAAGGTTTTTATTTTCAAATCTGCTTTACTGTCTTTTATGTATTTGAAAGCAAACTATTCTTCATTCTGTTTGAAAGATTGTTGTATTGATACTGACAAAAAAGAATGTGCAGAATATGACAAGAAAATATTTTTTAATATTCAGAAATGGAATATGCCAAGAATCTTGCCCGCATTGCTCATGGAATGCAACCGGTGCTGACCAATGAAGGCTTTTTACCTCTTCAGTCTGTCTTCTGTACTGCTCTTAGTCAGGTGAGTTGAAACCTACCAAAAAATCTATGGATGACAACATTTAAACAGTTGAGAATAGTGGTATGTTTGATGTGCAGTTTGTAACTTGAGAAGTTGTCCCCCATGGGGATGCCAGGGGGAGCTCTTTCAGTGTAAATAGTATCCCCACCTTCTGGAAATTATGTGGTAAAAATTTCCTCTTTTCTGTCACTTTGTTTCTTCCTTCCTCCTTTGCTTTCTGTCATTTTTTTCCAATTGTTTTCTTCCTTGTTGGTCCATTCACCTGCATGTGTTCGATAAAAGTCTTGAATACTTCCTCTTAGGATTGATAATTGGTACATGTATTAAGTGCATTTTTGGCTCTAGGAAAATGAGATATGCGTAAGCAATTTCAGGCAACTTAGATCCGTTTTTATATGTTTTAGTGTCCCTAGTGATGTTGAAAGTTGTATTCAGGTATGTTTTTTTAAATCCCCTGTGTGATAAATTGGAAGGAGTGGACAATGCTAGGAGCGTCTCCTTAGATTATGTACGCGAATGCATTGTGTACTTAATTTTCTTTTCCTTTTTTCCTGTTGAAGTATTGTGTGTTTTGAAATGATTATAGCCCTGATGTGGCTCTACACAGTTGGCTGGGCTTTAAACAAAAATAACAGTAACAGTAAGAGAATGTTTAGGTGTGTAAAGTTGAGGCAACGTGTGACAAAATGTACAAAAATTGGCAATTCATTAATACTCAGATGAGCTACAATGAAGCAACATCATATTGAACAGTCAAAATGTCTAGAAATTGGCAACTTCTAAATTATAACCGATGAGCTGCTGCTAAAAGCAGAGGCATGCTCTATTGGGCAATAGTTATGGGTAGAAGAATTGTGTACAGATGTAATTACATCATTTCAGGAATGCAGTTAGATGTCACCTCTTTATTGACGTAGTGGTGGGAAGGTAACATTGTTCTTTCATTCATTAAAGGTCTGTACTGTAATAAGTGTGGTCTGTGTTTTGAGTTAGGTCAGCTATATCTCTCTGACTTAGTAAACTCAAAAGAAAAACAAAACTTTAAGCATTTAAATAAAGATGATTGACATCATGCATGTTCGGATTTTTCGGACATTTTTGTCTATTGTCTTGTTTGATCTCCAGGATGGTGAGTTTGCTTCCAATTTACAAGCTTCCCAAGCACTGCTTCATACATCAAAGTTTATTGAGGTGAGTATTTCTTTTCTTTTAACTTTTTCACAACGATAAGTTTATATATGTACACCACTCTGTGTTCCTCTCACGATGTGGCTCTCAAGTCTGTATGTTACTTGGCATTGATATGTGTAGTTGGTTTTCTTTTCCTTTTTTTCCTGTTGGAGTATTGTGTTTTTTGAAATGGTTATAACCCTGATATGGCTCTACATAGACTAGACTGCCATCCCGGTCCATTCATGATGCTTTCATTGTTCCCCTCGACCTACTTTGGGGGACTGCTAGCTGGCTCTTTTGTTATCCCCTTCTACTCCCTTAAAACAAAAACAACAAAAAAAGGGGGGGGGGGGGGGGGAGAGAAGATTTTGCTCTGTGATTTGCCCAAAGGAGTATACGCCATTCTGTGTAGCGGCCCTCTGTGTTACTCCAGTGCGCTGTTGTTCTTCTTGTGCTCCGTACTTCTTTTGAAGGAGTAGTATGTGTCTAGTCACTGGATTACTACTCCATACTCTTTCATTGCTCATCTTTGTGGTTCACCTTGCCTGTGCCTTTCTTGTGAATGACCTTTTCCTGTGTTGGAGACATATACTTAGTTTTTTTTGCTTCATGGTTTTCTTGTTTGTGTGCTTGTCCAGAGCTCTGCTCACCTTCCCTCTGGCAAGTCTTTCTCTACCTTGCACAGATCACCACAGGCCATGGACCACTCAAATGGTGATATCGTTATCCACCTTTCAGATAGTGCCACTCTGCACTTGTAAGATATGGTTATGTGCTATTACATGGAAGATTTTATTTCATATCCCATTTAAATAAACATACATACCGTATCTTACAACTATTGCCTGCCAGCCTATCCTGCTGTCGTCTACTTGGCGGTTGGCAAAAGGTATTATTGTTCTAACCTACTTTGCCAAAGAGGACAGAGGTCACTTGGGCCGAAACTGGGTACCATGACAGGGTGAAAGTGACAGCGGCACCTGGTGGTGAACGTCTTTTCACCTTGTTTTTGGCCGCGCAGTCAAATATTTTGCAGTTAGTATGGTCTTACATATCAGCTGAGCTTATGCATTTGTAAGAGATGGAAATATGTTTATTAAAAAGGGATTTGAACTAAATCCCCTGTTTACAACTGGGAAGGTTATGAAGTTAACACATGACAAAAGTACAAAACAAAAATGATTTTGTGTGTGTGTGTGTGTGTGTGTGTGTGTGTGTGTGTGTGTGTGTGTGTGTGTGTGTGTGTGTGTGTAATTTAATATCTTTTCACTCTGAGTGATATTAGATGAGTGTGTATGCATATGCATGTTGTGTGTGTGTGTGTGTGTGTGTGTGTGTGTGTGTGTGTGGTGTGTGTGTGCACGCGCACGAAGTCAAGTTTAGTCAACATTATTTTTAAGAAGAAAAATCATGACGTGGTCTTCTGCAGAAGTGCAGCATAAACACGTAGGGTGTTCTCGTTAAAATATCACAGTATGCAACATTAACTCAGTGTACCTTCAAAGATGAACTTCACTGTGTATGTGTGTGTGTGTGTGTGTGTGTGTGTGGTGTGTGTGTGTGTGTGTGTGTGTGTGTGTGTGTGTGTGTGTGTGTGTGTGTGTGTGAATTACTGCATATTTTGTTGTTCAGACATTTTAATTTCATTGACATGCATCAATTAATCCAGTTGTTGAACACAATTTAAATAAAGGTTGCTCTTCAGAACAAACATACGTGCTGTTGACTGTTTTCAGCCTTTGGCATCAAGACGAAATGAGCATGATAGAGTGAGGAAAACTGTGAAGGAAACATGGGACAGAGAAGTCCGGAGAATGGTAAGCTATGAAGAAAGAGGCAGTGTCTTTCGATGCAAGAATTAAGCTCCTTAGTTGTATAGATGATAATGATTTACAAATATGTTAAAAAAAAATGTGGAGAAAGACATGACATGGAAATCTGTGTCATCAGGAAATTGTTTTTCTTGACACTTCATATTTGTATATGTGTGTGTGTGTGTGTTGTTGTTGCTGATGTTAAATGCCATAGAGTCATAGTGTGCACATTTTCCATGTTTACTATAACAATTGCACCCCTTCAGAGACCACATACTGACTAAAAATCTGAAAGACAGTTTCAGACTATGTCAAAATAGAAGTCACAAATAGAAATTCAGTTTTGTCACTCTGGTGTCATATGATACTTGAGACAGTCAACGTTGTCCACTTGGATTCATCTGCAGTCAGTACCCTGACATCATTCCAGTTCTTGTTTATTTGCTGTAGGTCCTTCTGGATGGTTCTTTGTCAGTTGGCCTTGAGCCAGTCTCTCATTTTTTCCTTAGGAGTCCACCACAGACAGTGCTTGACCCTTATGAAAACATCAGTTGGAGGTGGGTGGTCGCCAGTCAGCATTTTATGTATCTTTTTGCTGCTGATTGCTAAATCAATGTTCCAGCACATTCACCAATTGTGTCTACAAGTTCTTGGTGACACTTGAGTGTTATTTGATAAGGCTGTTATATCGTCAGCAAAGTCAAATTTGGACAGTTTTGTTATTTGTGCCAGCATTGATGCCATGATTTTCATTTGCTTTATTAAGAGCCGAATGATAGCAACAGTGAACAGGATTGAGGAGAGAATGCAGCTGTGGTGAATGCCAGTGAAAACCTGAAACCTGTCACTGTAACCATCCCCTGTGTGTATGGAACAATGAGAATTGTTTTCTTTTGTTTTGACCACAGTCTCAGGGATGCCGTAGGAGTGTTGCCTTCCATAGTGAAGATTTATAGGTATAAATAATAGCAGCGATAAAACTGGATAGAATCTGCTTTGAGCGATGAATGGTGAATTTTAAAGAATGTTATTTTCTGTCCCCTCCTCACCCCTCACCCCCCTGACACATCTAGATAAATTTTATGTTTTGGAAAAAAATACCTTATGTGTCATACCTGTGATGCTATCGTCATTGAGTATAATGTTGAAACTTAACATGAGTATCCTTGAAATCTCGTAAGAAAAGAAACTTGTCATTAATTAGGTAGTATACTCATTCATAAATGTGTCTTCTTTATGTTGTACGAACAGTTAGTTACCTTCATATAATAGTCAGGTAGAGAACAGGTGATTGGTAGCAAGAGGCAAGAAGCAAATTATCTCCTCTCTTGAGAACTTGGATTGAAGACTCAGTTTTAGAATAAGTACATTATATATACATTGATCTGGATATTTTGATACAAATACTGAAGTGTTCATACATAATTTAGTCTTTTTTATTGTGCAGCAAGATACTGTGAACAATTTACGCAAAGCCCAAGCCTTGTATATAAGCAGACAGCAAGATTTGGAACGAGTACGTGAAACTTTACTTAAAGCTGAAGGGGAGAAAATAGAAAAGCGGAAAAAGTCTGAAGAAGATGCCTTGCACAAGGTAAGCTTTTCACTGCCAACATTTTTTCTTCCTGTTTTCTTTTACTGCTCCATCTTCTACACTGTTTTTGTGTCATTACCTCCAATGCCACTCTCTTTGCATCTCCAATACATCCCAAAGCCATTGAAACTTGGGTCACTATGAAAGTAGGCATTACTGGCTATCATGTAAGGAAAATTTTTCATGATACTGTGATGATGGGGATGGGGATAATACTGATGTATGACAAGGCTGTACTGTATACTAACTCTCAGAATATATCCTAATGTCGACCAGGCCAGAAAGATATAGACACCTGTGACATTTGTTCTGAAATTTGTGGAGCACCCTTGGCGATGCATCCATAATAATAATAATAATAATAATGTTTATTTGTATAGCGCATATTCCATATAAAAACATGCTCACCAGCGCTTTACATTTCGCAAGAAAGGCAAAAGGTGATAAAAAATGTTCACAATTACATACACAATAAGATAACAACAAACATTAAAGCTATACAAGTAAGAAGACACATAAGAAACCACAGAATATTAAAATTTAAACACTGACTTGTGAATGAAGAAAGATTAACAGATTTTTCATATGAATAAAGAGGCATACTGTGTTTATATATTGCTGCGTGTGTGTGCTTGCGTACGTGTGTGTGTACATGTGTGTGTGCGTGCGTGTGCGTTGCTGTGCGCATGTGTTTGTAAGAATGTGTGTGTGTGTGTGTGTGTGTGTGTGTGTGTGTGTGTGTGTGTGAGAGAGAGAGAGAGAGTGTGTGTGTGTGTGCGTGTGCTATGTTTGCATGCGTGTGTGTGTGTTTATGCATGCAATAGTTGTACATAAAATTATAATCAATATTTTGAATGAAGATAAAAACAGAAAAATTCTAATCCATATACAGGAAAAACATTACAACTTCAGTATTACAGCATTAATACCTTGACAATCAAAATTCCTCACAAATTATGAACTATTCGCATATCATACATCACAATTTACATACAAACAAAGATTTGAAAAAGTTTCTTAAAGTATTTCAGTCTCTTTCCCACTCAATTTCTCCCCTATCCCTTCCTCAGCTGTACACATACAGTGATACACACACATGCTCACTCAAGCACACACACACACACACACACACACACACACACACACACACACACACACACACACACACACACACACACACACACACACACACACACACACACATACACACATGCACGCACACACCTCCATACAGTAGATGAGACTTGACTGTGTAGTCCTAGTCTTCTCAACAAGCCCATAGCATATTCAGCTTTATGCAGGAGCTGGTTGGAAGCAAAAAAACCCACAGCAATTGTTCAGACTGATAGAGGTTTAAACCCATGACTTTCTGGTCAGTAATCTGATACTAACTATGTCATCAAATTGACTGGTTCACTGCCAACATCTTGTTTGTTACCAAGAATTTCAGTTTGAAAAAGAGGGGAAGGGTGTTACTATGGATGTTAGTTAAAAAACAAAAAGGGCTTGGGGCAGTGGAGGGGGTCAAAAATATATTGGGGAGAATGTACGTTGCTTTTGATTGACATTGTCTCTGCAGTAAGTCATTGTACAATTCAAGCTGTGTTTGATTAAACATGGTTTTGAAACTTGAAGTATGCCTGATTAATGCTAACATTGTTTGTTGGCTACATTTGTTCTATAGTCTGCAGAAGCAGAAACCACATACAAGGCTTGCGTAGCTGAAGCGAACCATCGACAACGATCACTTGAAAAATCTAAGGTAAAGAAATTGTTTCCATGCTGAGAATAGATTACTTTGAATATATGCCATGTAGGGTAAAAATATAAAGCTTCAGTATTTTAAGAGCTGGTGTTTTGAATATGTATAGTATTTTGTTGGGAAAGTGTTGCAAAACAGAATGATGTTGTGTAAATGTAAATTTTGCTATAGTTGGGGAAGTGTTGTAAAACGGAGAACACTGTTGTGGAAATATAAATGTTACTATAATGCTTGACTGATCAGCCAAATGGAAGGGAGCAGGCATGATATCATCAGGCAAGCATAAAGTTGTATGTCCTGGTGGGGACACACATGAAAGAGGGGTAGGCATTTTAATGAACAATGACAGGTCAAAGTCCAAGAATTTGAATACTAGTCACAACAGGAGAGCTAGATGGAAGAAGAGCACCAGGTAGATCCAGGGAGAAAATAATTAAACAGTTTTGTTGAGCGGATGAAGACAGAAAGGGTGGGAGATAAACTTGCAGCAACAAACAATTAGTATGGAGGGCCATGATTACCAACGCCATGTGGAAAGGCACATGATGATGACCTGAAATTAATACATAATGGCATTTTATAATGAAAATATGAAATTTTTGCATTGTTTCTTGATGTGGGTTTTGCTATTTTTACGTGGTTTAGATTTCATACTTGGTTTATGTTTGGTAGGATGAAACATTTGTTTTGGATTTTGTAGACCAGAAATTAATTTTTGTAGTGAGTACGTGGAGGTTTGATATTTCTAATTTAGTTTTTTGTTTGTTTGTGGTGTATTAGCATATTGAAACCTGCACATTTGGATAAATTCAGCACTGATAAAAAGTGTTCAAGAAGTAAGTATTGTTTTGTTTTGTACAAGTTATGTTATTGTTTCAGGTGGATCTTTTGGGAAAAGTGCGAGAACAGATTTACTTGTGTGACCAAGTGATCAAGTCGGTAAGAAATTGCCCAAAATCTGTACAGAAATTAACTTGGTTATTGACAGGCAAGGCAGTCAAGTAGATAAATATCAGACTCCCAATCGGAAGGTTCTGGGCTTATCAGCCTTGACACCTCTACCTAGTGGGCTTAGAGTTGAGGTTTTTCTGATCTTCGTTCGTTCTTTAATTTAACGTCTTTTCACTTTTCTGATCTTTCAGGTCAGTACATGTATGGAGTTGCCAGTGCTGAAACTCCGTTGTGTGTATATGCATGCAGAATATCAAATATACATGTAGAAGATCTGTAAGTCATAATTAGGGTAATGGAAATATGAAAACACCCAGCTCGCATGCTTATCGAAGATGGAACTAGCAGACAGTGCAGCAAAACATACCTCCTGCACAGTGTGGGTGAAACAGCATACTTACATGTGAGTAAAATCAGACCACTTTAAGAAAATATTGGTCATAACACTATCACGTCCTTACCCAATTTTCCAGCTTTAGGAAGTCAGAGAAGTAAATTTAAATATTGCCTGTAATGATTACAGTTTTGCAAATGTTTTGTACATTTGAATTGTCGCAGAAATCTGTTCTTTTGCTAGGGACAGATTTTTTTTGTTTTTTACTGAACATCCAGTCAAACACGCACACACCTACAGACAGATTGACAAGCAGACAGACACTCTCACCCACGTGCAAAAAAAAAAAAAGTGTTTTCATTACCAAAAATTCCCAGTAAATGTTTAATATTAGGGCCTGTAGATGTTATAAGAGTATGATGCTTTTCTTTGCGTGGCAACAGTATTGTTTTCATTTGGATTTGTTTTTAATTATTGTTTCTTATTTTTAATTGGCTTGCAGGTAACAGTGGATTACTTCAGTTTGTTACACACTGTGTGGTCTCCAGTGCCAGTGCAGGTATTATTGTATTTTATTATATTTTTAAACAGATATTTAATTACACATACTATACCGTGGCTCACAAATGCAATAAGCGGCAGCGGTTTGCCAATTCTGCCTCGTAACAATAAAGTCCGAAGGGACAGTAACTCTGAGAGTGTCTACGTCTTGCGCATGCGCAGGTGCTCTTCCTCTTTTCTCGGCAGCCATCTTCCAGCTCGCCTCGTACGCTCTGAGCAGCTAAGTATTTTTCGATTTCGCTACGCGATCGATCGATTGTCGTTGTTGTTTTTGTGTCTTGCCTATGTTTTCGTTTAAGGGAGAAACTTATGTGAAGCGATTGGGTGGCAAAGTGAGGGTTAAGAAGATTTCGTCCGCCGAATTCTCAAACCCACAAAGGGGTGGTTCCACCGGTGCACAAACCGCTCTCTCTTCAACTTCGTCTCTCCCTTTTACGTCTTCTCTCTTTCACACTATTGACAAGTCATCGCAACCCAGCTACGGTTCGGTTGCGGTGACCACGAGCCCTCAACTCAGCTCCGGCTCAGTTGAATTTTCGTCATTTTACGGCCCTCACACTGCCCGGCACGGTGATCGACTCAACTCCGGTTCTGTCGATTCTGTGCTCGCCCCCTTCGTACAGCTTAACTCCGGTTCTGCTGGTACTGTTTCAGCCTCCATGGCTGATGGGCGCATTGGGCATGGGTCTCCTTCGGGAGGCAAGATGGACCGTAATGTGAACGGAACCGGCTCACCCCCTGGTTCGCCAGGCGGGACACCCCCTGGTTCGCCAGGTGGGCCAAGGGAGACAACCCCACCCTTACGGGCGTCAGATCGTTGATCCGCCCCGGTTGTCTCCCTTCCTCCCCCACAGCCTGCTGCTGCACCCGCCACAACCTCTCTGTCCCATTCCGGACAGAGCACTTGGGCGCCTTGGCAACTACCAAGCGACCCATGGCGGGCTGCCACATCTCTGTCCCATTCCGGACAGAGCACTTGGGCGCCTTGGCACATGCCTAGCCGCCCCCAGCAGGCTGGCCCTTTGGGCACTGGGGACCGGGCCAGGCCCTACCCTTCATGGGGTCAGGGTCCTGATGCCCCTTGGGCTCAGCCCATGCCGCATCCCATGGCACCGCACATGGTACCGTGGCACCCATCCTTGGGATTTCCCCCGGCCTTGGCCACGGGATGCACGTGGTGGCCCGGCTTTATGCCCGGCGCCCCACCAGCGCAGGACTCGCCCTGCCCAGCCCCCCCGGCACCACCCGTGTTGGACACAACACCGGGGCTGCCTCCTGGGGGCTCTGACCCAGGTCCCACAACCGTGGCACCCCGGTCAGACTCTCCGCAGACTCTCGCCCCCTCCATAGGCGGGCCAGAGGACTCGGACTCGGCCTCAGAGGATGAGGCCCCTGCCCACATGGCATTCTGCTTCCAGGATGCCATGGACCGGATGGCACAACTCACACCGGAGGCGGTGTCCACTGTGCCAGAGCCCAAGGCTCCCAAGCTTGGCTTGGCCGAGCGCTTTTTCAGCGCTCACCCTACCTCAGCCCCACGGGCCTCCTTGCTAAAACAGTCCGACATGGTGGCTGACTGCCTCAGGCAAGCCCAGGACACCGCCAGGGGGAAAGAGGCACAAGATTTCGTTCCAGGATCTGTGCCTGACTTCCCGGGAGCCTTGCCCTTCAGGAAATTCCTGAAGCCGGCACCGCTCCCCTTCCAGCGGAAGCCCTTCATGGCCCATGGGCCTATCCCTGACGCTCCCCTCTCGCTCACACAGGAGAACCTCCTCCTTGTGAACGATCGCTCTCGGGCCCAGCCGCAGCATATCTCCATCACGGAGAAATGCTTGACGGAATGGGAGGAGAACGCGAGACGGGGGCTGGTGGCAACCTCCGCCCTGGACTCATTCTTGGGCGGCCTAGGGGAAGCCCTGAAGGACCCCAACCAGCAGTCCTTCACGCTCCGCCAGGCGCCTGACCAGGCAACCATCGTGGCCTTTATCCAGGCCATGGCGCAGGGGCTCAGATCCATGGCCGAATCGCAAGCACGCACGTATCTGAACGCCGTCATGGCGAGGCGGGATGCCATTCTCGCGGCATCCTCGGTTGCCACCTCACCGTAGGCAAGGGCCTCCTTGCGCGCGGTGCCCGTCCAGCCGGGCTCCCTCTTCGGGAACCATGTTCAGGCCGTCCTGAAGCACCAGGCGGACATAAAAAGGGACCTCGCCCTCCATTCGAGGCCCTCTCGCCCTGCCGTGAAGCGCCCGGCTCCAGCGGCCTACCCGCCAAACAGGCCCACCCACACCAAGTTTCGGGCCAATCCCAGGCCCCAAGGGCACAGGAGACCGCAACAGCATTCGGGCAGGCCGGTGGCCCGGCCTAAGGCCCGCAGGCCGGCTCCCTCTCAGCCGGCCAACCCCCAATGACTCACCCCCGGCCTGAGGCCATCACCCCCCACGGGCGATCCTGTGGGCAGTCTCTCCAGACACATCGACGCGTGGGAGAGGCTGCCCGCCAGCCCGTGGGCCCTGCGGGTGATCAGGTCGGGGTTCCGCCTTCCTTGGGGCCCAAGGAAGGCTCCTCTCACGCTCTCTCCCCCTGCTTTCGCACTTCCTCAAGATCGCTCGGCCTCGCAGGCCCTGGATCAGGAGGTTCTTTCGATGTTAGCCAAGGGGGCTACGGAGGAAGTTTCCTTCGCTGCGTCCCCGGGATTCTATGGACGCATCTTTGTGGTTCCCAAAACTTCGGGGGGCTGGAGGCCCGTCCTGGACCTCTCCTCCCTAAACCGGTTCCTCCGCGTCCTCCATTTCCGTATGGAGACCCCTATGTCCATCCGCGAGGCCTTGCACCCGGGCGACTGGGGGATATCCATCGACCTCAAGGATGCATACTTCCATCTCCTCATTCACCCCAGGGACAGGAAGTACCTCAGATTCGTCTGGAGGAACCGGATCGTCCAATTCAGGGCACTGCCCTTCGGTCTGGCACCCGCCCCTTGGCTCTTCACGAAGGTGGCGAGGGAACTCTGCATGCATGTTCGGGAGAAGGGCATCCGCCTCAAGGCCTATCTAGACGATTGGCTTCTACTCGCCTCCTCCAAAGAACAGTGTGCGCAACAAGCATCCCAGGTCCTGCAACTCTGTCACAACCTGGGCTTTGTCTGCAACGAGGAGAAGTCGGACCTAACTCCCTCCAAACAATTCCAGCTCCTGGGCATGTCCTTCGACACCTCCAAGTGGAGGGTCACCCCGTCTCCCCAGCGCTTACTGCGCCTTCAGGGCCTCTTAGCCCAACTGCTCCCCCAACTCCAAGCGCCAGCAAGGAAGCTGGCCTCCCTACTGGGCCTTATGGAGTCGCTGGCACCCCTAGTGCCACTGGGTCGTCTTCTCAAGCGGCAATTCCAACGCGGCTTCAGGAAGCGTTGGTCACAGTCGCTTCAGCCATGGGACCTCCCGGTCCACCTGGGCCCTTGGTTCATATCAGCAGTGACCAAATGGCGCTCCCAGTCACGCCTGGCCCAGGGAGTCCCCATCACACTGCCCCCTCCTCAGGAGCACTTGTTCATGGACGCGTCCACCTCCGGGTGGGGAGCCCATGTCGGCACGCTGACAGCCGCAGGTCGGTGGTCGACCGACCTCATGCCCTGCCACATAAACATGTTGGAACTGGAGGCAGTTTGCCTGGCACTCGGGGAGTTTCTCCCCTTTCTGAAGGGAAAACATGTCCGCATCAACACGGACAACACCACAGTAGCTTGTTACATCAACAAGCAAGGGGGCGCCCGCTCCCACTCCTTGTCTCGGAGAGCGGAACAGCTCCTCATCTGGTGCGAGGAACACTCGATTCAGCTCTCAGCAAAGCATGTCCCGGGGAAGATCAACATACTTGCGGACTCTCTCAGCAGATCCCACATGATTCTTCCCTCGGAATGGACACTGGTCCATGCAGTCCTGGAGCCAGTATGGGCAGCATGGTTCAAACCACACGTGGACCTCTTTGCCACCAGGTTCAATCACCGCCTCCCTTTGTACGTCTCTCCAGTTCCGGACCCAGCGGCCTGGGCTGTAGATGCCCTATCCATTCCATGGTCGAACCTCATCGGCTATGCCTTTCCCCCGTTCCCCATTATGGGGAAAGTGCTGAGGAAAGCCAGGGAGGACGCAGCGACATTAATCCTTGTCGCACCCAAATGGCCAGCACAGGCATGGTACCCAGAACTTCTGCACCTGTCCCATGTGCCGCCGCTAAAACTCGCGGTATCGAGCCGCTCCATCCTCCAACCCAGGTCAGGCATTCCGCACGGCAATCCAGACGTTCTAAACCTTCACGCCTGGATGCTGTGCGGGACTCGATGTCTTCATTAGGCCTGTCCCCGGCCGTAATCGGCCTTGTGCAGCAAGCTCACAGGCCGGGCACACAGGGGGTGTACAATGCCCACTGGAATGGCTGGGTCTCTTGGTGCACCTCAAATGAGGTGTCACCCCATTCACCCTCTCGCTTGCAGTTGGCCAACTACCTCGGTTTCTGTCCACAGAGAAAAAGCTTTCCGCATCCTCAGTGAAGGTCCACAGGGCGGCCATCTGCACCACCATCCGTCAGTTGGGTGGTCCGTCCTTTGAGCACGATCCTCTATTGCGGAATCTCGTCAGAGGGGCTTCTCTCCAGGAAGCCAGGAACCCCCGCCGAACCCCGGCGTGGGATCTCTTTCTCGTCCTCTCATCCCTTAGACTCCCCCCTTACGAACCCATCAGGGAGTGTTCCCTGAAGTTCCTCTCTTTCAAGACGGCCTTTCTCGTCTCTCTCGCATCGGGGAGGCGCTGCAGCGAAGTGCACGCCCTTAGTGGTCTCCCCGGAGATGTTGCTCTCGAACCTGATGGCTCGATGTCTCTCCGCCTACTCCCGGAATTCTTGGCCAAGAACCAGTCTCCAGGTTCTCCTTCGCCGGCCATCCACATCCATCCCCTCACGTCTATCCTCGCTCCGGACGACGAGGATCGCACTCTCTGCCCGGTTCGCGCACTGCGAGCGTACAGAAAGCGGACGAAATCTTCTCGCCAGCAGCGGCGCCACCTTTTTTTCTCTCTTACAACGAAAACTATAGAAAGGACATTAGACGCACGTCCATCTCTCGATGGCTGAGGGAAGTCATCAAGGCTGCGTATGCCAGGTCGAGCGCCGAGCTAGCTGTCTTCTCCCCAAGGCCCCATGAGATCAGAGCATGGGCTTCTTCGCTGGCAGTCATCCACAATGCCAGCATCCAAAACGTCCTAGACGCCGCGTACTGGCGTTCCCCGGGCACTTTCATCCAGTTCTACTTGCGCGACGTCTCCCGTCTGCGCGAAGATGGGTCCAGGGGTATCGCTTCCGCTGTGGTGGCCCAACACCCCATCTCAGCCACACGCCCTGACTCCTGCCATTCCTCCAGGCGTTAACCAGGTAAGCCCTCCATCCGGGTAGTGCTATTCTGCATTTGTGAGCCACGGTATAGTATGTGTAATTAAAAGGAAATTTTCCTTCTAAAATTACGTTTAATCTAACATACTTACCGTGGCTCACGCAGAGTCCCTCCCGACCTCCCCGCCTTCCTGGTTCCTTCTAGCCACAGTCAGGGTCAAGGTCAAGGTCTCCTCGAAAAGAGGAAGAGCACCTGCGCATGCGCAAGACGTAGACACTCTCAGAGTTACTGTCCCTTCGGACTTTATTGTTACGAGGCAGAATTGGCAAACCGCTGCCGCTTATTGCATTTGTGAGCCACGGTAAGTATGTTAGATTAAACGTAATTTTAGAAGGAAAATTTCCTCTTGCAATATAAACTTTGTACAGCTTTTACTTAGATTAGCAATGCCGTGCGAACCGAAACGCGACGTCAAATTTGTGGTACCAAAAACTGGGCAAAAACGGGGTTTGGCCGCAAAACTGGGGGGTCTTCAGTTCAATCAAGTATTACTGCCTCTTTAAGCGGTGTTTCATCCTTATTTTTTTTCTTATATGAATCAGAAGTGAATAAAGATTTGAATGATTGCCATTTTATGTACTTACAGCGAAAATGGAATTAGTTATTTGATGAGAAAGTCGAAAATCCGCGTTTCGGGCGTAATCGCGGATATGGTATGCGTTTAGAATCGAAGTTTGTTTGGGGTGCTTCACTATTTCGGTCGGTACGGCTATATTTGTGAACCAATCACATTGTAATTTTGCAACCAATGAGAATCAGTGTAACAAAATGATATATCCCGACGAGAGCTATGTGTGCCAGTTTCGAACCGAGATCGACGCTTCCAAAGTTTTGCTTTTTTTCATCGGAAAAGTTTGCAGGCAAGTCGCCATTTTTGGAACTTCTCGTCAGCGGGATTCGATTTTGCATACTTTTTTCTATGTGCATGTGTAATATGAAATCAATTTGATGTAAAATACGGCCGTACGCCAACTTTTTACATGAGGATCTGTTCCAGATCAGTAGCAAAACAACGTCGGAATGTGCCGACGCCATAGGCCTACTACTGGCGTAACAGAACGCTGTGCAAGTTTCAGCTCGGCAAGTTTTACGTTGTCGGACAAAGACTAGATCTAGCAATCAACAGACCAAGTTCTGTTTTATCTGTGACATTGTATTTTTGAAGAAAAGGACAACTGCGTTTGAACTCGATTCGGAGTTGTCAGCCGAAGCTAGATCTAGGTTCGTCAACCATTTCCTCCCCGAGATCATGCTATTGGTATGTCGCAGTGTAGATCTGCTCACCCCACGACGGGCGAGCTTACTACTAAAAATACTATGTGCTCGACGTGCTTCGCCGGGCCGTGGAAAATGGGTTTGCCCAAACAGAGGGGTGCGCATACCCGCCTCCCCAACTCTCTCTCTCTCCCCTCTCTCTCTCTCTCTCTCTCTCTCTCTCTCTCTCTCTCTCTCTCTCTCTCTCTCTCTCTCTCTCTCTCAAATAAATGTATGAATGAATAAGTCTAAATATTTTTTTTTTCAAATCAACAAACAATTCTGTGCAAGTTATTTTACTTTCCTTGACATGAATCTCTCTCTCTCTCTCTCTCTCTCTCTCTCTCTCTCTCTCTCTCTCTCTTTCTCTCTCTCTCTCTCTCTCTCTCTCTCTCTCTCTCTCTCTCTCTCTCTCAGAGAACAAGAAATGAATAAATAAGTAAATAGGCCACAATACATTCATATCCAAGTTGTTAACAGGCATGATCCTTCCTCTCTCTCTCTCTCTCTCCATCTCTCTCTCTCTGACAACACACACACTCTCTCTTTCTCTGACAACACGCACACACACTAACACACACAGAGATTTAGAATGTCACAAAACAAAATCTGTTCATTGTTATAATATTCTTCATTTAGGTTTTGAAACTGAATAGAAGGCTATGAGTTGTATTATTTGTAAAGTAGGCCATCCATTAGCTTATGTTGTTGTTTCAATTTGTAGTCAATATCTGAAAAGGATAGGCCCATTGTCATTAATTTGTTTTAAAGGGAAGATTGCATCTTATTTAATAGTAGCCTGTTGTTATTGATTTGTATTAAAGGGCAAGAGTACACCGGAAGTACTTAGCAGGATTGCTCTGCTTTGGTGGATTTTTACAAGTAATATGCTAAAAATTAAAGTCGCGAGTTTGGGCTTAATATTAAAGTAATGTTAATGTGAAGACTATGCATTATGGTTTCCTTTCCTTTCCAATCTCTCAATGAATAGTATATATTATGCAGAAATTCATATATTTCTCTATTGTAGGAGTTAAGTGACCTGTTCCTGAATGGTGAGTGGTCCCATATCCTTCCTGAAGTTTTCTTTGGACGCTGGCTGTGCTAAGTGTTCGGGGACTTGACTCATCCACAGACAGTTTAGTCTATTTTTTAAAGACTGATGTATAAAATAAAAATCAAATGTAGCGTACATAAATCTTGTCTGTTATGTTTTTCTCTGTGTGTGTATATATGTGTATGTGTGTTATGTGTGTGTGCATGTGTATGTGTGTGTGTTTAGTTTTTAGTAGAATTTTGATCGGATGATATTTTTGGACAGACTGCAGCATAAAAGCATGCAGTAATTTTTAATATTTCAATTATTTAAGTGATTCCAGAAGTCATTGATTCTCAGATGTCCTTTTATATGTACAGAAACTGATGAAATATTAAAAGTTATTCATAAGACTACTGAAGTAGCGAGTCGTGACTTTTTTGGTTTAATTTGCAGTAATAAGACACTTGAACGATGAGCAAAATGATTTTATATCTATCTCTTGAAATGATTGTTTTGTTTCTAGCTTCATTTTTGTCTGTTATTAATACAATATGGGCAATTATTAATGAAACACTGATAAAACATCCAAAATATCACGTTTCCTGTAATAAGACAAAAATGGCTCGTCACAGAGTTCCAATAATGGTTTTATTCAATTCGGCACGCCAAAATACATCAACGACCAAAATTTCATGACTTTTGATCTGGTCTGTCTCTCACAATTACAAAATAAATGTCATTTCCAGCAAAATCAGCATACCATGCCATTTGATGGGTTTGTTCTGTGACACTTGTCCTTCTTTGTCCCACTAAAACGAGGTACCAAAATTTAAGAAATTTTTGACGCTTCAAATTGGAATATCTCATGAACTATTAGTCCGATTTGAAAAATTTAAACTGCTTTTTACTCAGAATAACAATATCTTCAAAACCATATAAATTTTTTAACTCAAAACCCAATTTCAATTTTTCATGCGGCATTGCTACTTAGATATTTTTATACTTTGCAGCAGTAGCTGGAGTTTTTTTTAATGCTCCATTTAAAACAAAATCTGATTATATGTAATGCACATTGACTCAAGTTGAGTTTGGATAATATTACTGTACAAAAACAATTTGTAATTATACAGTTTCTTTTTTTGCATTTGCTTTTTTATGACATTATAGATCACATTCCCCTCCAGAAACTTACGTGCCTCCTTCGGGTTCAGCGCAACATGTCCCATATACCACAAGATTCTTTTGCACCTTAGATGTGAATCACCTGCTTCTTTGGAAGGACTCTTTTTCCAGCTCCATGTAATGTTGAGGTAGTATAAAGTCTAAATAGAATTAGTGTTTCACAGTTTGTATGGAAATGTTCATGCATGGTTATGATGTCAGTTTGTGTGTATTTGTGCAGTATCAGACGTTGTGTGAAAGCAGCAATGGGTATGAACCAGGATGTCAGTATGCTGAGTTCATCAAGAGACTACCTTCAAGTTCCTCAAAGCCCAGTCGTACTGATGAGTTTGCCTTTGAAGCTTATTCACCAGGCCAGAAGTGAGTAATAGTAATTTATCACGATTTATAGAGCCTCCCCCCCACTTCCAGGACACAAATGGAGCTCAGGACTCTGTACATTGTTAATATCAAGAAAACAAGAAATGAAAACTGTCAACATAGATACTGTGTCACACACATAAACATCAAGGACATGTACACACACACATATGAAAGATTGGAAGATCTGTTGGAGAGGGTGCACACTTTTTTGGTTTGACTTGTAGGGCCTTGTATAGTGTTAGTGTGTGTGTGTGTGTGTGTGTGTGTGTAGTGTTTGTTTGGGCGTGTGTGTGAGCGCGCATGCTTACATGCGTGAGTGACTTACATGCGTGCATGCATGTGTGTGTGTGTGTGAGAGGAGAGAGAGAGAGAGAAAGAGAGAGAGAAAGAGTGTGTGTGTGTGTGTGTGTGTGTGTGAGAGAGAGAGAGAGAGAGAGAGAGAGACGCTAATCGAGGGTTTCTGCCAGAATTGGCTACCCTGGTTTGAGGCAGCTTTAACAAAAACGCATTTAAAAGTTTAACATTGCTGTCAGCTTTGTGCCATTCTTTGTGAACTTTTCAGCTGGTGAGAATTAATTATTTTGGAAAATGTGTCACTTCTTTTATATGAAACGGAGGTAACCAAATTAATTTCCTTTGTTGTTATATCCTCCTTGTATAACCAGCGTGGGAGCTGGTCAGTTCTGGCTGTCACTGAAAGAGCAGAAATGAAAAGAAAAGGGCCAGCCCTGACTGACCTGATACAGCCAGCTCTGGTATCGGGGCTGTGGAGGGAAAGCACAGACTTTGCCAGCCATGACCAGTGTTGCATAAACATGTCAGGCAGGCTAATTATGTCTGGAAGGGGCTGGCTGGCTTTCAACCAGCAATACACAGGTGGCTTAGGTCATTTATTGCAGGGATGTCTAGACAGTTTTCTTTCTGAATACAGCCAGCCAGAAGTGTTCTCCTCCCTGTTAGGGGACAGTTTTGCTTGTCTCAGTGACTGAAAGAGGAGAGCCAGAAGTGACTGTTTTCAGAATGTTCAAACCAAAGACGTACACTCAGAACATAGGAGATCTATAAAGCAGCATTTTTAATTCCACATAAGCATACATACTTCTAAACATTGCATCAGTTAACTGTGATGAGAAAGTATGAGCAAGAGCATGTAAGAAAAATGTTGCGCACTCTCTCTCTCTCTCATACACACACACACACACACACACACACACCGCACGCATTTAATTATGATTTAAGTTTCAAGGCTAATCCCTTCAAGACCTGCCTTCTTGTGGAAAGGTTCTTTTCAAGGTAGTGTAAAAAAGATCGTGTGATTACTCATAAATGGGGGATTTTATTTCAAAGAATAATAAATTGTAAACATATGATATCTTACAAGTTTATCTGCTCAGCTAATATGAAACATCATATTAACTGTAAAATATTCCACCTGGTGGTCGAGAAATCTGTGAAAAGATGTCCATAACCAGGTTTTGCTGTCAAGCCCACCCCCCTATCCTGATACCCAGTTCCGGTTCATGTGATGCTTTTCCTGGTTTGGTGAAGTAGATTAGAACAGGAGTCTCTGTTGCCAACCATCAGGTAGAGGAGAGCGGGGAAGGTGGGTGGGTATTACTTGTAAGATAAGGTAGGTATTTTTATTAGAAAGGGATCTGAAATAAAATCCTCTGATTAACAGCACATAACCATATCTTACAAGTGCAGAGTGGCACTACCTGGAAGATTGGTGACAATACCTATTATTGGTTGGAGGCAGAGATGACTTGCTAGGCTTAGACAGTGGAAGTGATGCCGTGGATCCCTCTTCACGTGTTTATGAAGTGTCCCTGAGGTGGAAGGAGATGGATGTTCCGGAGAAGTGCGAGTAGGTGGCATCCAAGATTTTGGGAAGAGAAAAGTTGTGAAAGGCAAGTGGATGAAGCCCACTGTCAACACCAGGTCTCAGCCTAGACAGCATTGACCTTGTACTCACCCACAGATTTGGCACCGAGCATGTGTACTCTTCCCATTAGAAAAAGTGGACCCAGTGGTGCTCACAGGAAAACGTTAATTCCACTAACCCCTCTGTTGCCAATGTCGCAGACTTCCTCGCCGGCTTCTCCTCCACCCTACACCTTTTGGCTTCCTTAGTCAAAGCCCATCAATCTGCCATCTCCATTACCTTAGGTCAGATCGGCGGCCCTTCCCTGGTGACTGGTTTTGATAAGTTTCTGGGTAATGGTCATCACCTTGAGCAGCCAACTGAAAACATGCAGTAGGGCAGCTGTTGGGTTTTGGTGCCGGTTTTACCCACCACAGATGTCAGATTAGCTTGTAGCTTCTGTGACAATAGATGGCAATGATGACATGTAGAGAAAGATATAAGTGGCAGTCTCGTTTGACGTTAAGTCTCGTTCCAGTTGTTGCATGTCCTTTTGCCATTAGCCAGTGAATAAACGGTAAAATTGCAAATTGAAGGTTTGTAGTTACAACGAGCTGACTAAGACACAAGGAACCTGTAGGACAGCCTGAAGATTACTGTCACCAAGTGCTTTGTTTTGTCGTAATTTGCTGCCTGCTTGGCACCATCTTTCTCAGCATGTGCCCTTTCTTTCAGCTGAGATGTTACTGGTGTGTGTATGTGAGAAAGAGAGAGAGTATTAGGTGTTTGGTTAGAATTTTGCCACATTTTTATATGAAGCCTTGGCTAACAACAATTCATAAATGTGTAAAATTAAATGGATCAGATTGACTTTTGTAAGTGTGAAAATCGGATGTGAGAATGTCTTAGCTAATTTTTGGAGTATTCGATGTAGTCATATAAACTATGAATATGTACTGAGTACGGTAAGAAAATGTGTACATATTCCTTTAATGTCAACAGAGCTGGGGAAGCCAGGAAGATCAGTGTGCATTCAAATGGTTCTTCAGGTGACCATATACACTCCAATGAAGGCTCACCCATTTCCTCACCTCGCAGAGGTACTTATGTGTGGTTTTATTATTAGTTGTAATGCATAAAGGTACATTTTGTATTTAATAATAGAAACAGTTTTACAGGATATGTGTGGCATTTCCTTAATATTGAAAATTTGACCAGCCTTTTGTCCGTTCTTTGTCCATTTTGAATCACTTTTATCTGTATGTACATTTTTAACCCTTTTACTGCTATCAGCATAAAATTTGTGGAACATAGAAACGTAGAATTAATGGAGGGAGTTTGTTGATCATTTCAGCATTAATAATGTAAGTGGGAAGAATCATAACTCATGTTACCAGTCTGGGGAAAGGTTCATAAAAGTGTTTTGTTTCTCTTGTGACTCAGTGAACTCTTCAACTTTCAACAAGTTGGTTTTATTTTATTGATTTTCACAGAAGTGATGATTCCAGGACTTTGTTGCAGTGGTTCATGTTTTTGATATTTGACTTGAGCGCTTGAAGTGCTTGAGGAAATTGTGAGGATGATTCAGACAATTCTGACAAAGAAAATACTGCCAAAAGCATTGATTAACTTCTGCTGGTGTAAAATGGGTGATGGGTGCCAGGAGAGTGACCTGGTCAAGCTATTTAGTATACTGGCTATATTTTTAGGACAGCAGTCAGTGGTCAGTGTGTATGTGGTCATTAGTGTGTTATGAACACACTCAAACGCTCCCTCAAAACTTACCTGTTTCCCAAAACTGGTAATCTCTGCCCCTTCCCCCCATGTAATGTAATGGTGACATTATAGTGTCTTAGTGTCAATGTGTCATTGTATTTGCATGTCATGCTGTGTGTGTGTTTGTGTGTGTGTGTGTGTGTTTGTGTGTGTGTGGGTGCTTCTGTGGGTGTGTGTGCTTGTGATTCTGGTTATATGTTTTGCCATTGTAAACGCCTAGGCATTAATTTGATTAGGCGTACTAAATGTTCATAATAATAATAATAATAATAATAATGAACACTTCCAGAATAAAAAGTATTTGTCAGGACAGCCATAACTCCTTTTATTATGTTTTCTTGGTGAGCTTTTGTGTGTTTTTTTTGTTGGAATATTCACAGAAGATATACATTTGCACTAATTTCAGCTGTTGCTGAACAAATTGTCTGAAAGTAGAATATGTCTTGCCTAACTCATCATTGTGTGAAATTTCATGCTTAGATTCCTACAAATCCAGAAGCTACATTAGTTTTAGTTACATGGTAGTGATGCAACTTTTTCCCCATGGCATATGGAAAACACTTAAGGTCAAAAGTGTTGGCAGTCAAGGGGTTAAGTTGAATCAATTTTGTATTTATTTTCGAGTCAGTGTCTTAGACATTGGATAAGGTTGACATTTATCTGTGGTATGTCATATTTTCTTTTAATTTCTTCTAAAGATTCATTTAATAGCACATAACTTAAACCATATCTTTCATGTGCATAAGCTCAGTGATTGTGAGACCCTGTCACTGTTCTCACAAACACACAAACACAGAAACAGAGACAGACACATACACAATAGGATTGCTGATTATCGGATCATGTCAGTTATAATACTGATGAAAATAACATGGCTTTTCTTGCATTAGAGTTGCTTTTCATGTGTTACTTTGTCTGTGATAGTAGACAAGCACTGAAGCAGTTGATATCAACACACAACCACGTCTGAAACATTAGTCTTGATTTGTACGTTGCTTATGTTCTTTGCTCTTTTGACAGATAAATACCGCATTCCAGTGAAAGCATGGGGACAGAACTCGAGTCAGGCAATGGCGGCAGCTTGTGGCAGTGACACTGATAGTGCCAGCGGCAGTAACAAGTCTCATGAGTCATCACCCAGCAGTTCCCCACATGACTTGCTGCGGCGACAGATTGTGTCATCTCAGTCCTTGGAAGAGCTGGCAGAAGAGGAAGCAGATAGGCTTCCATCTGCAGGTGAGAAGAAGGGAAAGAAGGAGGGAAAGCAGGAGGGACAGAGAATTAGAATTGGGAATTTATTCTGTAAGGCCAGACTTTGGTTTCAAGAAATGTGAGCAGAATTGTCACAAATGTCTTGAAAACAATGTGAGCAACTTACATCATCCACAGAAAATAAAAATGTAGAATAAGCATGAAGTTGAAATTTTTTTGTGTATGGTTATGTGTGGCTGGTTTTCCAAGGAAATGACTTAAGAGGAAGGAAACAGAAGGGCAGGTGAAGAAGTGAGTTTTATGCGCTTGTACATGAATTCGCTACATTTGTGTGTGTGTGTGTGTGTGTGTGTGTGTGTGTGTGTGTGTGTGTGTTGTGTGTGTGTGTGTGTGTGTGTGTGTGTGTGGGTGCGTGCGTGCGTGCGTGCGTGCGTGCGGCGTGCGCGCGCGTGTTCACGCACGCACGCATGCACACACATACACACACATATATATACCGTATGTATTGTGTACATGTATATATCACCTGTCTCACCTGTTGGCGTCACCGGGTTTGGTGTTGGCCACTGCATATCTAGATGCCACCATCACCCTTTGGGCCGCTCTGTCTTGACTTTTGTGGACAATTCTTGAATATTTAGGCCACTGATTTTGGTTATGTTCTCGATGTATGAGATTGGAGGTCTGCCTTTCTTCCTTTTTACCACTCTTTTTCCCTGAAAGATGTTTGCCATGAGGTCCGTGTTCTTGTTGCCTCACACGTGGCCAGTGTATTTTAGTCTTCTCTTGTTGATGTCTGCTAGCAGTTTTCTGGTGGTATGAAGTTCTTCCAGGACACTTTCATTAGTTCTTCTGTCTGTCCATTTGACATGTAGCAGTCTCCAGTAAAACCACATCTCTGCTGCCTCAATTCTTTTGCAATCAGTTTTTCTCAGAGTCCAGGCTTCGCAGCCATAAATCATGACTGGCCAGATCAAACATTTTAGAAATCTAACTTTCAGGCCATTTGGTATGCCTCTGTTTTTCCAGATGTTGAGTTGGACAATTATTTGCTTTGCTATTCCAATTCTTATTTTGATGTCTTTGAAGCAGGTTCCATCATTAGTTTTTACAGAACCAAGATATTTGAAATCCTTAACATATGGTAAGTGTGTTTAGTAAAAGGGGATTTGGGGAAAAAGTCCCCAATTATTGTTTTTGCACTGGTGGTAATATAAGCTAAAAAATTGTTTTATGTTGTTCTCCACAGCTCAACAGAAAAGAGGCCAGATGAAGAGAACAATGACTGTGGGAGGGGAGGACACTTTGGAGCTTCCAGGCATTTTGGTATGTTTTTAGGCTTGTTTTGATGTAGTGAGCTACCAGGCATAACAGTATGTTTTAGGTGTATTCTGGTGTAGTGAGCTTCCTGGCATAATAGTATGTTTTTAGGGCTATTTTGATGCAGAAGGTTCTAGGCAGTATGGTATAGTTTTAGGCTTACTTTGATGTAGTGCGTTTAAGGCATTATGGTACATTTTTAGGCTGATTTTGATGTAGTGTGCTGTCAGTGTATTGACAGCTTTTCTTCAGACAGGTTGTACAGTTGCATATGTAATATAGATTTTTCCAGAGCTTACAAAATGTTTCAGATATTTTAGACTTACTCATTTGTGTTCAAAAACTCACATAGTTCAAGCATACAGACACTGACAGAGGCACATGCAGGCACCCACCTTGTGTACATGTGTATGTCATTTTGATGATTTTCCATTTTATTCTTCAAAGAGGCAACTGAAGTTGGTGGTCAACAAATACTATAGTATTGTTAGTGATTTAGAATGTGTGTGATTTTGCACTACACATATTTTGGTACTATATTTGAAGGAATCTTTTCAAGCTTTTAGTTCCTGTTGCAGGTGTTTGATATTATTTGCTTACAACTAGTGCAGCAGTCATGAGAGATAGTACACTGTCTTCCAGAATGTTGGATTGTGAACACGGATGTGGTATATTTATAGTGTTGTGTTTCAAACTGTTTCAGAACCAACAGGGTCGAAGGAGCACTATGTTTGGTGTTGATTTTCAAGAACAGGTTGAGCGTTACCGGTCTCAGGTGCCACCCATCATCACCAAGTGTTTGACAGAGATTGAGCGACGGGGTGTCATGATCAAGGTTGGTTGCATTTCTCTTTTTCTGTTTAATGTATGATTAGTTTTTGTTTTATTTTTTTATGTGTATGGGCAGCATTAGTTTTCTGCCATAGCATGTGTTTACTCCATTGTGTTGATTGTTGCTGTTTATACATTGTTTTTATGCTTTTTATTACATGCTTTTAATTTTGTTGATGGGACCTTTCTGGTTTGTTTTTGTATGTCAGTTGCATGTTGATTTTGTAGATTATGAAATGATTGTGGTATGTTTGATTTATTTGGGGTCACTTTGTATTACAAGAAAATTTTCAAATTGAGTTTTGATGGGGGTTGTCATGAAATACCTGGTAGTCTTGAAATTAAGATATTTAATTGTACTGTTTCAGACCATTGAGTAATACATTGAAGAAGTTCATAGCATTTATTGTATTCTGTTTTTTTACACTGATGTGGCAAAGATGATGACGCAAAGTCGAAGAGGATCTGGGGAATCTAACAGTTTTATTTGTATTGTTTGTTTTCATGCGCCATCTTTTGTGCTTCTTCATCGGGGTTATCCTATACTGCTCTTTTCTCCTCACCAACGCATCATCAAACCCAGCTTTATTCAAGTTTTAGTTGTGGGAAGTCCATGGGAGCTGATGATGTCAAGCCAGAATACAGTATTTTCAGAGACTGATGTTGAAACCTGCTTTGAGACAGTTTCCAGTAGATTTTTGTTGTGCATACCTGGCTCTTGATTTGAAAGATGTATCTCCTCTTTTGCTCAGAATTTAATAAGCATTTTAATGTGAGAAAACATTTCTTGGAACATTACTTTGTAAAGTATTTCCATGTTGTATACCATGTGTTTTTTGATTCTTTCTCAAGAAAACGATGTTTCCAAACGTCTTGCCGTTAGCATCAAGACATTGTTTTGGGGGAATAAGACATGATAGTTCTCTTTGTTGTTAACTGCAAGCTTTACAGTCCAAATTATAAACTATCCCGCTTGTTTCTGATGAGTGATGGTTAGTTTGCATGGAAAATTAATGCAGTGTGCTTTATAATTTGCAATGGGTTGTGTGTACAGCATGGTTACAATTGCTACCAGGTAAGAGGTGTGCTTGCTGCTGTCTGGTTTTTGTTTCAGTGTTTTCTGTCCTTTTGTTGCTGATCTGATAAAAGTGTGTGACTTTCTGCTTCTTGTTTAAAGCTAGTTGCGTGTGTTTTTGCTGTGTTGAAACTGAAGTATCTTATTGTTATATTTGTGAGTGTTGCTACTGAGTGCAGTTGATTTGCAGTGTTTTGAACTGTGTCACTCATAATGGTATGCATTTACAGTTTTCTTACACATTTACTTCATTGAAGCTCCTGGAGGGGATTGTCACCTTATCATAGTCAGGAGGCTTGAGGTCCCGATGATTCCTTGAACTATGCCAACAGGAACTGCTGGATGGAAAGCTTTGTATCTTCACTAGACATAGTCCTGATAACCAAGGAAGTTAACTGGACTTTACTTGACAGTTCAAAGTGATGCCCCTGGTAGGGTTAATCATGTTGAACAGATCAAAGGGAATGGATGAGACAAAGTGCAGTTCCATCTTCATCCCCATTTTTTATCACCATCATCTTCACAATCATGAGTGGTTGTCAAAAGTGACCTGTAATCCTATGCTTCAGTTACTTGGCCAGGGGATGGATGGCTGTACATCAGTCAGTTGCAAATGTACATTGTCTGGATTCATGTGGGACAGCTCCAGGCAGATGGACACCTGTCCACTGTCCCTTCCCAGTGTGGCCGATCTCCTGGGATGACCAGTTTTAAGTCTCATGATTAAAACAAATCAAATTAGATAGAAAAGAGATACAATGATGGAAACTCAGACTCTCATGCCAAGGTGCAAGAAGAAACAGGGTTCTGGGCTGCGTGGCAAGTGGTGGATGGAGCTTGTGAGGAAAAACAGTTGTCTTTGCTCAGCCCTTTTGCCATACTCAAAGGCTTCCAGGACCTCTTTGGCAATCCCAAATTGATTGAAAAGTGCAGAAATGAATCATACTTGATCAAATGCAAGAACAAGAAGCAGAGTGACTACTTAGAGCAACAGTATTGATGGACCATGGCATCAAGATGTCTCCACACAGGGGACTGAACAGTTGCAAGGGGATGATAAAGTGCCCAGAGCTCAGAGGAGTCCCTGAGGAAGAAATTAAGCCGGAATTAAAAGTCCTAGGGAGTTATGGAGGAATGCAGGGCCATTTTCCAGAAGGGGCCTGACGTTCTGTTGTCTTGTGTCACCACAATCTTTAAAGATAGGGTATCTGAGTGTCAAAGTCTCCCTGTATGTTCCCGCAAGTGCCATGCAAAAAGCAAGAAGTTTGGACATGTTAAGGACAGATGTCCCAATATGAAAAAATGTGGCATGTGTGCTAAAGATGTACATTAAAGAATATGTGACGGACCAGTTCTGTGCATAAACTATGGAGAAAGTTGCCCTTCCTCCTCAAAACTGCCCCATATGCAGATGAACAGGAAATATGTTGAGTAAAAACGGGGAAAAAAAAAACCTTTCCAGGAGGCCAAACAACTGTTCTGAACTTCTGCAGCTACTCCAGTAATTATTTTCAAAACACAGTGCTTCTGAGGGTTTGGTTTATACTGCTGAAGTAACTTCTCTGGTTTTGGCACAAAAAGTGGAGTGGGGTCCCAATCCAAGCATAAAGATTTTCTCATCTTTGTCAACTCCCCTTCCGCTTTGCAGACAATTGTTATCTGAAACACTAGTCACCAAAGCTTCTGAAATTCTTTAACTGTTTTCTTCTCTTACAAGTGAAGGTCACCACTTTGTTTTTGTCTGGGTTCTTGGCCACATTGGTATTGTGAGGCAATGAAAAGGCTGGCTGCCTGGCCAAGAATGCCACAAGGGAAAAGATGTCTAAATCCTTCATTCCTTACACAGATCTGAAAGCCAAAATACAGTTATGTGGGAAATTTCTGGCAGGAGATTACAGTTATGTGAGAAATCTTTGGCAGGAGGATTGAAACAAGCAAGCAGACAACAAACTTTTCCAGTTTTGGCCCAGGTTTACAAGAGATTCTTCCGTCTGCTCCTGTGCACCGTAAGACAAAGACAGTGTTCTGTAGGTTACACACGAGTCACACATCCTAACTCATTCCTACCTTTTAAAAAGGGAATAAGCATCATGGTGTATACTGTGTGATGATCCGCTGAACGTCAGATACTTTCTTATTGAGTGCTTGGACTTGCACAGTGTCAGACATAAAGCATTATACAGCAGACTCCTGAAAGAACCTCTTCAGATATGTTTTTCTGAATGCAGTTTTCAAATTTTTACGAGAAATCAATACATTTCATTTGATTTGATTCTACGTATGGGAAAGATTTATAAATGCATTTTAGACTTGAAAGGGTAAGGGTGAGCTAGGTTTTTAGCTGTTGTGTTTTTACTTAAAGTTTGATGTTGTTTTAACATGCTGTTTATCATGATATGGCTCTTGTAGTCAGGTGGGCTATAAGCAATATGAAGATGAACTTCATTGAACTTCTCAGAGGTCAGAATCTGTATTAGTGGAAAATAGTGATTGTATTAACCCAATATGATTATCAGGGATATCACTGATAGTAGTAATAACTTGTCAATATTGATGAGCACAGCCTTGCTTGAGTTGTTCTTGGTTCAGGTACAGCTGAAGAATAGGCTTAGATTAATAATATTTAGTCATCATGAATATGTTAAAGGAGATGTGGGTTTTGAGTATGTAGTGAAAAGAATTTTGTTCCCTTGTTGAGGGACAAAGATGATGAAAAAACAGCTTATGCATGCCCTCTGACAGGTATTGTTTATTGGTAGAAGTTTTCAGTGCACCATCACAACTACCACCACCACTCCAACAGTTGATTGGTAGACATTTGCAGTGCACCATCATCATCACCATGAACTGACAATATATATGTATACCTTTCTAAGATAGATACCATTTGTTAGTAGAAAAAATGTAAAGGTTTGAGAATTTTTTTAATCTCCCAGATCAACATGAGTGCAAACCTGCCCGTACCTAAATCCCCGTCTGCATGGAGCACAGGGAGCTCCACACACACACACAAAAACTTTGGTTTTGGGTAATGTGCAGTGAGTCCAAATGAATTTGGAGGACAACGGTAGACAAAAACGATTTATAGAAAAATTTGCTCTTCATCTTTGGAAAGACTGGGGGTGGGGAGGGTGCATATATGTGCATTCCCTATGACTGAATGGATAAAGTATCGAGGATGAATATAATTTTTGTTGTGTTAGTTTTCTTGGTCTACATTCTGTGCTTTGAATGAAACAGACTCTCTTTAAGAAAAAAATCTATCACAATGGTAATCATTAATGAAACAAGTGAAAGGGTATCAAGTAGATCAGTTTGTGCAATGCGCTGTTCTGTGAAACTGCACAAGTGGTTAACTGCTAGTTGGGATTGTAGAGTACTGATTGCATAAACAGTTATTTTAAAAAATGGGGAAAAGGGATTTCAGAGATTATAGAAGAATGTGTAATTACCAATCTGTAAAGTATTTTGATAAGCTGTCTGTGTTTGTCACAGGGAATTTGCAGAGTTGCATGATTGTCAACTGGAAAAGTATGTTGGTAAGCTGGCTATGTTTGTTACAGGGAATTTACAGAGTATCTGGAGTGAAGAGCAAAGTTGAAAATCTCTGTCAGCGGTTTGACCTTAACCCTGAACTGGTTGACCTTGAGGAAGTTCACCCAAACATCATTTCAAATGTTTTGAAGCTTTATCTCCGACAGGTGAGTTGTAGACAACTTTTCAGCTCAGTGGTTAGAAAACTTCTTTTGTTAAACAGCAGACAGGAGGAAGTGGAGTTAAGAAAAATGGGATTAAGAATTCACAACAGTTTTAAAGGGACATATAATTGACTATTTAATTTATACAACAGCAAGTTTCCTGTCATTTTTATGGTTTGTCCAGCAGTGATTTATCCCTCTGTGTCCACTCTTTTTACCCCATTCCCCTCTTGTCCTCCCTTTTGCAGTTTGCATGTGCATTGTTCCCTGGAGTTTCAGTTGTTGTTGGATGATTGTTTGGTGAATGATGAGAGTGCGTGCTTTGGTTTGATTCTTGTGTCAAGATTTGGCGCCTTATAGGTGTCATTATTATGATTATTGACCCATGATTTATACAGAAGCAAATAGATAATGATCGCTGGCTGCATAGATGCGTCATTGGTGTAATTCTTTTATTTCATTTAACACCCAACGATGTGTTGTTGCAGTTGCCAGAACCATTACTTACCTTCAGGCTGTACTCGGACTTCATTCTTATTGCCAAGGTACAGTACACATGCGTTTGCCTATTGTGACTATGATTTATTTGGTTATAGTTGAAGAAATCACATGAGTAATATGAAATTTTGTGCACCTATTAAGTTTAATTTTAGTTGTCATGAAAACTGTAACTAAAGCAACATTCCTTTCACTTCCTTTTCCTTTTCAATTGTTCTTTCTTTTTATATATATGGATATATATTTTCTTATAATTATTTGATGCTTGGTGTTATGTTTGTTTTGCTTATATTATTTTCTTTTTAAATCACTTTTTTTTTAAAAAGGAAAGAAAACATTGTTTCACATCAAGTGGAGGTAGATTGTGCTTGTGTGTGTGTGTGTGTGTGTGTGTTGTGTGTGTGTGGTGTGTGTGTGTGGTGTGTGTGTGTGTGTGTGTGTGTGTGTTGTGCGCGCGCGCGCGTGCGTGCGGGGTGCGTGTTCAGAGTTTGTTTTAGAGGAAATCGTCATAGACTATTCCATGAGCGCTCTTCCCCTGTCTGCCAGCAACTGTTTGGAAGATTTCATCTTAGACTGTTCCATAAGTGCTCTTCCCCATTTTGCCAGCAACTAGCTGGAAGATTTCATCTGAGAGTATTCCATAATTGCTCCATCCCAGTTTGCCAGCAACTATCTGGCAGATTCATTGAGGCTACACAAACACCTTGCATTATGCAAGGTCTTGAAATGGGGAGGGGTTGGATTGAGAATTGGACCTATGACTCTTGAAGCTGACACTACCAAAATGATTGGAGCAATAAGATGAGCAGCAGACATTTTATTTTGTGGATTAGGATTGAATTTAGACATTCGGTCTTGAGTCCACAGCTACCAGTTTTTGTGGTATTTTTTTGGGGGGGTGGGGTGGAGTAGGGGGCTGGGATTGAATATGAGACTCCTGATCTTGAGTCCACAGTTCTCAACAGAGTTAGCAGGACTGCTGAAAATACATAATCCTGAAGCCCATTTGAGGGTTGAACCCATGACCCTTGGAGAAGGTGTGGGCTGTTGAGGCATGGTGAATGTATGCATTTGGTGCCAAGTTCATATGCATGAAACAAAAACAAAAAAAGAACAGAAATGTGTGTAAAGAATACATTTTGTTGAAGAATTTTTGACAGTATTGTTTTTGTGTTGTCATGTGTGTGACAGTCTGCCTTTATTCTTGTCACATTTTACTTCACTTCATGTTTCTTAAAAGTTACAGTGACCTTGAGAAGTACAAAACCTGGATTTTTAACTGGTTCTATATGAAAGGGAGAGTTGAAATGTCATGACTATCTCATTTCTTTTGTGTTTGGTCTCTTTTCTTCTTTTTCTTCTTTTTTTCCCCCTTCGTTTCAAATCTCTTCAAACCATAGATTTGATTCAGATGTGTTTCTTTGTGTGAAATGTGGTACCAAAGAGTTTGTGATTGTTTTGGCATAGAACTTTATTAGTGTATAATTATTATTGGTCTGTCCCATCAATTTCAGTTCAGTTTCAGCTTCTCAAGGTGACTTCTCAACACTTGGTATTAAATTCTGTATGCACTGATGCTATGTGATGGACATAATCCAAAGTGAACATGGTGTAAGCCTTAAGTCTGTGTATAGGCCCTACACACTGGCAAGGTTGTGAGGTCTTAAATAGTGTATGGATTTTGCCCCATCAAGGGGTACAGAGAGCACACTTAATAGGTTTGCTTCATTTCTGTTTCCAGGAATCCTGAAAAGAGAATAACTCCATGGGAAAAAGAAGACTGGATCAACTCTGTTTTGAGATAGTTGTACCTTTATTTCCTTGAAATGTTCTGTAGCATCGTGAAATGCATTGCTTGTGTGCGCATGAACATACACACAGATACTCACACATAGACACACAGATACTCACACATAGACACACAGACACGCATATTTTTAAGTTTGGAACTGTGTTACAGGAAAACATGTCGGGTTACCTGGTTGGTGAGAAAATGATAGAACGACTATCAGCATTGGTTCAGAAGTTGCCGACATCCAATTTTCGTACCTGTGCTGTGCTTATGCATCATCTTCACAGGTATGTTGAAACAGATTATTTTGTTTTATTAACAATTTGTGACGCATGTATTTCATTGTTTCCAAATTCTTAGGGAATTGGGTGGTGGAAAATTTTGTGGTTCAGTTGTGTTGAATTCATTGGCTAATCTGTTTATTGGTTGTATTCATTCTGCCTTGAATTGAATAAACAGTTTCATAACAGCTCAACTTTCTGTGAATTTTCACACTTTGTTTGTAATGCAAATTTCACACTTTGTTTGTAATGCAGCAGTCCTCTCTTGAATTTATTAACTCACAAAATAAAGTCAGATAGCATGTAGAAAGAAAGAATGAATAGAAGGTACTCTTTAAGCTGCATGGTGTTTGAGAAATCAGTGAAAAGATGTCCGTCACTAGGTGCTGCTGCCGCGCCCACTCCTATCCAGATACCCGATTCCAGCCCGGATAGCTGTCCTCTTTGACTCAGCACTTTGAAATGTTAAGACCGTACTTTGTGCGCCCATGCACAGCCTTTCTTTGTGTGTCTGGTCTTATCCCTGGTTCACAGTTCTCTGCTGTTGTTGATGTTTTCCTTTTGTGATCAAAGATTTACCTGCTCTGTATTTAGCCATCACTGTGCTCTCCATCTGTTTCTAGCAAACAAATCGCATTTAACGCACACTTATATCCCTTTTGTCTTTATTTTTATTCCCGTCAATAACTTCAGCTGGTGGGTGGCAGTCTATGATCGTTGGATCATCTGGCTTTCATTTACATGTTTTTCTACTCTATTCTGCCTAGTTTTAACTTTTAGTGTCCTATTCTGCCACTGTCTGCCCTTGGGCGTCGAGCACACACCGCCGCTTACTCTGCACTACTGTATTTGTCAGGCATGTGACGCGGCTGCTCCAAGCATGTTCTTTAGCTGGAGAGGCGGGCAGCCTGACCTAGCAGTGATCTGACCTACTTACAGCCTGAGCGGGGCATTCCATCCCACTGACAGCTGTAATGCCAGCACAGCGCTGTCAGGGAACAAAAATGAGTTGGTTGCTGAACAGTCCGAATTTTTAGATCATCTTTCAACAGTCTGTTTGTTGTGTAAAAAATCGTGTAGCCAATATAAACAGCTTTAGAACAAGACTAAATATGACCAGGTTAGTTTAGTAGGCTACTCTACCAAATCTTGTATAACACATACGTAAATTCATGCAGTAACATAACTCTGTCACGATCTGTTGTCTCCCAAAAATGTCAACCCCACTAATTAAGCATTTTCGGTTTTCATGGTCTAACGAAGATGCATTATACAATCTGTAACACTTCAGCTCCCGTCTTCACTTATCAGACAAATTTCAATGTTGGTGGGGAAGGAGGGAGCCTCCAGTTAATTTCTCCACCATAGCGGCAACTTGACCCGCCTGATACACTGCCTGTTAGCTGCCGGCTGCAAGAGAAATTCCACATAGGAGGCCTGTAGACTGTTTCTCGTGTGTTTGCACAAAGCCTTGAGAGAGAGAGAGAGATGGGGGTGTTTGTGTCTTTGCACAAAGGGGGGGTTTGGTGTTTGAGAGAGAGAGAGAGGGGGGGGGGTGGGGTTGTGAAATTGTGAAACAGAGAGACGCTCCCACACACCGACTTACACCCCTCTACATCCCCCCCCAACACACACAGACACGAAAGACACAAAGGCAGTTCTAAAGACGGAGAAAGTGAGAAAGAAAGAGAAACATGAAACATGAAAAACACTTTGTTATTCAAGGATAGTAGCATTAGGTCCCACTGTACCTGTCTTACAGCTAATCCTTACTGATCTTCTAATACAGACAGACATAAAAGTGAACAACGAAGAGAAAAGTGGACTGTGGAAGAAAAGAGAAAAGATATTAACTTTTAAACAGAACAAAACACAGAAAGCATTAAATAAGGAATGAAAGAGAAAAAAAAAATAAAGGGAAAAAAAGGAGGATGGTTGTGTGTGTAGTATGTGTGTGTGTGTGTGTGTGTGTGTGAGTGTGTGTGTGTGTGTGTGTGTCTGTCTGAGAGAGAGAGGGGGGTGGGGGGCACACAACACGCACTGACACATGCTATCACATAAACATACAGAGAGAGAGAGAGAGACTCATGCGTCGTCACTTACCAGGTGTCTTTTTCTTTTACGATAGGGGAGGAGGAAAACACAGGTTAAGTACTCCAGTGTCACGAGGTTGGCCACTGGACTTAATAGACGGGGTTATGGCTGTTCTCACTATATACCGTTTATTAGTTGCATTGGTTTATTTTCCCTTGGGTCAGTCTGTTGGAGTCATATAATACATGAGAGTGGGACACTCAGTCATGTTCTGTTCTATTCAGCTCCAGTTTAATAAAGTCTTATCATTTTTGATGAACAAAAGCAACTCCGACATTAAAAAAAAATGTATCAGCTGGTGTTGTTGTCAAAGAAACCTGTCAAATCCAGTTCGGTCTGTACCGAGATTATCACTGTATAGTAGAATGTAACAGAAATCATGCAATGTGGTTTTCAATTCAGCACAATTTGTAATTATCTTTTATGACATATTTAAACATAAAATAAACACCTTCACTTTAGCAGACACAGTGTAGTAAACATTAATTCAGTTCCACGTTACTGGAGTAAAAAATTGTGTCCCACTCTTATTAGCACCACCTGCTCCTCTAGAGAATTAAAATTAATTTCATTGTCTGATTAGCACAGACGATGTGTTGATACAGTAAACATGTACCCGAAATGATTGCAAATAAATTGTAAGCGAATTTAAATGAAATTTTGAAATTTGGTGTTGTTTGAGAAAAGGAAAATTCTTTTGACTGACAAAAGATAGGCGCCAACAAAACCCTGACTGCACTGTAATCTGTTTCCAAAGGGAGTGAAAAAATGCCACTTTTTAACAGAGACAAAGAACGGAAGTACTCCGTGACCTTGATAGCAGGCAGTGGAATGTCTGGCTCTGCGCACTACCAGGGGTTACTGGCTGGGTCAGCCGCCTGCGGCCTAGCCGTGACTAAACATGCAGTTTTTTCCCTCTCTGTACAGCCGTGGTGACTGCAACCAGACCTGCCTTGTCAGTGAAAGAATGAGAAGTGTTATTGTAGAAAAGTCAAAGCTGCTTTCAGTAAAGCCCATTGGTTTAGGAGAAGTCTTATTATAATATTTATGAATGAAATGAAAGTTGTAGTGATCACATTTTGTAAAAATTGTATCATTTTTGAATGAAATGGAAGTTGTAGTGATCACGTTGTGTAAAAATGTAATTATAGTATTTATGAATGAAATGAAAGTTGTAGTGATCGTGTTGTGTGAAAATGTTGTCAGCCAAAGTTTCGCCTGACAGTGAAGTTTGAGAATATTATCAAATACCTATGGGAAAATGAGTCTGTAGAATCCAATTTGAACAAAGATGGAAGTGATATTAGTGTTAGAAGTGTTCACACTAGTGATCTAAGTGATTTTTTCGACTCGAATATTTACAGCGAGATGAGCGACATGGCTTGTTTCCTTTGTTGTCAGGTGACAACTCGTGTTGGTGTCTGAACGCCAGGAAACTATGTACAAAGAACTGTAATATAACTGAAGGAGTTGTGATCTAAGGCTTTCTGAACTTACCTGTGCACACCTGTGTGCTGTGTGGTTAGTGCTGTATGTCACTGAAGTGTGTTCCTTATTGCCTTTTCTAATATTAACTATCTGTTAAAACACTTTCTATTCTTGCTACTAATATCAACACAATAACAAGTGCTTATGGTTTCACCAGGTAAATTCCATGTGTTTGTTCATTTGTCACAGCTTCATATGCCACACTATGATAGGTAATACAGCAGTCATGTGAACCAGTGGTCCAGCAACTTATCGCAAAAAAACCAAACCCAGATCAGAATGTAATCCAAAACAAGTGTGACTGCCTGTGTTCAAGCAAACAGGAACCAGGAAAAAACATGAAAAAAGAACGAGAACGCGTATTAAATACAACCGTTATTAAATGTGTATTAAATACGCATTCTTATGCTTTTTTTGTGTTTTTTTCTGGTTCCTGATCAGAATGTGTTTGAAAACAAATAAGTTACATCAATTTTATTTTAGGAACCTATTTTTTTTCATTGTTTTCTTTAGAATTTTTCAGGACAGTTATGATTATATTTTTCTGTAGAGGTTCTAAAGAGTTAACAGCTCTAAACATTCTCCCAGCCCTCAGTGGAGGCATCAAAGTAACTTTTTTCAGACTGTTGAAACCCCGCCAGTGCTGGGCAATCTGGGAAATTTTCCCTCGCACCGTATATCCAGGAACAGCTCCACTTAAGTAGGGGAAGCCATAAAGTCATGATGGTGGAGATGAAACGAGCTTCACCATGGCTTAGATGGAAATAAAAGATTATTTGAAACATGTATAGATGAACTCAACTGTTTTGGCACAAGATCAGGATTACTCTTAAGTGCACTGAAAACTACATGTAGTGTAATTTGACTTGGAAGCCGTAAAATTCCGCCTGTTATTTATAAGCATCACCTTGGAATAGCTTCGAACCCTCTGAAATTTAAAGTTCTTGGAATTTGGCTGACCAATGATGTAAAGAATTGTGAAAGTCTAAATTATTCCGATGAAGTCTATGAAATTAAAGTACTTTTCAAAGTATGGATAAAAAGACATGAAATTAGAATACTTTTCAAAGTATGGACAAAAAGACAAATTACACCTCTTTGTAGAATCGCCATGCTGAAAACACTTCTCTCAAAGCTGACACACGTGTGGATTCTGTTATCAGATCTGCTTGATAATTTCATCACTGACTTGCAGAAAATGTGCTTTCTCTTTATGTAGAAAAATAAATGAGACAGATTAAGAAGAAAATTGCAACAAAAATCATTATTAAAGGAGGGTTAAATGGTGCAGATTTAAAATGATGTTTAGCAGCCTTAAAGCTAATATGGTTGAATCCTTGAAAAGACGAATCATAATGGAAAAATGTGCTTCTCACAAATTATAACTTTCTCGATAAGCTGGATATTTACCAGCCAAGTATTACTTGCAAATCTATTCAGGATAACAGATTCAAAGCATACAAGGAATTTATTACAAATTCAGCTGAAAGCGCACATGATTTGTTTGCTGAGTCTGTCCTTTTCAGTGAATGAATTAAACTTGGCAGTAAAGTGCTGCCATATCTTAACTCTCTGACTTCCGCACCATGTCTACCAGCATCCTGTTATATCAACTATGTCAGCAAAGTAAAAACTTAACCTTTTGGCTCCCTTGCCTTGTCCACCAGCTTCCTGCAGGAAACTGATGGGTAGGGTGAGGGAATGAAATGGTTAAGTTTTTGCAGTTGTTGGATAGGGTGCAGGAGTCAAAGGGTTTAGTGGGCAGTGAAGGGTATCCATGTTATTGCAGATTTTATGAAAGAGGATGTTACTTTTTTTATTTTTTTATTGAGAGTAGGATTTAACAGAAAGTTTCACATAAATGTACATTTTGTTACACATTCAGGTTCTGCCATAAAGAAATATATAAAAATTAAAAGAAAGTAATGTGCGGTTAATAGTAACAGTTGCAGCCGACAAGAAAATAATATGACAATTGGCTGCACCCATGCATAGCATTACGAACACTATATTCATTAAATAAAGGTATTAAAGTTTATTATGATATTCTTAACAGTAACAACCAAAACCCAACTATTTTGAGAAGTGGGAGGATAAACTTAATAAAACTGTAAACTGGAATTTATGTTTCCCTAAGATACAGAAAATACAAGACATACTTGTAAACTGGATCCAAATTAGAATAATGAATAGAATTATTGCAACAGTTTTACTTTTAAAGGAAATGAGAATTGCAAAAAATGAAAAATGTACTTTTTGTGGTAGAAAAAAAGAAGACATTGAGCACTATTTTGGTGGTGTAATGTAGTTCAGTGCTTCTGGGACAGCAGAAAATCTGATCAATGGATGTGATAATGTACACAGTCGTAAGATTACTGAAAGCTTTGTTCTTATTGGAGTTGAACCCTATACGAAAACAGAGAGTGCTGTTGATTTCATCATACTTTTTGCCAAATATTACATATGTAGATGTAAACTAAGTACATGCCAACCTGAGCTGCCTTTAACCCCATGACTGCTGCCAGCGTAAAAATTAGGCGCTCTTGAAGCCATCTCTGACACACACAAACATGAAATTAACAGAGGCAGTTTGACATACATTTCAGCATAATGTAAATGGGAGAGAAGTACTGACTGATGTTGGCAGTCTCAGAGAGGATTCATAAGAGTGTCGCTTATATCACTTGTTGACCTATGCAACTCGAACTATGTTTTTGTTTTTCTGAGAATAGAAACTGGTTTTCAGTAAAATGGCGACTCCGGGACCGTCTTGCAATAATGTATGTTTTCAACCTTTGAAAGCATGTGAATTGATTCAAGAAATTATGTTTCATCTGCTATGGTTCTACATATGGAAAAGATTTTTAAATGTATTTTAAGCTTGAAAGGATAATGATGGGCTTGGTTTTCAATTATTATCTTTTTAGTGAAATTTGGGTGTTTTTGTTAGTGTGGTATTAGCCCTGATATAGCACAACTAGTCTGCTGGGCTGTAAATGATATGAACCTGAACCTGAATATTCTCTCAGCATCTTCTCCTTACTTCCCAAGAAATTTTTTTCATTCAGCCTTTACATATTTAATGAACAATGAACACTATTTTTTTCAGTCATATACAGTTCTTTCTAAGAAAGACAGAGGTCTGCTTCAGTCTGGATTAATGTAGAAGCTTCTTGTGTTCCCTTTGACCAAATTTTGTTGGGGCGTCTAGCGTATTTGATCTCTCTATGGTATTTTCTCAAAGAAACCCCTTCTTCAAACTTCTCTTGTTTTTTCAAATTTCTCTCACTTTTAGCAAAAACAAAAAAACAAAAACAAAAAAACAACAAACAAACAAAAAACCCAACAAAATAAAACAAACCCAACCACCACCACCACCCCCCAAAAAAAAAAAAGGGGGGGGGGGGGATTGGAGAGGGGCACTTAATTGATTTTTGCCCAATGCGGTGCTCCACATTCCGTTCTGTGTTCCTTGAGCACTCTATTGCTGTGTTCTGTGCTTCCCTCAGAGGAGTATATGCCGTTACGTGTCTCTTTTTTCATGAATTACCCCCAGCTTGGATTACTGCTGTGTGCACTTGGAGTACTTGTTCTTTGTGGTTTACCACTGCCAGTGTTCTGTCTTGTGGATTACCTTCATCTGCTTTGGAACCATACACATAATGTTCTGTTCCCCACTGCTTCTGTTTTTTGTGCCTGTGTCAGAGCTGTGTTCCGTCTCTACCTGGTAACTTTTTTTCTCTTCATAAGTTACCACAGGCCATGGATCACTTGTAATGCCCACTCCTAGAGGTAGTCATGAGAAGCAGTCACTGCAGAAGATGAGGGTTGGTGGTGGAAAATTGCCCTCTCTGTCTGGTAACTCTTTCTCTTCACAAGTTGCCACAGGTCATGGACCACTCTAAATGCACACTCCAGGCGGCAGTTGAGAGGCAGCCACTGCAGAAGACAGGCGGCGGCGGAAAACGAACTTTCAGATTCCATCACCCAATCCAAAAGCTCCTCATAGGCCTCCATTGACTGCCAACCCTCTGCAGGCCCATCTGCTCTTGATGCCTCCTCTGGAACAGAATGCCAGAGTAAACACTTTCTTTCCCTTCTAGAGCCCTCTTTGGTAAATCTAGGCCATTCACCTCTCCACAGTACAGGATGCCAGAATGCTGTCTTCTCACCTGTGCTAGAGCAGGAAGAGCAGGAGATCCGTATGAATCTTGCCAACTCGCTTCTCCGCAGGGGATGCCTGGGAGATCCCTTCTAGCCCATGCTGGAGATAACCAGATGGGGAGCCTTCTATACCCTTCCACACAGGATGCCAGGTAAAGACCTTCCAGTCTGTGTCGAGCTAAGGGGAATGGGTGGCATCACATCAAGAGGATCCCAGGCTGCTGTCCACCCATAGGGCCATGGCCACAGACAACAGGATGTACTACCAGTGGCCTACCAACTGGTTGTAATCGGCAGGACCCCCCCCCCCCCCCCCCTAGTGCAAGGTTCCCATGGGCCCTTCATCTGGCCATCTTCAGGCCCTATCTTCACATTCTGTTGGCTCCCAACCATCACATGCCACCCCACCAGCCCAACCCTTACTGGGCCCACTTCTATGTCCCCTGGACATATGGACACCTACCAGGCCCCTTCTTCCTGGGTAGCTCTCGCCTGTCGGTCCATGGCCAAGCTTCAGTCGACCCAAAGCTCCACTTGATCTGTGCCCTCACAGCTGCACAGTCCCTTTGACTCAACAACCTGGTTCCCTAGAGGACTACACCCAGAGAGACCATACTAAGTACAAAATGCTTGACCAGTAGTCGAGAGATTGATGAAAAGGTGTCCACTGGCAGGGGCTACTGCCATGCCTACTCCTATCCCGATACCTGGTCTGGCCTTTGTGGCTAGCTTCCTCTTTGGTGAAGTAGGTTAGATCAGGAATATTTGTGCTGATCAATAAATAGAGGAGAGCAGGGTAGGCCAGTGGGTAGTATTAGTTGTGAGGTATGGCAAGTATGTTTATTAAAACCCTCTCCCTGCTGCAACTACTGGGTTCATCGACAACATTTGCGATTTCTGAATATTGCATGTACTGGGATTGACCGCTAGAGAGTAGGTAATTGAAACCAGTTTCAGTTTCATGTATCGCAGAATGTAATTTTACAACATCCATGTCGTGATAGAGTCAGTTCCTGACTTTGTTTCCATTCTTATTGCATGAAGGTTGGTGGAGTAGTTGTGTTGCTGTGGTTTTTCAAAGTCTGGTGATTTTTTCCACAGAAAATCTGCATTGAAATGGCAAATTATGAAGCGTTACTGTCATCTCTTGATACATTGGCAATGAAGAAATAGATTTGTCAATTTTGTTGTGGAATTGTTGGAAGAAGTAACTGAATTGGATATCGACCTTGACTTAATTCTGTACAACTGATGTCTGTTAGCTAAGTTAGAAGCTGAAAACGCAAGTGGCTGATACCCCCTGTGGGGATGCTGGGGGCTCTTTCAGTATGAATAGTATCCCCACCTTCTGGAAATTCTGTGCTAGAAATTTCCTCGTTTCTGTCACTGTCAATTCTGTGCTAGAAATTTCACCTTTTCTGACCCTTTTCTGCCTTGTTCTTTTGCTTTCTGTCATTTCTTCCTATCAGTTTCTGCCTTGCTGGTCTGTTCACTTATATGTGTTCAACAAAGTCTTAATACTGTCTCCAAGGATTGATAATTGGGTACATGGATTAAGTGCATTTTTGGTTGTAAGGAAATGAGATATGCCGAAACAATTTTAAGTTACATAGGCCCGTTTTTATATGTTTTAGTGTCCTTAGTTATGTTTGAATTTGTATTCGGGTATATATTGTGAACCCCCTCTGCGATAAATTGGACGGAGTGATCACGCCAGGGGCATCTCCATAGATTATGTGCACAAATGGATCGATATGTGTATTGAATTTTCCTTGTTTTCCTGTTGAAGTATTGTGTATCTTTTGGAATGGTTATAGCCCTGATATGGCTCTGTGCAGTTGGCAGGGCTTTAAGCAAGAATAAAAATAAATAAGTGGTCGATAGTCTGATTCTCCATTGACAGCAATGTTGAGTGGTTAAATCAGTGATAGAATACAGAAAAATCAAAGATCTCCTCCTTCTCTAGCGATCTGGACCATCAGAATCACAACCTTTGCCCAGTCAGAGTGCTCTGCCACTGTCTTTGATGATCCAGTCCTCTAAGGCACCTCAACAGCGCTGCCTCGTCACCTCTTTTAACCCTGATTGTTCAGTTGATATTAAATGTTTCTGTGTATCCTGGTGGATCTTTGGCATCATTAGCAAGGATTACGGGGCTCAGGGACAGCAGCTCAACTCAACTAGGCCCAGCGCCCATGTGCTATGGGCCTGAGCCTTTTCCACACACAGCATTGCAGGCTTTAGGTTTAGTTGCTAGCGGAAGGGGAGAGAACCTGGCCTCCTGAGGCAGAGATAAGTGAGTCAGCCCCTCCTCTCTGCTGGGCGCGCGAGCCAGCGCTAAGAGTTGTGAAAACACAGTACCCTTTTCTTTCCTGCTAGTACAAATTCATCCTGCTGACTACTGTGACGCACAACCAGTCATAAGAAAGGCCTTAAACTGTAGTTTCATATGACTCCAAACATGCCATATCTTTTGCAAACAAAACAGCTGAAAATAAATGATAATTCGTACATAAGGAGGGTTCAAGTCACGGTTCCTTTTTGACCTCTCACCACAAACTCTACATAAAGAATTGAGACGAAAGGCATGGTCACTGTCTAAATGTTTTTCTCCTTCCATCATGGCTAGACCTGTGCCGTGATACTACTTGCAGTAGCACATGCTTTGAAGCACAAACTATACAGTCACACACTTCTTTTCAATTCCTCTATAACGTTAAAGTCAAACTGTATAGTAAATCAAACACTCACATAGTATAGAGGAAATGTCCAACAAGCAACATACATAAATTTCACATCCACAATAAGTCAGGTTTAGGAACCACAGCACCGTAAACTTTGGTAAAATCCACTACACGTTAGCATGCCACAGTAGGGAATAACAGGGGCCAGCTGTCCGGTGCCCGCAGGCCAGCAGGGCGCAGCACCTGAAGCGAAGTGAGTAGCCTGCAACGAAGTGCACAGCTTTCCACCACAACTTCTTCCTGCCAGAGATCTTGGACGCTGCTTTCAGTGGAATGTTCATCTCATTCTATGTCAGGACATCGCACTAACACTTGACGACAGGTCCCACGCATCACCCTGGTATCTGTGCTCAGTATGTCATCTCTGCTTCCAACCAATAATGGGTGTCATCACCCACATTCCAGGTAGTGCCACTTTGCACCTGGAAGATAAGGTCAAGTTATGTGCTGTTAAACAGGGGATTTATCCAGATCCCCTTTTAATAGATACACTTACCATACCTTAATAATTAATAATTACAATATTTATATAGCGCAAAATCTTGATAAAATCAAATCTAAGCGCTGAAGCAGACACGCACGCACACCACACGGCCACCAAATGGGGAAGAATAGAATAAAAGCAAGAATAAAAGCAATGGAAAATTATAGAGAGCATAGCATATACAATTATATATTATAACCATGTGATTCCCCTCCGAGCGGAGACAGGGTGCAGAGTGTGGGGGGGGGGGGGGGGTTGAGTGAGGTTAGGATTTTATGCGGAGGAGAAAAGGTGAGTTTTGAGAGCGGACTTGAAGGAGACAAAAGTAGGTTGCTGACGGACTGAGAGAGGAAGTTTGTTCCAGGAGAGTGGACCAGAAACAGAGAAGGCTCGTGGACCATAGGTATTGAGCTTAGTGCGTGGAAAGCGAAAAGTCAGAGGATCGGAGGCAGAGCGGAGGGTACGTGAGGGAAGATAGATCTCAAGTAGGCTTGACAGGTAATCGGGGGCTGCGTTATTGAGGCTTTTGTAGCACATGGTGTCTAGTTTGTACTGTATGCGCTTTGATACAGGGAGCCAGTGAAGTTGTGCCAGAAGAGGAGATATGTGGTCAGCTTTTTTCTTTTTGAGTACAAGGCATACAGCATTGTTTTGAATGCGCTGTAGGATGTGAATGGTGGAGGCAGGAAGACCGGACAGGAGTGAATTGCAATAGTCAATGCGAGACATTATGAAGGAGAGAACGAGTTTTGCAGTTGTTTCCACAGAGAGATACTTCCTAATCAGCCTTATACAATGGAGATGATAGTAGCAAGATCTGGCAGTTTGAGAAACAAAGTTGTTCATGGAGAGGGTAGAGTCAATGCAGACACCAAGGTTTTTAGCTGAATCAGAAATTGGGACTGATGTGTTACATAATGGGAGAGAAAGAGGAGGCAGCTGAGAAAGTTTCTGACGGGTGCCAATGAGGATAGCTTCTGTCTTGTCGTCATTAAGCTGAAGTTTGTTGAACGTCATCCAGTTCTTAATGTCTGAGTAACACTCAGTGGTGCGAGTCAACAGGCGCTGTATATTATCAGGTGAGTCACTGTCTTGAAGTTGGGTGTCATCAGCATAGAAGTGGTGTTTTATAGAGTGGGAGTTGATGATGGTGGACAGGGGAGAGGTGTAAAGAGTGAAAAGAACAGGGCCAAGGACAGATCCTTGTGGAACACCGCAGGTCAGGTATGCAGGTTGAGAGTAAGTGCCATTGATGAGAACAGTTTACAACTAATACCCACCCACCTACCCGCTCTCCTCTAATCGGTTGGCAACAGATATTCGTGTTAAAACCTACTTTGTCAATGAGGAAGATAGTCACCTGGATTGGAATCGAGTATAAGGGGTAGGCACGACAGCAGCGCCTGGCAGTGGACATCTTTTCCATTGATTTTTCAGCCACTCTGTGAATATTTTGCAATTAGTATGGTCTCTCGTGTTAGCTGAGCTTATGCACTTGTAAGATATGATAAGTATGAAAAAGAGATTTGAATGAAAATATCTCATTTTGCTGCATACTTGGAGAAAAGGAAAAGTTGCTATCCTATAGGTGGTGTGGATATTAATGCCTGGCTTTTGTACAAAAGATTATCAGTGTAGGTAAAGCGCATAACCACTTAGAAGCTGTACTAACATTTGATAATTGTGTGTGCAGGGTAGCAGGGCACAGTGACTTGAACCACATGACTTGCAGTAATCTGGGTATTGTGTTTGGACCTACATTGTTAAGGTCTCCGTGAGTCTTTTATTTTTCCAACCCCCACCTCCCATTTTATTTGCATGCTTACCGCTTCTAAGGCTGATAATGATAGAGACTCGATCTCTCTCTTGTGATGACCACCTGGAGTAGACAGCCTGAGTGGTCGGTGGCCTGTGGTAACTTGTAAAGAGAAAGAGTGAGTTACCAGACAGAAAGGGGAACAGAGCTGTGACACAGGTACAAAGATCAGAAACAGTGGGTGTGTGTGTGTGTGTGTGTGCCAGAACACGAAGTATACAGCTCCGAAGTAGGTGAAGGTAATCCACAAGGTAGGACACAGGCACTGGTAAACCACAAAAAACAAGCAGTCCAAGTGCATAAAGCAGTCATCAAAGGTGCGAGTAATCCACAGTAAAAGAGGCACACAACAGCGTATACTCCTTTGAGTGGTACACAGAGCACAGCAAGGGCACACTCGAGAAACACAGAAGGCAATTTGGAGCATAGCAATGGGCAGAGATCCATGAAGGTCCTTTTTTCCCCCTTGCTAGAAGCAAAAGAAGTTTCAAAAAGCAAGAGAAGTTTGAAGAAGGGGTTTTGTTTAGGGAAACACCACAAACAGTGAATATGCTAGGAGTCCTAACAAAAGTAAGTCAAAGGGAACAATGTAAGTTTCTAGATTGATCCGGACTGAGGCAGCAACCCTTTGTTAGAAAGTACTGGAAGGTGCGTGACTGAAAGGAAATAATGTTTGTAGGTCAGTCATTAAATATGTAAAGGTTGAATGAAAGCACTCAGGAAGCAGAGGGAAGGCGCTGGTAAAATTCTACAAATGTTTAAACAAAACTAGGTAGAGATGGAAAGCCTGATAATTGAACGATAGATGATTTCCGCCTGCTGGCCGAAGTTAGCCATGGGAACAAAAACATACAGTAATAAAAATGTGACAAAAGTGATTTGTTTGTTAGAAACAGCAGGAGAGGACAGTGCTAAATATTGAAGGGTAAAATCTTTGATCACAAAAAGAAACTGAAAAAAGGCAGAGAACTGTGTACCAGGGATAAGACTGGGCTCTCAAAGAATGGCTGTGCAGGAGTGGAGATAGTGCAGTCTTGACATTTTGAAGTATTGAAGTTGTAGGGGATATGAATTAAAATCCCCTGTTCAGCTGTATACTTGGAGAAAAGAAAAAGTTGTTATTCTGTAGGTGATGTGGACATTGCTGCCTAGCTTTTGTACAAAAGATTTTCATTGTAAGTAAAACACATAACCACTTAAAAGCTGTAACGTTTGATGATTGTGTGTGCAGGGTAGCAGGGCACAGTGACTTGAACCACATGAGTTGCAGTAATCTGGGTATTGTGTTCGGACCTACACTGTTAAAGCCTCAGTGAGTCTTTTATTTTTCCCAAAGCCTCACCTCCAGTTTACATGCATGCTTATCTCTTCTAAGGCTGATAATGATAAGCATATTGTATATGAGAACTCAAGTAAAAGTTCTTGTTTTTTTGCATATTTTTTTTCATCTGAAGTCTGGAAAACACTGCAGAGACATTATGAAAAGTAGAAAGATATCTGGAATGTTAGTTGTTAATGTGTATATTAGACATGGAAATAGATATGGTTTTCATTATTTTCTTTTTGCATGGATTGCTATCAATCTCATACAGTTCAGCATTGAAGAATTTTCAGTTATACTCAGAGCTGCTACAGAAGACATTGGCTTAAAGATGTTACATTACACTATGTGAGTCTGTGTTAGAAATAATATAACCTTTAATTGAATGTGCAGAGAAGGAGCAGCATCCCTGATCTCTCTGGTGGACACTCCTCATCAGACTCGGGCAATAGAACTGCTCATTGTACATGCTGAGGTCAGAACTTGAAATTTAAATGTGTAGGTCTTAGGACAGGATTGAGACATGGTGCAGTAGTCAGTGGCTTGTTACTGGAGCTACTGTTTATTAAAATATTTGCTATGTTCATGGCTTGAAATATCCAATCTTTGGGTGAATTTGTGTCCATTGAACAATATTTTCTGTCTACAAAAATTCTGTTGAATTTCCTGGTAGCTGTGTTTTTAGCTGTGTTATAATTTTGAAGTGGAAGCAGTTTAGAGCCGGCAAGGGAGTGAAAAACCATATATGCAGCTGTTGTTCAGCATAGGAGCAAATGATTTAGGTGTAAAGAATTAGCAATGCCGCATGAAAAATTAAAAGTGGGTTATGAGTTAAAAGATTTACAGGGTTTTGAAGATATTGTTTTAATCACAAAGCAGTTTAATGTTTGTTTGTTTTTTTTATCTCAGTAGTAGTTCACAAGATATTCCAGTTTTTAAGTGTTGAAAATTTTTTCAAAATTGGTCTAAAGTTTTAGTTGGAGAAAGAAGAGGTGTGTGAGGCCAGCTATCACAGAACAAACCCATTAAGAACAAACCCATTGAATAGCATGGTATGCTGATTTTGTTGGAAATGACATGCATTTTGTAATCAAGAGAGACACACAGTATCAAATATCATGAACGTTTTGTTGTTGATGTATTTTTGTGAGCCAAATTGAATAAAACCACTATCGGAACTCTGCAACAAGCTGTTTTTGTCATATTATAGGAAATATGTAAAATACTGGCAAGTTTCTAAGTTTTTCATTAACAATTGTCCATATTGTATCAGTAGCAGGCAAAATTTAAGCAAGAAACATGAAAAGGATAAATCATGTCACGAGAAGGATATACATTAAATTTGTTAGCTGTTTCAGTGCCTTAATACTGCAAATTGAATTTAAAAAAGTCATGACTCATTACTTCAGTAGTTTTATGAACAATTTTTAATATAATATCAGTTTCTGTACCTATGGAAGGAAACTTGAGAATAAGTGATGGCTGTAATCACTTAACTGATCAAAATATTAGAAATTACTGCATGCCTTCATGCTGCAATCTATCCAAAAGTGTCATCTGACCAAAATTCTACTAAAAATAAAACACGGAAAATATCACAGACAAGATTTTGTGCGTCATGTTTTATATTTATTTTATACATCAGTGATTAGAAAATTGACTAGGTTATGTGTGGATGAGTCAAGTCCCCCCATGGTTGAGAACAGCCAGCGTCCAACGAAACTTTCAGGAAGGATGTGAGACCACTCACCATTCAGGAACAGGTTATGTAACTCCTGTAACAGAAAATAATAAATGAATTTCTTGCTTATATATAATTCAAATGATTCATTGTGAGATGGTTATTTTTGATGGATCACTGTGTAAGCAGACAGACAAACAAACCAACAACTCCAAAACAACAACAACAACAACAAAAACCACCACACATTTCTTTTAGTGACTGACAGTCAGGCTCCTTAAGCATTAGATTTAGTCTTTTGCGAAATTAGAAAGGAAATTTCTTTACAAGAGAGCTTAGAAAAAGACTTTGAAACAGTTTTCTTTTTCAGTAACCCTCCCTGCACCCCACCAAAGTTTGCTCAAGGCCTCTGGACCATGGTCACAAACTTGTCCTTCCTTTTTATTTTGATCCATTTCTTGCCAAGTGTGCCCAGTGTGTTAAATGATGAACAAACACCCACTATGTTGAAGATGAACAAGAAAGTATGCATGTGTATTACTGTTGCCATGATTTTTCTTATTTGGAAGACAACCGTGTAAGAATGAACCACATCTTATTAGTTTGCTTTTGAAGAATTGGTAAACTAATGCCAAGATTTTTGTATGTGACTTGATTTGTAGGCTGTATTTGGACCTGGGGATGATTATCAGTTAGTACCAGATCAAACTCCAGTCGAGGCCTTGGCAGACGCTTCAGATGATTTGAGCATTACAGGTCAGTGTATGTGATTATGTGTGTGTTTTTAAGTTTTGTGTGCATGTTTGTGTATATCTGTCTGTGTGTTTGTGTAATGTGCACCTATATGTGCATGAGTCAGTGTCTTTATTTATGTAACTTTTTCATATATTTCATTTGCCTTGATATGATTTTTTAAATGAATTCAGTCTGTTTCTTTCCAGTGCCATGGGGTTCTGGTGAACCAAATCCAAAAAGATCACCAATCTAGTGTGTGTGTGAGAGATTGTGTGTGTGTTTGTGTAATATGTACATATATGTACATGAGTCAGTGTCTTCATGTAACTTTGTCATCTATTTCATTTGCCTTGATATGATTTTTTTTTTTAATGAATTTGGTCCGTTTCTTTGCAGTGCCATGCAGTTCTAGTGAACCGAGTCCAGAAAGATCACCAGTCAAGTGAGTTGAAATGGTGTATTTTATTTTCAGCCTTATGAATTTAAGGTGTTTTTTTTTTTTTTCATTATTATGTTAGATTTTTATCTTCAAACGCCATTTTATTCGTCTTTAGCAATATACAAAGTAAATCATTTGCATCAAAGACTTAGAAGTTCAGAACATGTTCGAGATATCCACATCTTCAGCAGAGGATCTGTGTGCATGAAGTACTATCACAGTGCAGAAGCTAGATGTATAAATAGAAGTGGTTAGGTCGGAGAGAAAATAAATGTCATGAATATGTAAAAAGTTGTATTATACTTCTGAAATTAGAGGCAGATATGGTAGCCTTTTTTTTTTTCTAAAAGTGTGCAAGTTTCACCACAGTTTTGCATTGCATTCTTCCATTTGGCCTTTAATGGTAAGATAGCTTGTAAAAGAAGTGATGTTGGATAAAGTTTTTCAAGTTTATTTTCATAAAGAATACATTTTTCCTGGAAGGATCATTAAATCAATATTGAACCTGTGTGGTGTGTGTTTTCATCAATAGTGGACAGGATGACATTTTCAGATTATCTGATCTTTGTATAATTGATGCATTTTAACTTTAACAATTCTTATATCCTTTCCATTTTCTAATTATCTTTTGACTTGTAAATAGTTCGAGAATGCATGATAGTGCTTTTTGTCATGTTTATTTACATTATCAGTAAATACCTCTTGCTCTTCTTCCCTTCTCCCATCTTTTTCATCATCATCTTTAGCAGAGGAGCTGATGATTTTGTGTTCATTTGCTCATTAGGGATTGCCCATCATTTGCTTTGACTGGAGCTTGGAGCTATTAATAGCTACAGAAAAAATTGGGGTGACTGAAGTGGTAGGCTAGAGAAAGAGATATGAGTCTCACCCTCTTGGTATGATATTTATTTATCCGTTTATTTGTTTGTTTAAATCGTTATGTCACAATAGATTTAGCTTATGAAATTCAAGCTGCTTTTCCTGGAGAGAGTGTCACCATACTGCATGGCCATCCATTTTTTCATTTATTTTTTTCTGTTTGGATATACTTCTGTATGCCTGTGAAAGGGGATTTTTCTGCCCAGTTTTGCTGGGAAAAGCTTCTTTATTGCTGTGGGAACTATTACGTGGACTGAGTGCATGCTGTACGTGGGAGTAAAGTTTATCATCTCACTTGAAAGACTAGCACTGAGACCACCACTTAAAAAATCAAGTGGAGAGGGAAGAAAAATCTACGTCTGAGCTGTGATACAAACTCAAGTTTCTGGCATTCAGGGCAGGTGCTCTAATCACCAATGCTCCACACATTTTATTTACAGGGCAAAACTAAATGAGGTAGTTAATATTTTCTACTTTACAGAGAAATCACTGATGGTCTTCAAACCCAAGCACCTCAAGATGCTTCTGTCCCTGTGACCACACCAGCTGCGCCCATACCCACACCACTTGTGAATGTGCCTGTGCCAAGTCCAGCAGATGATAGTGTTGTACTTGTGAGTGATGGTGTTACCTCTGCTTCAAACCAGGAGGTAAGAAAAAATCACTTCTTCATCATGTCATTGTTCATATATTGTATTGTTCTTGTGTCAGACAGTACCAGTTTGTTGTGTCATTTATCTTGTGCTTTTCACCAACTTGACCTTAATTATTTTCTCTTTTTTTCTTAAATGAATTTTTTTGTAAATAATGTTTGTTGATGATTTTATTACCTTTTTTTTTTTTTTGCATGTGTTGTGTTTTTTGTTTTATTTATTTTGTTATATGTTGATCTGTTGTAAAGATCTGTAGTTTTTTCTCTCCTTTTTTTCTTTTGTGGTATGAAATTTGTGTTCTTTTTGTGGAATGGGATTTAAACTTTTCTTTTGAATGTGTTTAAAACATTGGTCAAGGGATAATTTTGGGTATGAGTATGGTATTAACCTTTCTGGCTCAAGGAGGGAGTTAATTTTACCCAAACCTGATTTTGGTGTCTCAAAAGTTAATGAGCAAAGGTAATTGCAGGAACTAATGTCTCGTAAGTGGAGATGAAGTGGATTTTTTTTTTTATGTCTTAAGGTCTCTTCAGACTTACTGATTTGAAAAGCATGCAGGTAATATTCCTCCTCCTCCTTCTGCATGAGACATAGAACTCATTTCTTATGTTCATTTACTGAAATAAAAAATGATTTTGGATTTGCTTTGAGCAGAGCTTGTGTACTTGTACATTCAAAATTGTTGGTATGTATGTCTGAGTAGAGTTCTTTCCAATTTTAATTGATTTTTTACTATAAGTTGAGAACTTAAACCATGCTGATAGCAGTCTGTTACCAGCAAGAAATGTCTGTAAATGATCCCAGTCTGTTTTTGGTATTTGCTTTATGCTTTGCTTATTGTGTGACCTGTGTTAACATGGGCAGGGTTTGGAAAGGCCTTTTTCACCATGTTGCTATTTTGTTATTTGTTACTGTACTTTTCAGCCCTCAGCTACGGACTTTTCATTGCCAGGCAGTGCTAGTCTGGACAAATACGATAATGTGTTTGTCAGCAGTTCCAGTGGTACAGTAGTTGATGGTAAACTTTCCTCTGTCCTGTGTTTGACTTCCTTTTGGTGCATGTACTGTTGTATTTCATCTGCACTGAAACATAAGATCAGTTTGCTCGTATCACATGTTAATATGCATGGTATATATTGGTAGCTAGTGAGTCATTTTAGAAGTGCTTGGAATGGGTTTTATTTTTTAACTTCTGTCCACTAAAATTTCTGTCTTTGTAGTCAGTGCATGCTATCATGCAAGTTCTCACAATTTGAATTTGTATAGTTAACATTTGAATCAGAGGAAACAGAGTGACTTGAACATTAGTCATGCTGTGTTTACAGAATTTGTCATTTTAAACATATTGGCACACACACACACACACACATATGCACACACATTCATGTGCAGGCAAATGAACAAACAACAGGTAAACAAATAAAATCTTGTATCAGTGGACTGTCATTTGTGTTTGTTGAGTAGAATAGATGAGATGGGATCTGTGCATGCAACTATTTAACAGCAAGATATACAATGTTTGTTTTGGAAAACCAGTTTGATTCAAAAGTTGTAATTGATATGTCTGAAAGAATGACTGTGTGCATACATTTGGTATGCAACACCTTGATGTTTGTACTGTAGCCAACCATAGTTTGAGCTTTCATTTCGGAATGGCAGTCTTTGTGTGTCAGTTTGGATTTTGAATGAAATCCTTGTAATACCCATGTTTTGTTAGCATTGTACTGAGTCATGTCATGAAATAATTTCTTGTGTAGTTTTGAGAATAGATGGGAACATTTACCCACACACTAATGACTAACTGATCTCATTTGAACTCCTGTGTGAATGTATATGATGTATCAGACATTAGGTTTTGTTTTAAATTGAAGTTGTAATCAGTATTTCAGTGTTTATAATAACATGGATAGCTGTTTAGCTCAATAGTTGTTTCTGTTGGCAGTTCTAATCACAGATGAAAAGAATGTGTAATTACAATGAGACAATGAATGGACATTCATTATAGACATGTTTTAGTTTGTATTTTTCACTTTAGGTTGCATGACAAAGTTTTGTTTTGTTTTGTTGTATATTTTTTCTTTAATTTGCATGACAAAGTAGGTCGTGGTTTGCTGTGGTGTCAGTGATCACTTTAATTTCTTCTTTTATGACATAAAGTTATCAAGGTCAAAAGTGGATCAGTACTTAGCTATGTATCCAGCAGTTGGAAAGCAGTTAGCATGTTCGTGTTGTGCTTAAGGTTCTCAGATCAGTGAAAATTCCTAAAATCCATAGATAAAGGTAGTTGAATTGACTTGGTGACATAGGTTACAGGTTTTCTGAGTGTTTTTGTTTTTTCACTTTGAAATAAATGCAGAAGATTTTGAAGATTTTCAAGTGTGTGTAAAAAAAAGTATAAAAGACAGTAACTTTAAGACACAGCAGTTTCTTTTTGTAATGTATATTGTTTTTAAAAAAAAAGGAAAAAAAGTGTATGGGCCATGTCTGATTTTATGACATTTATTTATTTTTGTAATATGTATTATTAAACAAAGAAATAAATCGTGTGTGTTCCATGCCTGAATTCAGCGGCTACATGAATCATTGAATTAGAACATTTCACAAGACGTCACATTAGGTGAAATTAACCCTTTCCCATTTTATCCCGCCGCAGCCCGCCGACCGGGAAACCCAGCTTTTTATTGACACCCGCCGCAGCCCGCTGCCTGTCAATTAGGCCTGGTGGGGAATTTCCGTCACGCTCTAAGCACTTGGGGTTACACACACCTCATGAATGAAGTTTCTCGCGAAAGTCAGGATTAACCAATAAAAGAATGATACTGAGTTTGGTACCACACATCGCCTCATTTACAAGATATTGGTCAGCGTCTGACCTTTTCATTCACACGCTTTCGGAAATCTCTGAATACTAGGAAGAGTTTCTGAGCAGAATCTGCAAATGGGAAAGGGTTAAATAAAAAGAAAAAAGAATCATATGAAGCTAAAAAAATCAAAAAATCCAGTGAAGTTGATGCTACTGATATGAAATCAGCCTTGATGATTGACATGTCATAAGCCTTTAAATTGCATTGTTTGTGGTTTTGGTCTTTGCTTTCTGAAATATGGTTGTGGGTTTTATTGATGAATTACCTTGGGGTACAAATGTCTGTAATCACATGTTTAGGAAAACATAACTTGTCTTTTGTTTTCTTTCTGAAAAAGTGCTTTAATTGTCAACTTGAATTCTTTGTCTTCATTTTTGTTCACTTACCTGTGTTGACTTATTCTATTAATTTTTTGATTTTTTTCCAAGTAATATTAATTTCTTTGTAGAAAGTTGTGTTTGTTTTTTATTTTGTGATAAGAGTAAAAATATACCAGTGATGTCTTTTGGTTTAATTATGGTGTTAAAAAAGCAAGCACCAGGATTTAGATCTTTACGTTTGGTTTCGTTTTTGTTGTCTTCAATCTTAGTTCAGTAACACTCTTTTATGTGAAGTTAATGTGACAGTTTCTATTGACTTGTGGTAGGCATGAAAAAAGTGTTAACAATGATAGTGGTGGCAGTGAATGGCAATCTGTTACAGTGATTATGTTGACAGTCATGTGTGGTTTGGATGTTTTGAAACAAGTTTACATTTCCTTCATGTTTAACGTCAACTGATACGCATATGTATACAAGTACTTAGACTTTTTGTAGCTGGAGCATGTTTAAAACTAAATGCCACACACTGGTATGGATTTGAATCTTGCTTCTTAGTTTTATTTTTAATAGTACATCACTTAACCATATTTTAACAAATGCATAAGCATAGGTGATGAGGAATGTCATGCTAACTGCAAAATACTTGAGCAAGTGGTTGAGAAATTGGTGAAAAGACATCCACTATCGGGTGCCCTGTCATGCTCACCCCTATCCCAGTACCCAGTTTTGGCCTGAGTGATCATCATCCTTTGTCACAGTATTGGAAATGTCAACACATTACTTCCTGCGCTCCGCACAATCTTAGCATGCCCAGTCGTTTTACCCGATTCACAGTCTGACCTTGGTGTTTTCTGTATTTTGATCAAGAGTGTTTATCACTCATTCTGTGCTCCTCCTGTTTCTTTAAACAGATATCCCCTCCACCACCCCTTTTTGTTGTTGTTGTTGTTGATCTTTTCACTTCTTTTGACACTTGTATTACTTTTGCTTGCTCTGTTGTTAACTTCAGCCGGCATCTGGAAATTGTCAGTTGTTGAATCTGTGGTTTCACCATTTGTTTCAGCACTTGTTTCGTACCTAGTTTGGTTTGAAACTCTTTCCAGCCCCTTCTCCCCTTGCGGGAAAGCCCTTCTATCTGCATTTACTTTTTTTTCTTTTCACGAATGACCTGTAGTCGTTTGATTTTTTTTTGTCACGTACCCTTCAGTACCTTAGTCTGGTCTGTTTGAGATTTCTTTATTGTTCATCTCGACCTGCTTTGGTGGGAGCTTCCAGAATTCTTCTCAATGACACACAAAGATTGGTTTCATTGAATTATTTGCACTGTCCATGCGCAGTATGTCATCTCTGTTTCCAAGAGGTATTGTCACCCACTTTCTTAAGTACTGCCACTCTGCACTTGTAAGATAGGGTTAAGTTTTGTGCTGTTAAAGAGGACATTTTAATTCAAATGTTTTTTTGATAAACATGCTTAACCTATCTTACAATTAATACCTCTCTGCCTACCCTGCTTTCCTCTACCTAGTAGTTTGCAACTGATATTGCTATTCTAACCTACTTCACCTAAGAGGATAATTGTCACTCGGGCCAGAACCAAGTACCAGGGTAGGGATGGGCATGACAGTGGCACCTGGTGGTGGGCATCTTTTCACTGATTTCTCTGCCATCCAGTCCAGCACTTTATGGTTAATATTGTCTTCCACATCAACTGAACTTATGCATTTGTAAGGTATGGCAACTTTGTTAATGAAAGGGGATTTGAATTAAAATCCCCTGATTTTGTTAACCAGTAAATGCTTCAAGTTAAAATCCAGTAATTGCTTTGCGCATGTGCTTTGTTCAGTAATCAGCATGTGAACATTTGAAATATAAAACACTGCATTGCCAATCTATTGTCAGGGAAAGATAACTTCTTGCTCGAATGTTACCATAAGTTGCTTCCTTTAGTTTTTGGTTGGCGGTTTTCTATCTAGGTGTGTCAGGTGGTGGGATTATTATCCAGCCTTGGCTCTCAGAAATCGTGAGCGCTCAGCTCTCCGTTGCAGGCCAGGCATTGAGCACCGACTCTGATGACAGCAGTCTTTCCACCCTTGATGATGACGATGATGATGATCTCGCAGAAGTGATGTTACCAGACCAGTCACAAGCACCCAACTCGCAATCCCACACCCCCCTTCTCACACCCCACTGCATGGCAGGTACTGTGTAGGATTTATCAGTGGTCTCAAAGTGACTTTTAAACTGTCCCATTTCCAGCCCAAGAGGGTTGCAAATCAAATGAAATTCTGTGACACAATAATTCATAAATTTCTTTCTCTGTGTGTGTGTGTGTGTGTGTGCGCGCACGCGCACGCATGTTCGTGCGTGCACGTGCATGTGCATGTGTGTACATGCCACCACCTAGAGTCAAGTCCAGTGCACGGAGGCTGACATGTAGATTGTTTTCTCCAGATTATTAAAACTTTGGAGAGAGCCATGAAATATTCTCAGAAGAAAAGGGTCTAGAACTGTTATTGGATATGCATGTAGTGACTTTTTATTCAACACGTGTCCACAACTACAGTTTCATTTTATCTTATCTCTGAAATTTATGTTCAAAACATTCCTTCTTGTTAATTAACATGAGAGCAGAGAAATCAGGTTTTGTCCCTAAATTTGATATTCAGTTGTTAGATGTCTTTGTTCTTTACAAAAAATGAATTGTAATTATTCTTACCCTCCCATTAAAAGTTTCTGTCATCCTCTTATGCAGTTCATTCTTTTGCTGTCGGTACTCTCTCTTGCACACGCGCGCCACACACACACACACACACACACACACACACACACACACACACACACACACACACACACACACACACACACACACACACACACACACACACACACACCTCACTCTCTCTCTCTCTCACTCTCTCTCTCTTTCTCTCTCTTTTTCTCTCTCTCTGTTTCAGTTTTTCAAGATGATGACTCCACACTCATATTCCATATGCGGTGACACCACTTGTGCCATGTGATGTAAAAGATCCAAAATGAACATGGCACAAGCCTTCAGCCTGCACATAAACCCATGAGCTGGCCAGGTCCTGAGGTCCTACCTAGTTTTTTTTTTTTTTCTTGTGTACTAGAGTTTGTATTAGTATCACACACACACACACACACACACACACACACACACACACACACACACACACACACACACACACACACACACACACACACACTCTCTCTCTCTCTCTCTCACACACATACACACACACACACACACACACACACACAACCACACACACACACACACACACACAATCCTTATACTGCATACATGATTTCAGCACAGCTTTGATAGTTGGTTGTATTAATGTGTCAAGCCTCCTTGTCATGTATTGTTGAGGTGGCGTTGTTTGTAGTTAATCAGAGGTTTCACTGCTCATAAATATCCTCACTTGTGTTTATGTTGTATTTGATTACATTCTCTCTTCAGTTTTAAGTAGTTCAGGTTTTTCGTGAAAAAAATCACAAGTGCTGAGAAGACCATTATTGCACGTTACTTCCTTTCTAACGTCAGAATGACCACATTTTCTATTCAAATTAAGGAAAGGCTAATAAAGAGAGTGCAGCAGCAGGGCAGTTTAGTTCTTTGCCCCAAAGTCCACCCATCAACCTACAAAAAGGGAAAAATTTGGTTTACCAAAGATTTATTTGAAATGATTTTTTTTCTAAAAATTGTAGTGCTCTTGAAACTTCTGATTATCTATAATGTGAAATGAGATGCTGTGATACTAATCATGTCATCCTGTTCATAATTCTTTTCTTCTCTTAGTGCACAGTGGTTTGGGTTTGCCACCGTTCTATATAAAAAAAAACAAAAAAACAGAACCCTCAAGTTTGTCAAAGTTTCCCCATTGTTGATATTTTACAGTGTAGTTGCTTTTTAATTAGCAAAACTGTGTAGGCGAAATGTGGCATAAATTGAGGTTGTGTTTGTATATTCAGCAGGACTTGGATTTAGAGTCTGCTCTTCCCGCTGGTTTGTGTAGAATTTATTAAAGGGTAGGTTATAATTGTAGTGTACCTCTTTGACTTGTTTCCAAGCTTTCATCACGCCAAATCCTATTAATGTTTTTGCTTACTACACAGATTAGATTTTATTGTGCTGGTGTTGAGATTTTTGTACTGGTGTGAAAATAATGCAGACTATTTACCTTTATTTTGTCAGGTTTGCAAGGTTTGCAAAGTGTTTGAGCTATTTGTGTAGTATACATTGAAATGAGTCACAGTCTTTGGGCAGAGAAAATTACAATTAGTGGGTTTTTTTAGAGTAGTTAATGCAGTGCTAGTGGTGATTGTAGTGGAAAGCAAAAAACTGAAAGTCTCATGGAATAAATTGCAGTTTTGGATGAGAGCTGTGGGCATCAGGGAGAAGTCCATGTGTATTCTGTATATGATAGAAAATTGAGCATCTTGATTTCTGATCAGAGGCCTGCTGAAAAGATCAGTGTGAAGTGCTAATGTGACGTTTGTTGCAGATGTTGCTGTGAACATGCTTTAGTTGTGTTTGTATGAGTGTTGTGAAATATGTTAGCTCAGTCAGATCTCCCCCCCCCCCCCACACCCCACCCATGGAGATGCCGGGGGCTCTTTCAGCATAAACAGTATCCCCACCTTCTGGAAATTCTGTGCTTGAAATTTCCTCTTTTCAGTCACTCTCTTTGTTTCTGCCTTGTTCTTTTGCTTTCTGTTGTTTCTTTCTTTCATTTTCTGCCATGCTGGTCTGTTCGCCTGTATGTGTTCGAAAAAGTCTTACGTATTGGTGATTGGGTATATGTATTAAGTGTATTTTTGGCTCCAGGGAAACGAGATAAGTGGAAGCAATTTTAGGTAATCTAGGCTCATCTATGCTTTAGTGTACTTAGTAATGTTTAAATTTGTACTCGGGTATGGTTGTTGGTTTTTTTCAAAACTCCTGTGTGATAAATTGATGAGGTGGTCAGCGCCAAAGGCATCTCCTTAGATTATGTGTGGGAATACATTGATATGTGTACTCAATTTTCTTTTCCTTTTTTTTTTCTTCCTGTTGAAGTAATATGTATGTTTTGAAACAGTTATAATAGCCCTTATATGACTATGCAGTTAGCTAGGCTTAAAAAAGAAAAAAGAATGTCCAGATTTCCCATAACGATAAATCCTGGTATATCATTGTAGAAATTAATGTAGGTGCTTGTTGTGTAGGTTTTTTTTTCTTATGTGGTAATTTTAATTGTTGTTAGTACACTTTTATGAAGTCATTGCCTGCATAATTAGCTGTAATTTATGAGGTTTATTTATTATGAATTAATTTTTATGTGTGAGCTTGATTGCACCTCAAGTAGTCTGGTGTTCAGGATGAAGGATATGATTTTCATCAAGCCCCTCTTTATTGCCCTGAGCTGCTTTTTCCAGAGTTTCACTATTTGACCACTGCTCATTTCTTTTATTTCTGAACAGTGGGCTAAACTGTAGAATCTGCTCTGGAGGCTGGCCCTGTCTGGCATGGACAGTCATCCATGTGATGTTTAAATCTCGATGAAAACTCGGTTCTTGATGAAAATTTATGTGCATTTTTTTCTTGTCTGTGTTTTGTATTGTAAAAATGTATATTAAAAAAAATATGCATGGTGTATTTGACATACATTTGAGATTGTCACAACCTGCATAGATAGCATCAGTAGCAGCATGTGCACTGTGCTGCTTAATTCAAACAGTAAGCTAATGTGCACGTGTTGTAGTTTAGCATGTTGAATGACCCATGTGTACATTTTGCTTCCCTCCAGAGGAACCAGATGGTCCTTTCGATGTGCGTGTTGTGTGGACAGAAGATTTCTAGTGTAGCACGCACTATGCTGCCTGTGTGTGCGTTTGTGTAGCACAAGTATGTAAGTGACAGTGGAATTAAACCCTCACGGCAGTGTGAACTTGCAGTATAACATGTCATCAACAGCTTGCTGTGCTTGTGTGTACATCCCTTTTGCTAAACCTCAAAGCCTCTCTGCATATATTAATGTCTGCACTTGCTCAGTGCTTAGTTTTGTTTTATTGGTGAAACAAAAATACGAATCGAATCGGAGAAAAAAATATGGGGGGGAAAATTGCAGAATATGCTTATCATTTTAACATTCATTTGGCATTCTGTACCACCAGGAAAGACAAATATCTTTTGGAAAGGCTTTCAGGTTATCCCAGCTCACTTAGCATTCAACTCAAAGACAGATAAAGCTTGTTAACTATTTACATTTGCAATATAGCACTGCTGCATTTACCCAACAATATTGTAACATATATTTGCACATCATAATCTGTGTAACATTATTAGTTATGGCAACTTCACTGATTGTATCTTTGTGCCATGGTCAGTTGTCAGTGTGGCACAGTGTCATTAGATTTTAAAGCCATACCTTTCACTTGTTAAGCTTTCACTACGGATTGACTTTGAAAATGCTGTTCCTTTCTTTAGATTTTACTTGCGTTCTCTTTTTTACACATTTGGAGGTTTTTGTTGGTTGTTTTATTTGTTTTGTTTATTTGCTGTATTTTGTTCTTGTGTTTTTCATTTGTGTCTGTGTGTCCACCCTTTTTTCTTAAGCAGGTCTTTCAAATAATAGGTTTAGAAGTGATGCTCTGTGTGTGTGTGTGTGTGTTTTGTGTGTGTGTGTGTGTGTGTGTTGTGTGTGTGTGTGTGTGTGTGTGTGTGTGTGAGATAAAATTAGTAAACATAGTGGAGGAGGAGTGTTTTGTCCTATCTGTAAACAGAATGGTACCTAAAAAAGATTTTCAAGTTTCTTGTTGAAATAACGTTTACAAAATTTGTATCAAATTGCTGATAAAGTTCATTAAAGATGCTCAGATCTGAATGGAGATGATCCTTTGTCAAGGTCATAGTGACATGGTAAATTTCGTAATGAAATCTTTTCCAGTGCCAACTCAGTAATATCATGATTGGCAAACACTTCATATGTTAGGGGAAAAGTGCAGATTCCCTGGTACTTTTTAATTACTTGATATTTGTATATATATATACATTATTCATGTCTTCTTCATGGTGCCAGACTGCTAACCTGGTCACTAACAAAACTGTAGAAAAAACACAGATGTCGGTTTATATCAAAACAGTAAATGGATGTATGAAACTATGAAAGTGATGGTTTGTGCGCTGCCAAACAAGTATCATAATTTAATCCATATTTATTTTGTGGCTGATTACAGTTTAGTATTGTTGGGTTAAAAGGATGTCTTGTCATGTTGGATGGTACAACACTGTGAAGCATTTGATGTGTTGGTAATTTTGGTTACTTAGCACACACAAGCGCGTGCGCACACGCACACACATGCACACGCGCATGCACACATGCATGCATGCATGCAAGCACTCTCTTCCTTCCCACCACACCCAGCACTTCATTTTCCACTTTTCAGATAGCTTTTAGACAAAAATGGTGACGCAATACAGTACAGTGAGGCACAATTCTTTTTTTCTTTTCTTTTTTTCATGTTTTGTTAAATGGATCATCATATTTAGGCAGTTTTGTGTTCACTTTTTTATTTGTGGTCTTTTTTCTGTGCCACCATAATAGTCACGGAAGCTGGGACAGTTTTACAATGCTGTGCTGCTGTTGATGATGGGGATTATATCATGAATCTGTGGAGTTCCATCTTGGAATTAAGCTGTGTGAAAAGACTACTCTGTGTTTACTGTTGTAATATATCCTGGCGTCAGTCAAGCCTGAGAGGTGGACATCTGCAGTGTCAGTAATGAGATTTGAACAACACCCTCAGTGATGCGTCCATTATGTGGATGGCACTCGACTGTGTGGTCCCAGTGTTTCACAGCATGCTTAGCTCTGAGAAGTGGCCAGTAAGGCTGAGAAATCTTTAAGCACAATTTTTGTCTCCAGCTCTCATGCTGAATCCTAGTGTTTGTGCTGTGCATGAATAACACATGTCACACTTATGTGTTGGCTCACTGCCAGTAATTGACAAATGGTACTTCCATTTTCTCATAAATGCCCCCCTCTGTGGCCAACCTAATGGACTAGTAGTTGCTTGATTCAAATCTGTGTCAGTCACAGATTTGTAAAGTTTGTGCAGTGTCTGTTGTGATGAAACAGCTGAAATGTTTGGCAACATGTCATGCTGCCTATCCACAGCATTTAACCCTGGCTGAGGTTGTTGGTTAGCCATTGGTACTTGAAAAAATTCCAATGCAGTGACCATGACAAAGTGTGATTAGCAACTGGCCTTGTGTGTAATTCAAGTAGATTGATGAAGCTTTCTGATTTGTGTAAAGTGGGATTCCCCAGTTTAAAAATAGAATTATAAAAGTCCTGATTTGACATGGATGTACAAGTATGTCATTGGCAAGATAGGAAACACATGACGATGTGCCAGTCTTTCCTTGGCACTGAAGAGGTTAAGTGAGACAGTGATCTGGAAAAAGTCCTTACATTTATTTAGAAAAGTAGAGGTGGTGGGACAAATAAACAGGCTTAAGATGTCTCATATTTCAAAGAAATCACCTGCGATATCGTGGTTGATATGATGGGCAGATCCTGTTGGGCATTATGTTTAAAAGAACACAAAGAAAAGACTGTAGTAAGTAAGATTACACAACACATTGGATGATTTGAAATGTATTCACAATATCTGATGTTTATCATGGTTGAGTAGAGTTGTGTTTATTAGACATGGTGTTTACAAACTTGCAAGTATTTCTACAAATTTGCATTTCTACAAACTTGCAATTCTTTCCTTTAGAAACTAAAATTGTGTTTGCCTTGTTTGTCAGTACAAACTTTGCTTGTCATGTTTGTTGTTCTTGAAGCAACATAAGAAAGCCATGAAACTAAATCAGTGTGTATGTATTGGACTGAGTACAACAGACGACTGCTTGAATGCATGACAATGTGATGGAGTAGAATGTTTAAATATGAAATTTGTGTAAAAATGCCCAGAAATACTTAAGAAAGCCACAACTTGAAAAGTTGATATTTCAGGACATGTAAGAAACTTGGAAAATGCCATCTTATGTTTTAAAAATGCCAAACACTCTTCATTGAGCCTTTGAAACATTTAATTTATTCTTCGGATACAACAGAAGGAAATGAAAGGTATTTTTGTGTGCTTAGAGAGATTCCAAATTGTTGAGAACTGTTTTTATTTGGATTCTTGGCACATCTTTGTCCTTTCTCAGACCATTAGTCACTGGGGCTTTAGTAACCCTTTGGGTTCAGGCAGTTTGTTAGGTTTTATGACTGAGCTGTTCCCCTGCTTGCAAAATACTTAGGATTTTACCTCCACATTGTATGCTTGTTGTCAGTGTCATTGCTTAAGCCAACATGTGTGTACTGATTTTAAATGATCTTAGTTTGTTTTTGTGTCTTCTTTTTAACTAGTTTCACCTCCATTCATTCAGAAATGTGACGAGTTTTCTTTCAGGTGATGACAACATATTTACCTTGTTTTGATTATTCACACTCTAATCCAAATATCCTTTCAGGTGGCAACAACATATTTACCTTGTTTTGATTATTCACACTCTAATCCAGACATCACATTCTGTCTCTGTCTCTCGCTCTTTTACTTTTTTTTTTTTTTTTTTTTTTTTTCAGTGTGTGTGTGTGTCCTTCTGACTTAACTGTAAAGACTGTTCTGTTTTCAGCTCTGAAGTTCCCTAACTTTCCCTATTGACAGTTGACTGGTGAGAAACATGAACATGATCAGCATGTAGACTCGTTTTGGATGGCTGCTTACTTTCGGGGGCAGGCATTTCCTTGGCTGTTTTGAGTTCCAATGTTATTTTTGAGTTCTTGTACTTCCCCGTGGTGGTTTCATTTTTGTTTGTAGCGCCAGGATTTCAGAGCTTTGTATTTATGGGCCAGTTAAATTTTTGTGTGATGCGTCATTCTTCTTTCCCGCCCTTTTTTTTTTTTTTTAATTCAGCCCTTTTTCCCCTGATGACTGATAATACATGTATTAATTTGATATTTATCTTGCTGTATATGTTATGCTAATGAAATTGAAAGAAAAAATCATGACAAACAAAATCTCCAGGGTGTTGTTTGGTTTTGTAACAGGTAGTCTCACATTTGTTGAAGCTTGTTTATTTGAAGTTCTTTTCATTTATGTTTGTCTGCTATTTTACCAGTTGAAACCTTAGAAAAATAATGAATAACATTCAATAGAACAATATTTTTTGTTTGCATGTGTGTGGGGGGATGCATGTAGAGCAAGTGCTTGAAGTCATTTTTCCCTGACTGTGGAATGGTTTCTCCCTGTCCTGCATGCAAATTGTGTGTTGGATAATTATTCATACTGTATGTACTCAAGTTTCGTCAAAAGTGGAAGTGTTTATTTTGGAAATGGGAACCTTATTCGCATATATCACATTTATGCAGTGTTGCCTGTTTGATAATTCTTTCTTGCTGTAGAATATAATTTGCAGTATAGTGTCAGGTCCCACTTCCCCCTGCTGAATTTTAAATTGTGATGTGTGTATATATATATTTACTTTGTGAAAGGATATTCACAATAAATGCATTATGTATATTATATATTCTTTTCAAGAAAGAATATGCAAAATAAATATATTTTGCATATTATATATTATTTTATGAATGGGTATGCACAGGAAATACATTACACATATTATGTATTCATATATATTCATTTTATGAGTGGGAATGCTTGGAAGCCTGGTTGGCGAAGAGGTAGAGCTTCTGCCTTGTAATCTGACTGCATGGAGTCAGGTTTCGAGTCTGGCTCAAGAGAAAGTTGGTGCATGCGACCTCCAGTCAATCCAGCTGTTTAGGGTAGGGAAAGGTATATAGTAGTAGGAGGGAGGAAATGGGCTGTGTTATAATGCTGGCCCTAAAGAAAAGATAGTGTCACACACACACATGCATGCATGCACACACACATGCACACAACACACAACACATACACACACACACACACACACACACACACACACACACACACACAACACACACACACACACACACAACACACACACACACACACACACACACACACACACACACACACACACACACACACACACACACACACACACACACACACACACACACACACACACACACACACACACACACACAAAATAGTTGTATGGTAAATTGACCTGTAGTTATGTAGCATATCAAACGAATTAACATCACATGCACAAGAAACGTTTTAAAGCAAATATTGTGGCCATTGACCAGCATAGTATGTTGGGATAAATATCTGGCTGAGCTCTAGGCATCCATGAGGCTTGACTTGGATTTCAGGTTATATTGCATTAAAAGGCTAAACAGATAGAAAGTTTTGGATTTCAGGTTATATTGCATTAAAAGGCTAAACAGATAGAAAGTTTTGGATTTCAGGTTATACGCATTAAAAGGCTAAACAGATAGAAGGTTTTGGATTTCAGGTTATACGCATTAAAAGGCTAAACAGATAGAAGGTTTTGGATTTCAGGTTATGCGCATTAAAAGGCTAAACAGATAGAAAGTTTTGGATTTCAGGTTATATTGCATTAAAAGGCTAAACAGATAGAAAGTTTTGGATTTCAGGTTATATTGCATTAAAAGGCTAAACAGATAGAAAGTTTTGGATTTCAGGTTATACGCATTAAAAGGCTAAACAGATAGAAAGTTTTGGATTTCAGGTTATATTGCATTAAAAGGCTAAACAGAAAGTTTTGGATTTCAGGTTATATTGCATTAAAAGGCTAAACAGATAGAAAGTTTTGGATTTCAGGTTATATTGCATTAAAAGGCTAAACAGATAGAAAGTTTTGGATTTCAGGTTATATTGCATTAAAAGGCTAAACATAGAAAGTTTTGGATTTCAGGTTATACGCATTAAAAGGCTAAACAGATAGAAGGTTTTGGATTTCAGGTTATAAAAGGCTAAACAGATAGAAAGTTTTGGATTTCAGGTTATATTGCATTAAAAGGCTAAACAGATAGAAAGTTTTGGATTTCAGGTTATATTGCATTAAAAGGCTAAACAGATAGAAAGTTTTGGATTTCAGGTTATATTGCATTAAAAGCCTAAACAGATAGAAAGTTTTGGATTTCAGGTTATATTGCATTAAAAGGCTAAACAGATAGAAAGTTTTGGATTTCAGGTTATATTGCATTAAAAGGCTAAACAGAAAGTTTTGGATTTCAGGTTATATTGCATTAAAAGGCTAAACAGATAGAAAGTTTTGGATTTCAGGTTATACGCATTAAAAGGCTAAACAGATAGAAGGTTTTGGATTTCAGGTTATATTGCATTAAAAGGCTAAACAGAAAGTTTTGGATTTCAGGTTATATTGCATTAAAAGGCTAAACAGATAGAAAGTTTTGGATTTCAGGTTATACGCATTAAAAGGCTAAACAGATAGAAAGTTTTGGATTTCAGGTTATATAGCATTAAAAGGCTAAACAGATAGAAAGTTTTGGATTTCAGGTTATACGCATTAAAAGACTAAACAGATAGAAGGTTTTGGATTTCAGGTTATATTGCATTAAAAGGCTAAACAGATAGAAAGTTTTGGATTTCAGGTTATATTGCATTAAAAGGCTAAACAGATAGAAAGTTTTGGATTTCAGGTTATGCGCATTAAAAGGCTAAACAGATAGAAAGTTTTGGATTTCAGGTTATACGCATTAAAAGGCTAAACAGATAGAAGGTTTTGGATTTCAGGTTATATTGCATTAAAAGGCTAAACAGATAGAAAGTTTTGGATTTCAGGTTATATTGCATTAAAAGGCTAAACAGATAGAAGGTTTTGGATTTCAGGTTATACGCATTAAAAGGCTAAACAGATAGAAAGTTTTGGATTTCAGGTTATACACATTAAAAGGCTAAACAGATAGAAGGTTTTGGATTTCAGGTTATACGCATTAAAAGGCTAAACAGATAGAAAGTTTTGGATTTCAGGTTATACGCATTAAAAGGCTAAACAGATAGAAGGTTTAGTTTTCTGGCAGAACCCTTCATTGATCAGCCTGGAGCAAAACATTTCTGATTATTAATAAATAACACACAGACCATTCTAAGTATTCTGTTACATTTGAAAATACCTTGATTACATCATGATCACAGAGTGTGTTTTGTTCAAGTTATTGTTTAGCAGTATTTGATATGTACAGCTCTCATTTTCTCCAGCCAAAAGATTTCATAACCTTGTATGCATACCTTGTATATGAAATGGCAACATTGTCATAACATGTATGAAGTTTGTAATCTAGATGCAGCTCAAGTCTAGGTTGACTGTTGATTCAGTAAGATGAACTGATGTATGATTGCTTCTTGTGTAATTAAAGATCAGTGTGCCGGTTACTGGAGGGTGGGGTAGGGGGTGGGGGAAGAACAAAATTATATGAAATCAAATACATCTAGACAGATAAATCATGATGGAAATGAATGTGTCTGGAAACACTTTCCAAGATTTGAAGAAAATTTTCTATGTATTTTTTTTAAACTGGTGTTGGAAACATATCTAGTAAAATTAATGGAAGAACTTTCTTCTGTTCAGAAGGGATATTTTCTGTCATAATCAGATTTTTTATTTCATTGATTTAGATTGATTACTTTGCCGAAATTTTTCATTATTTTCATTTGTTTCCTTTATGGTATGGTACTTACAGTAAGTTTTCACTGACTTTAAATATATTTCATTGTTGCATAAATCAATGTCACTGTTAGGTGTTTCAGTAGAGAATAGTTCATGATATATCACCAGTTGCCTGTAAGTCCCTTAATTTAATTACAAATAAGTGTTTACTGTGATCATGATTATGTATGAAGTGTTTTGCACCCAAACTATCATAAAAGACTAGAAGGATGTATGTGTGCCTTTATAAATATCCTTCAGTTTTTAAAAAAAATCGTCTTTTGCTGTGTTCAGACAGACTGGATTTTGCCTTTGTGCATCCAGTTATAGTTGTGGCCTATTGATTCACTTCACACTCTTTGGTTGCATGCCATCGTGTTATGTGTGGCAGAGCCCAAATCCATGGTGAAGGGTCCGGCAGTAAGCAAGACGGGCACCTCACCATCAGGATCACCTCTTACTGGTCCTTTGGCTGACATGGAGCCAGCACCAGACACCACTTTACCCACTGCCCAGCCTGTGGCCACTATTATGGATTCTTCCACTTGGCCGGGACCTGCAGGCCGAGGGTCAGCCAGTCTACCAGCCAGTCCCACCGTCAAACCTCTGCATACTTCATCATCCTCTACAGGCTCTGTGTCTGATGCCATCGTCAGGCCTTCACACATTTCCTCCTCTTCTACCGGTTCAGTGTCTGATGGTCGCCTCAGCCCTACCAAGGACAGCCGAGCGGATCGTTTCAAAGTGGAACAGAGAAAATTGCTGTCAGCCATAAAGTCTGACCCTAAGCTTGGGATCGTTGGGAACGAAGGTTTGTCTTCTGCGAAATCCGATCCCAGACTGAGCACACCGGGAGAGGAGGAGGTAGCGCAGCTGTCAGTTGAAAGTGCAGAACCTGCTGAGCTAATGTCTGCTGAGGCGACTGAAGATGCAAAGACAGAATCAAGCCCCATGTCTAGCACGGTAGAATCAGCCTCCTTGCCTGTTACCACAGAACCAGAACCGCCCCCTTTGCTTGTTACAGCTGCAACACCTGCCTTGCCCATTACAGTGGTACCAGTCCCGTTGCCTGTTACCGTTGCATCTCCCTCATTGGCTGTTACAGCTACAACTCCCCTGTTGCCTGTTACAGCTGTACCACCTCCTTTGCCTGTTGCAGCAGCACCAACCCCGTTGCCTGTTACAGCAGTGCCATGCCCTTTGCCAGTTACAGCGGTATCATACCCCTTGCCTGTTACAGTGGTACCATCCCCCTTGCCTGCAGTACCATCCCCCTTGCCTGCAGTACCATTCCCCTTGCCTGTTACATCTGTACAGCCCCCCTTGCCTGTCTCAGAAGAAGACAGAGAAGTCCCCTCATCCAAAGACTTGTCAACCCTTCCTGTTGTTGCTACTAAAAGTTGCCCAGATCAGGGATCGGACCAGTCCAAGAAAGAGAGTAGAGCACCTGTTTTAGAAGTGTCTACCTTTGAGTTGGAAGTACAGGCACCAATAAAAAAGAATGGCAATTCCATCATCACACCTGAAAAAACAGGTGCCAAGAGCAAGAAAATTGAGCGTAGCAGTTCTGGCAGCAAGAATGAGCGTAGCAATTCTGGCAACAAGTCACAGGGGAGTGCAGATGTGCCTGCTCGCTCAGGAATTAAACTTGGGACTGGATCCAGTACAAAAACAGATCCATCCCGTGCTCGTACTAGTCCCCAGACTGTTGCTGCTAAATACACTTCTGTCTACAAAGCTCGTCCTTCCACTACCAGTGCTGGTCATCGTATGAGCAACATCACAGGGCTGAGTAGTAGTGGCAGTTCTGCCTCTGTTCAGACATCTTCCTCAAAATCAGTCCTGTCAAGATACCCGCCTGCTTCCACTCCTCCATCCTCACCAGCTCGACGCCCCATTGCCTCCCACCCGCCCTCTTCTACAGTGTTGTCTCGTACCTCATCAGGATCTGTATCTGGGTTTGGACGTCGCTCAACAGCCTCCACAAGCAGTGCAGAATCTTCCCCAAGAGCATTGTCGTCTGCCAGTTCAGATACTTCTACAGCTTCTGTCAGCTCGGGGTCGCAAATACGCCATGCGTCTGGAGAAAAAAGTTCTGGTGGCATGAGAGAAAGTGCAGCAATTTCCAGAGCAAGTGCCAGTGGCTCTACGACAAAATCCAATATGGGGATGAAAACTGGAGTGAGTAGTACAAGAAATTCAACAGGGAATGTAAAAAGTATGTCTGGAAGTGGTGTTCAGCCCAAATCTGGGACAAATGGGGCCTCTGGTTTGGGAGCTAATACTGTTGCAGGTGGGGGTGGAAACAGCAAATTAGGTGCCTCTTTGTCAAATGTCCAAGAAAGTAGCCATACCACCAAAACGGCTTCCAGTGTTTCCAGTAACAGTGGAGCCACCACAAGTTCCACTGTCTCAACCCGATTTCAAGAAAAGTGTTCAGACCAAAAATCTGTGGAATCCAGCAGCCACTTACCTAGTGCCAAAGATCTCAGCTCTGATCGCACACCTCGCTTTGTGTAGCACATTAAACAGACTGGGATATGTTTAAGTGGTGGAAAGGGATTGTATTTTGTTTGTGGACTAAACTGAAATGTGGTTAGAGCAAGTAAATTGAAGATTGCTCTACGAAGAATATTGTGATGCATGTCATGCATCTGTGATGAGAGAGATACAGTTGACATTACTTGGACAATTTGTTGGTGCATTATTGGAAAATAGTATGTGGAATGTAGCCACATGAAAGAGTGAATGAATGTACAAGTTCTGGGGTTATCCAGTTGCTGAATTTAGTATGATGATGTAATTCATGTGACCAAAAATGGAAGATGAACGTGGGCTAGTGTAAATTCACATACTTTTGTAAACACTGGGTTTAACTTTAATGTTTGCTGCTGAATACAGGGTTTGTCACTGTTTATTGTCTGTTTTAATACTTTCATGGTTTCTCATGTCTAAGATGCTAAGGTTGATTTTTGTAGCATTTTAGAAATGTTTTGGCATTATCATGAATTGATGATTTTTTTCTTCTGCACGTTTTAGCTCGCCAATAGAATTGTTTTCTGCGCTTAGGATATAAGCCTTGAAAGTAAAATTTTTGTATTACTGGTATCTTTGGAAGAAACCTTTAGGATCTGCAGAGAGTTACTTGAATTAGCACAGAAGTCAGATGGACATTGTCAGTGAAACACTCACATGCGTGCGCGCGCACACTTACACACGCACACTTACACACACACACACACACACACACACACACACACACAAACACACACACATACACACACACACACACATACACACACACACTGCCATATTGTAATTGTTTTAAATTCCATGTTTATTGCCCTCTTGATCGCAAAACGAAGTACTTCATCAGTATGCACAAGGATAGAAATATAACTGACCAGCTGTGCAATGAAAAAATACAGAATTTGTGTACAGAATGAGCTGAGCCTTTGCCAATCATCGGGGGTTACTTATGAGTTGAACTTGATTTTCTGCTGTCAGTTTGCATTATGTTGATCTGGTCATTTAATCAAATGGCATTACTGTTGATCACCATGTATGATTAAAGGAAATGGTAACATTAGGCAATTATCAGGGCCAGTATATTTGAACAGACACTTTGTATGCATAATGTTATTGTTGAATCTCGAAGTTTTTTAATTGTTCTGTCAATCCAACACACACACACTCTTTATGCGAACATGTGTTGATTACAGATGGAAATATTTGCTCATTGTGACTGATACAGTGTGTTTTGAACTGGAAAAAGGGATACAGAAGAGATCTCATATTGATCTGGTCATTTACAAAATTCTTGAGCAGCCAGTGATGAATGTGAGAAACAAGAAAAATGTGGATTTGGACTCTGAATGAAATTTGTTCTTGCAAAATGTGGCATGTTTGCTTTTTTCTTGTGAGCTTTTCGGAATCTACCAACAGTAATAGCTGATTTTGTCTGTGGCTGTGGGAATAGCTGCTGTCATGTACTGTTCTTGCAATTGAGCTTGTGCTGTTTCGGAAGTGTGCTGTATGCTGAGGGAAGATCCTCCTCACAGAAAGTTAAAATAACACACACACACACACACACACACACACACACACACACACACACACACACACACACACACACACACACACACACACACACACACACACAACCTTGCTTACCACTAACAACTAAATAAAAAATTACTTATGCATTTTTTTTGCCACCATCAGCTATAAAGTGCAGCAGATGTGGGAAACACTTGGACTGAATAACTTGAGTGAGAATTAGCTCTGTCTGATTGGATCTTGAGGAATTACAAGGTCAGTGGTGATACTGACCTGTCAGCATCAAGTTTTTTATTTCAGTGACAAGCTCATTGTGTCGCAAGCTGTTCCACCAAGTATTCAAAATTGCATTTCACTACTGGGGGGTGTGTGTGTACAAGGAATGGGCAAGATAGGTAACAAGAATGTCTCTTTTTTTTGAAGGCAAGTATGTTACTCATTTTGGGCAAAATCAATCACTTGAGTCTGGCAATATATCAGTATTCCCCCTGTCCCCACCATTTTTTTGGAGGGGGGGGGGTGGTCAGCAGATGAATTTTTGAAAATGTTTTCAGTAATTTTTGTTTTTGTCAACAAATGGTATATTATTGGTATTTGCAGTTTATTGTGAATTCATTGTGAATTTGAAACCTCCCCTATAACCACACTTACATACATAGACACAGGCATACACAACCATTGTTAGCACAAAAGGATGCACTTCAGAAGTACTGTAATCTGTTTTGTGTGAATTATAAAAATGTGAAAATAATAATTCTTTGCAGGTAAATACTTTTGATTATTCTTGTCTTCCGGTATGATTGGAAGTATTTATAGAAATCGGAAATTTTTTTATAGAATTTTTAGTTTTGTTTTGGGGATTTGTTTGTAGAAATGTCTAGTCATTTGATCTTTGTTCTACAGAATCACCAAAAATGGCTGATATTACACTATAAAATGATGAATTTCCAATTATATTGCTGTGAAATGTTGCTTATAAAATTAAATGAATACTGCTGTGTAGAGGAAAAATTCATACTCTTGAATTTTGCTGCCGCAAGTATGAATGAGTTTAATATTGTTTGTTCTTAAATGAAAGAAAGGACTTGTTTCACGTATCTGACTAGAGCACCACTTCTGTGCATGTGTGCGAAGAGTGCTATAGATATTGTTGATGGTAATACAGTAGTCTAGTAACAGAGTCTACACACTTCTCTTCATTTGATATACATGATGCTATTGTTCATTATTGATATAGCAGTAGTAGTGTCACATTTTACATACTTTATTCCTTCCTTAATATAATATATAATGTAATAATATACGTATTTTACTTCATTCTTAGTATAATATTTTACATGTTTTATTTCTTCCAAAATTTTGATGAATGTAATACCTCTATTACCTGTAAGCAAAGGAGACAAGAGAGGGAAAATAAGACAAGCAGAACAGATGGCTTAAGTTGTAGAGTGTTGACATTGATGATATCACTTCTTTTGCCATTGTCTTTAGTTTGGATCAAGGTGGAGTTTCTGATTTGATTTTTGTTTTTGTTGTTGTTGTTTTTTTGGCAGACTTCAGCACTTGGCTGTCTTTTCAACTTAGCTGATGATATAGTAATAGTGTCTCTTAAATTAAAATACATGCTCTCAAATAGCAGGATAGATATATATATATATAGGCCTATTTCAAATTACATTTTATTCTACCTTTGTCATGTTGACATTTTCACCTTGTGAAATTCAGGTTACTCTCAGTCTCACTAGAGAGAAAGAGAGAGAGAGTTTGCAATGAAGCCTTGAGCACTACCATTTTCTTTGCTGTTATTTATTTCTCTCCTTGTTATTTTTGTGTGCCTTGCTACAATCTTGCTGTGATTATCAAGACCTGGATGATGACAGCTGAAGCAATCAAGTCAATTTTGACACTTGACTTAATATGGTGAAAGGCATTTTAAAATGAGAGACTATGAAAAGTTCAGACAAAGGATGTTTTTTATATTACTGTTTATTTAGTGACTGTTACATTTCCAAATGTTTTGCACATTGCACGATAAGGTAGATATGGTTTCCCCTGTGTGTTGGGGACTCTTTCAATATAAATAGTATCCCCATCTTCTGGAAATTCTGTGCTAGAAATGTCTCTTTTCTGTCACACTTGTTTCTTTCTGGCTCCTTTGCTTTCTGTCATTTTTTTTTTTCATATCATTTTCTACCTTGCTGGTCCATTCAACTGTATGTGTTTGATAGAGCCTTTTTTTTTTTTGGATTGGTAATTTGGTAAATGTATTAAGTGCGTTTTTGGTTCTAAGGAAGGATGATGTGCAGAAGCAATTTCAGGTAATTTAGGCCTGTTTTTATTTTAGATAATTTAGGCCTGTTTTTATATGTATGTTTTAATGTCTTTAGTTATGTGTACATTTGTGTTCAGGTATGTTTTTAAATCCCTTGGTGATAAATTGGATGGAGTGGGCAATGCCAGGGGCATGTCCTCAGATTATGTAGGTGAATGCATTGACAGGTGTACTTAATTTGCTTTACCAGGTGGTTTTGTGTGTGTGTGTGTGTGTTTTATTCTCCAGTGAGGTATGATGTACTTTTTGAGTTGGGTTATAGTCCTTGATATGGCTCCTGGGCTTTAAGTAATAGTAGATCAGGTCTAAATTTCTCGTGAATGAACACACACCATTGTCAAGTGTAACATCATATTCTGAAATAGAAAGATCTTGGGATTTATGTTTCTTGAAGCAAGGGCAGAGCTGCTTTTATATAGATATCTACACATTGAATATCAGTGTTACTTTTGTAGCATTATAAAGTTGTAGCAGATTTGCTAGAGCAGTGATTTTTGATGAACGATTTACCATCCCACCAGTGTGAAATTCGATCGTATGATCAGCCCATCCCTTTACTCTGATTGCTCTTGAAACACAATATTCTGTTGTTTTCTTTCCGTCCTACTGTTTCAACGAAAGGTAAATGGAATAAGCAGTGCCTAGTGGTTGTGACAATGCTGCTCATGATTGTGGAACCAGTTGCACTTTAATTTTTGTCCGTCCCATTGTTGAAGAAAAAATGAACAGTTTGACCAAATAATCAGTTATATGACCATATGCATACTGCTGATGAACAAAATCAAAAGTTTGGCGTCTTCTTGTTGTGTTTACATGTGGAATAAATTGATCTTATAATCTTGTTACACTGCTGTTTAAAATGGGAAGTAAACGAATTTTTTTTGGTGTGTGATGCAAAAGGATTGTGAAAGCATAAGCTGTGACATGAGTGCTGTGGTTGCTTCAGTACCCTTTCTCCTACTGGTGTCCTGTATCGGAAATGTTATATCTTGTAGAGCCATATTGCTTGCATGTTGCATCCATTGTTGCAGTAGTTGTAATATGACTACGCAATTTCTGTAAGTAGTGTAGCTCGTGTGATGTTAAAGGTCTTGAAATATTTTCCTCTACTCCCTTTTTTTCATACCCTGTAACACCATAGGGGAAGTGGAGAGACTAGCAAAAAATTACCTTCTTTGGAGTACCATAACTATGAGCTGTTCCTTTATTCAGCTTTCATGAGCAGTTTATACTCCAGACAGTATGTTTATCAGTAGGCTTGGCCATCATTTTTTTTTTTTTTTTTTTTTTTTTTTAACATGGGATTAGCAGAGAGAGAGAGTGTGTGTGTGTGTGTGTGTGTGTGTGAACACCTGGGTTTATAAATAAATGTGTTGTGAGTGGAGTGATTGATGAGTTGATAATGCTGGGAAGAAAATCCAAGTTGAAAAACTATTTGGATGAACAGAATTGTTCTGAGAAGGCCTATACTGTGTTACCACTTCTTTGCAATTGAGAAAAGAAATTGTTTGGTAAAATATTTGTAATGTATATATATATATATACAACATTGAAAGGGAACAATCAATATATTCAGTGGCCCTGGCATTTGAAGTTTCTGAATGTTTTTGTCTGAGCAGCTTCACTAAATGAAATGAAAGGAAAAGATAAAACAGGTATGATAATTTTGTGATAATACTGAGAAGAAACACAAGACTGGAAAATTTACAAGATTTTATGGTATGATAGACCTTTTCTCTGAAGGCATTGAATGTATGAACAGCTGAGGTATGTGTATATGACCTGTGATAAACATTTGCAAGTAAGTCTATAACATTTGTTGTGCTTTGCAGCTTTGTTGTTGTTGTTTTTATTACTGCTTTATATATATAGTTGTTATAAGAGGAAATTGATATCAGTTCATCTTTGAATTTCTTGGATGCATATGGCCATATGTTTGGTGGCTCAAGGTGGTTTGAGTTGATGTATTCAGTAGATGGACACAAGATTTGAAGTCTTGCATCTTTTAAGATCTTCAGGCAAGGAAAGAACTCTTACCTATCAGAAAATAAGTTTACAGATTACTTCCCTTATGGAGGTTTTTTTGTTTTGTCTTGTGTTTTTTGTTGTTGTTTTATTCTGTTCGCTTTAGTTTTTTTCCTGTTTTTATTTGATGTATGAAAAGGGGATAGTATGGCTCCTGTTCTTTCTTGAGTCTTTTTTTTTTTTAACTTAAAAATTACTCTTTTTTCCCCGATTTTTGCTTGGTTAAAAGTTCTGTTATCCTATTTCCTGGTTAAAAAAATTCTATCCTATTTCCTCAGGACACATATATCTTTAAATAAAGAATTCCTTCCCCTCTGTTATTGGAAAATGTGTGGGTGAACAATCCTGATTTATTATGTAGTAAAAAATTGTGTATAATTGAGGTTTGACAAAAAAAGTGTGAATGAGCATTGGGTATACTTTATTCTGATGAAAGTTTGTTACTGTTGCCTTTTGCGGTAGCACACTTACCTATGCAAAAAAATCAAATAGAAGGCATGCATATAAATGTGCAATATCTTTTGCGATATTGATTATTTCTTCTTAGTGTCTTTGTGATAATATGTGGATATTCTGCTATTATGTTTTAGTACAGTCATTTTATGTTTTAATACAGTCATTTACATAAGGGAAATTGAAAAGTGTTACTTTCTGTGTTGTTTTGCTATTTTGTCTGTGTCTATTTTCATTAGCACATCTGTGACGGGACGGGACTATAGTCATGAACGCCAAGCTTCACCTACTGCCGGACCGTGCCAAAAGTCGTTTCGGTGATATATGGTGCAGAACTGGATGGCGGCTAAAAACTATTTAAGTAATAGCTTTATAGATAGCACAGCTAAACTCAGCATCCTTTTTTCATTAAGTATACAAATTTTGGTGACAATTGGACTTCATTCAGGCCTGCTAGAGAATTTTTTTTACAACTAGTTTTTTTTTTTTAAGGAGGCAGGCTCAGGCTGGCTGGAAGTTCAGGCAGAGGCAGGGCCAGTCACAATAGTGTTAACTGAGTTGTTTTGCTAACTTGTTTTTGTTTCATTAATTGTGTTGTTTTGCTAACTTGTCTGGGGTTTTTTTATTTATTTATTTTCTCATGAATGTCGACTGGAGGTCTGTTAAAGGAATCATTATCAAGAAACATTACTAAAGGCAGGGGTGGGGGGAACCAGACAGGACTGGCCCACATGGTAATTGACAGTAATATGATACCTCAGTCACCATCTGATAGGCCACAATGTGGGCAGGTCTGGCTGGGATCTCTGGGCTGAAGGGGAAGAATTTGCTTCACCAACTAGATCAGAATAAGACTGAAAGCATATCATCAGTCATTGCATGGGATGTCCAGTACCCTCTCTAGTAGTACTTTTACTTCCAGAAACTCTGACCATTATTATGTTGCATTACTTCTGAAGATGGTTTAACTTCATTAACATGTTTATTCATGAGTTATAGGCTAAAGCTTTTCCCATGCAAAATACCAGGTTTCTTTGCAGTTCCTATTTGCAGAGTTGAAAGAAGATTAATATAGCTGCAAGTGAGATATTTTTAGTTAGAGACTTAGCTGGTAAATGACCCAGCTTTTAGCTTGGCATCTAGATTAAGCTGGATGATTTTGAATTAATATTTGATTTTCTCCAGAAATTAGATATAAGATTTTCCCTCTGGTCTGCCTCCCATTGTGCAGATTGTTGTTTCTTTACTCCTTCCTTATTCTTGCACCTACTGGCCTGTTTTGTGTAACCATTTTAGTAGAATGTGAATGTGTTTGCACATTGCATGGAACACAGGAGTGGGATGACTGGAGCAGGGCTGGGAACCTGAATGGAAGTTGTATCAGTCTTCTTGTGCATGTTGAGGGTATTGTTAGTATTCCAGTGCCTCTCCTTCTTGTTGTTGTCCAAGGATTTTGTCTAGTCTTTGAAGGTGAACAAAACATTGACAGCATTTTTCAATGTGTGAACTTGTATCCTTGCATGTGATGTCCTTGTTCAGAGTTGTGATGACAACCATGGCATAGGGGAAGAAATGTGTACTGCTCCAAAATCATTATGAAAGTTTAGTTATGTTGCTGACATTACTAACTGAAATATATAGTCTGTTTACATTGCTAGTTGAATTTTTTTGTTTGATAGCACAGAACTTAACCATATCTTACAAGTGCATAAGCTCAACTGATGCTAGACACCATACTAACTGCAAAATGTCTTGACTGGGTGGTCGAGAAATTGGTGAAAAGATGTCCACAAATGCCCCTGTTGAGCCACCCCTGTTCTGATACCCGGTTCCAGGATGTGTGATGCTTGTCCTCTTTGTCTCAGTACACCAAAGTGACAACACCATACACTCTGTGCTTCGCTCATCCTTGTTTGTGTATCCGGTGTTTTCCTCCTAGCTGTCACCAATGTCAGTGTCAACTGCTCATTGTTTTTCCCCTCTTCTGATCAGAATCTTTACCACTCATTCTTCACTGGTACTGTACCAGGATCACAGTCTTTTTCGGAATCTTTCATCTTTTTTCATAAACTTTTGATTTCCTTTTCTCACCCCATTGTCAACTTTGGCCAACAGGTAGGCCTACTTCTTGATCTTTTAATCCTTGGTGCTTTCTTCAACTGGTTTTTCTTCCTGAGTCTCATCTATCAGAAAATACTGTTTATTATTTTCTTCCTGAACAATCTGTGTGCCTTCAACCATTTATTCAGCTACCATCTAGACCTTAGCATTGAAGACAAAGACCACAACCTGGACCTTCATTTCAGTCAGCTTCTCAAGCATTGAAGACAAAGACCACAACCTGGACCTTCATTTCAGTCAACTTCTCACCCTTTCTCTATTAGAATTGCCCTTCTCCTTTTTCCCTGTTTTGTGCCAGCACTGGGCCTCACTCCAAGGAGTCAACATTACTCCACTGTTTGCTTTGTGCCAATTCACTCGAATGAGTTTATGCCATTGTGTTACTTGGCACTGTGTGCATTCTCCGGTCCACCCTCTTGCCCTGTACTTTGTTTTTTTGCTTCCCCCTGTGGATTTATGATGATGTGTGTCTCAGTTATTTGTGAGGATTTACGATGGTGTTGATTCATGTCCTGTGCCTGAGGATTTATGACACTGTGTTTGTGTTGTTCCAATTTCCATTTCCCCCTCTATGTTTCCCCTGTCCCAGATCCAGGGCTGGCACCTAGCATGTCTACTAGAAAAAGTGGATCCAGTGATGTTCACAAAAGATTACCCTCATTATCACAGGCATCTCCTTACTGCAGGCCTCCGCCCCTTGCAAAAAACCCATTCAGGGCTTTTCCCCTCAAATTCTTCAGACGCCCATCTTTTCACCCCCCCCCCTCCCCCCCTTGCAGAAGGCCTTTCTCAGTGACCTTTCAGAAAAACAGCCTTCTTTGTCAGGTCCACCTCCGGCAGGCTCTGCAGTGGAGTACACGGCCTCAGCGTGCTCCCTAGGGACATTTCCAAAGAATGTTGCTGACCCTTCAGCCTCCACTTCTTACCAGAACTAACCAAAATCAGCAGTGGGGATACCTTCCCCAATGATTTACATCAAACTCTCTCCCCCTCAGTGATCTGGACAATCCGGATCACAGCCTTTGCCCTGTCAGAATGCTCTGCCATTACCTTAGGCATTCCATTCCTCTACGGCACCCTCAAAAGCGCAGCCTCTTAATCTCTTTCAGCCATGATTTCTCTGTCAATATCAAACCCTCCTCTCTGTCCCGGTGGATCTTGGCATCAATGGTAAGGCTTAGGGCGCTCTGGGACAGCGGCTTGACTCTACCAGACCCAGCTCCCATGAACTATGCGTCTGGGCCTCATCCACGGTTTTTCACTACAACTTCTCTCTCCCAAAAATCTTGGACGCCACCTACTGGTGCGCCCTCGAAACATTCATATCCTACATCGGGGACAACTCAAGAACATGCAAAGATGGATCCCATGACATCACCTCCGCTGTTTACATCCAGCATATCATCTCCGCTTCCAGCCAATAACAGATATTGTCACCCACCTTCCAGGTAGTGCCATTCTGCACTTGTAAGATATGGTTAAGTTATGTGCTATTAAACTGGGCATTTTATTGCAAATCCCCTTTTAATAAACATACATACATATCTTACAACTAATAGTAATACCTGCCCGCCTATCCCGCTCTCCTCTACCTGGTGGCTGGCAAGAGATTCCTGTTCTAATCTTCGTACTTCGCCAAAGAGGACAAGTGTCACTAGGACCAGAACTGGGTATTGGGATAGGAGTGTGCTCAACAGTGGCACCTGGCAGCAGACATCTTTTCACCAATTTCTTGACCACCTGGACAAGTATTATGATTAATATGGTGTATCACATTAGCTGAGCTTGTAAGATATGGTATGTTTATTAAAAGGAGATTTGTAATAAAATCCCCCATTTATACAAAATTTGTACACATACTCTTTTATGTATAAACACTATTATTATTAGGATATACTGTTCTATACAATAAAATATACTTCTTGACATTGTGTGTGCGTGTGACATAATCCTTTTGCTCTTCTCTCTCTTTCTCCCTCCTCCCTCATCGTGAGTAGGGGCTCCACTGGAGCACCTTTGTCCAGTAGGGAAAGTCATCATACACAGGTGACCCCAGATCGTAATCAAGCTACTGCTATGAAATTACAAAGTATAAGAATGGCAACATGGAATGGTAGAACATTGTTCCAGAAGGGACAGCTAGAAATTATAAGATAGAAATAGAAAGATTGAACATCAGTGTTTCAGGAATAGGAGAGGTGAGATGGAAGCGAGCAGGCATAGTGACATTGGGCAAGCATGAAATTATATGTTCTGGAGGAGACCCACGTGAAAGATGGGTAGACATCATAATGGACAATGACAAGTCAAAATCTGTCAAAGGATACTGGACCATATCAGACCCATAGAATATAAATGTAAATGGAGTGGCTATTGGGGTATCCACCTTTCAGAAGCAGAAAGCAGTGCCTAGATTACAGTACTGCTGAGTGTGTTTGTATAATTGCAAGTGGGACCCCCGCAAGCATGTAAAACACAATGGTTTATGTTTCTGGCATGATGTTTTTTCTTATACTAATTTATGTTTCTGGCATTTAATGCTTTTTCTTAAATGGCTACTCTAGTCTCAGTAAAAGGCCAAGACAAACTTGAGAAAATACCAGATAAGAGAATCAGTTTGACAGACAGCTTTCTGCAGGTGTATGTGTGAGTGTGTATGTGTGTGTGTGTGTGTTCCACGAGGTTCAAAATCAAGTGCCTCGATTGATTCGTAAAATGTTGTCAAAACAACTATTCACAAAATTAACACACAATACATGGCAAGAAAATACACAGAAGCACATTAACCACAATGCAGTGAATTTAAGTATTTAACTGGTGGTACATCAGGATTACATTTTAATGAAAACAAAAATCATCTTAAGTTGTCAAGACAAAAGAAAACAGCAAGTGGAAGTAACAGAAAGAGATGTTGCATGTGTTCAACACCTGATGTTTGAAATTAATAGTTATTTGCTCTCTCTCTCTCTGTGCTGAAAATTAGGTTGAAGAGTAATAATGAAAAATCCACCCCGGTTAAACTGTTGATACATATCGAACATTAGACTGAAAAACAATAGATAATAGTTTACTGTCTCACTTAAACAATTAGATAATATTTTACTGTCTCACTAAAACTATCAGCAACAAGAAGAGTAACAAGTCACATTCATCTAGTTCTGTACATCCTTTGATGATTTGAAGAGCGAGAGACAGAGAGGACACAGGCTGTTTTATTCAAATAAGCCATAGCCCCTTGTGATGGAGTATCAACAATATTTATCACAAATATTATGCAAATACATGTTCACAGATTGTTTGCAACAGAAACTCTGCAAGTCTCTTTTGACATCTGTATTTTTCCCGATATGTCTGGCACACTTCACCGTCAAACAAATCTTCCCCTGTAGACCGTTTAAACAGGGGTGATCAGTTCAAGTCAAGCATTCAGGAGTAAAATGTGCAGAGCACCCATATTTTACCAGTTGGGTCTACATGTTTCATGTTAACAATCCATTTTTGTGGTTCTGGATGCTGATAGAAAACCTGACTGGAAGTGAAAGATTTAATGTTGATTATAGCTTCTTTACTGCATAAAATGCCTGTTAGGTAGGCCTACTTACGCTAAAGTGCCACGCCTGAAATGTATGTCACGCCATGTGGCATTATCACCAGTCAGCATCATTTGAAAATGATTCTGATAGACCTAGTTGTTTTTATCAGTTGTTTGAACATGCGCCTGTGCGTGTGCACGCAAGCAAACACACACATGCACATACAAAAAAACTCAAAACGAAACATAGCATCCTTAGCAAAGCTGAATCAACGAGGATGAGGAGTGAAAAGAAGACGACCCAAGATTGCTTCTTCAGAGACCCCTTCCAATTCACCAGGAAGCTGAACAGCCCAGATCTGGGTCATTCACAGTGGACAAAGCAGCACTGGAACAGCACCTCAGGAAAACAAATTCCAACCCTCAGAGCAAGGCACTGTTTGAAATCCAGGGTCTGGTTCGGCCTACAATGCCAGAGAAAATGTTTAGTAACAAGCCACCAACAACTGATGAAGTAAAGAAAGGTGGAGAAAGCCAGAGCCAAATCATCACCTGGGCCTAACAGAATATCTTACCTATTGTGCAAGAATTGTCCCAGTGTCCTCAAGTGGATTCACAAACTGATAAGATCAGCATGGAGGAACATGAAGATCAGCAACCAATGGATGATATCTGGAGTGTACATCCCCAAAAAAGCAGACCTCAAGTGATAGCCAGTTCAGGCTGATATCACTTCTGAACGTCAAAGGGAAAATCTCGGTCATGGCAGCAAGTTTGACCAAATAGTGAATGAGAATCAAGTAGGCCTACCTGGATTTGTCAGTCTAAAAAGGAGGCATCCCAGGAGTGTAAGGCTGTGTAGAGCATGCTACGATGATTTGTCAAAAAGTTGTATGCTCTCATATTTTTCTACTGCCAAGCTGTTCTATGAAATAATCAAATTGTCAATTTTTTTTATTTTTATGTATCCTTACCAAACTGGGGAAAGGGTCTTAACAGTGCATAATCCTAGTGGTGGCCTAGTGGTTGAAAGCACTTTGCTGTCAAGCAGGCAGCAAAGAAAACAAACGAGACAGTCTTGATGGAGGCAAACACAATATCATTAATAAAGAAGATTAGGAAAAGGCAAACAACATTTATAGGCCATTTCATGAGGAAAGGGGAATTAGAGCACCTGGTCACAACAGGAAAGCTGGAGGGAAAGAGAGCACCAGGGAGAAAATATTGGACGGACTTGAAGGGTGGCTGAGGACAGAGAGGGTGGAAGATGTGCTTGTGGCGACAAGGGACAGACGCATATGGATTGCCATGATTGCCAATGCCATGCAGCAGGGCACATAATAATGATGAGAAGCAGGAGATCTTGAAGAGCCCTGGGTTCAATACTCGTATTAGTTTTCTTTCCTTCACCTAGAGCAATAAAGTCCGAGATGCACTTCGCGCTAGTTACCTCCAGTCCACCCAGCCATGAATGGGTATCCATCTTGTGAATGGTTGAGGAAGGTAAACTAGTACTCATAATGCTGGCCACAAGAAAAACCTAGACGTCTCCGCCAGTACTGCCTCACTCCCAACAACCTCTGGGTTGTGGGATGACTTACAATGAACCTTGAATGGTGGCCTGGGCTGGTCTTGTGGATGAGACAGTAAGTTCCTGTGTGGAGTGCATGTAAAACAACCCACGGCAACAAAGAACTTGTCCCTCTCACATGTAGGCGGAGGGAAGGAGAGGGGAAGATTAGACTTCACTGTAGCGATGCTCTCACCAGGTTGAGAGAACAAAGCATATTTGATATTGTAAATTATTGTGATATAGCTGACAACAGACCAAAGCTGTCAAACATTACTGACCCATAACTCAGGTGTTAAGAGTGCCATGCTCATAACACAGGGGTTGTGGGTTTAATTGTCGAGAATGCCACTTTTTTTCTGCAGGCTGATTGGTTCTTTTGATAAAGCCATGGACACAAGATCTAATATCTAAAGTTCAATCTCAGCCCACAACATTACTTAACAGGTTTATTCTCTGTCAATGTTAACAATGTTTCCATCATTCTGGTGGTGTTAGTTTGGCCTTTCATAGGGTCTTTCCTCTCTTTTCAATTTCAGAAACTTGCCAGCGCATATTGTTTTGTGCAAGCTCAGGTATCTGCCAGACAACTGCTGGCAGATTTGGGTGGAGCTCATATGGAATTGTCCGAGTGTGATGAATCTCTCTTGAACAAACTTCAAACAAACGCTACCTCTTTTGACTCCTGCACTCTATCAGCATTCTGCACTGTCAACCATGCTAACAAAGCAAAAACTGAATCCTTTGATTCCCTCACTCTATCCATCTGTGTCACGTGCTCGTAAAATCAATAGGCTACTTTTCATGTTGGGTGTGTCTGGTGCACATTTCATACCAACAGCATAACTACCGCTGTTTTCAACCTCTTCTTGTGTCAGAATTGTCTTCTGAATCATCCTACAGTCATATATAAGTTCTTGACTCAACTCGCATGCTTTCAAAGGCTGAAAACATGCAGAATTGCAAAACAGTCCTGGTGTCAGCATTTTGCTGAAAAGCAGTTTCTCTTTTCAGACAAATACAACAATCAGGTGAGGGTTGCATTGGTCAAAAAGTCATGTAAGGGCAGCCAGTCACTTTTATGATCCCTCTCTGAGACTGACAACATCAGTCAGTGCTTCTCTCCCATTTACATTAGGCTGAAACATGTGTCAAACTACCTCCGTAAATTTTATGTTTGTAGGCACCACAGGAGGCTCCGAGACCTCCATAAATTTTACGTTGACGGCACTTAAGGGGTTAAAGGTTGACTTTTACCAAATTTTGGTCAAAACTGAACACTGTTGATGTGTTACAAAAATGCAAATTTGGCAGGTAGAGCTCCAAAATCAAGGTCACACAGACCAAAAATGTGCCTATTACCAGCACATTCTGAGGAAAATATATATGAACAGCACTTTCTCAGGAACATCTGACAATATTCAAAGTCCGTTTTCACTGTTTTGTTTGTCTACTATTGTCCTTGACCTTCATCAAATAATAGTTTCATTCAACTGAAGCTTCTACAAGGTGACATGAACTTGAGAAGTATTAACTCTGGATTTTCTATAATTATTTTTGTATAAAACTGAAGACTGTTGAACAGTTTTCATCTTTTGTTGTTATTGTTTTATGTTTTGTCTGTTAGTTTTTAAACAAATTTGTGTAAGAATGGAATGAGTAAGATCAATCAGAAGTTTAAGTACAACAAAAGGAGAGGAGTAAGCATGGGGATGGAGAGAGAGAGGAGGGAGGGGAGGGAGACAGCTGATATAATACAACTACACATGCAAACTCATGAACAGTTATGCTGAACAAAACTTTTCACTCATAATAATTTATTTACAAACAGCTGCTCTGGTCACAAATACCATTCATAGGATTGCATACATATCCAACATGAACACAATGGAGTCTGCATGGAAAATGTACAGTATAACTCCCAGTAGATCAAGCCAAGTAGTGATGCAAAGAATCTGGTAACCTGGATCTGCGCTTCCACTTTCAGTCATCAACAGCACCTGCGCGCGCACACACACACAAACTGGTTAAATCAATAGCGCGCGCACACACACACACACACACACTGGTTAAAACAAAGGAGAGGAAAGAATTTGCAAAGGATTATTTTGCCTGCTGCCTAACAGAAGATGAACAAACATGTGAGACAAATAACAAGACATGTAAACCAGCAGCATACAATTCTATTGATTTTCAATAACATATGCTGAGGTTAAACAAAAGTCAAAATGTTGCAAGTGGTATGTGCATCAGTTTTTCCTTAGCCACAGCCATGCAAAATAGCCCTTCATCTGCTGAGCTTCTCACAGATCTTGGACAAAGCTTCACCTGGTCATTTCCATTCAAAGTAGCAACAGATAAAGCACTATTAACATTCATAAAGTCCAGCTGTCTTCCGATCCTTCTGCATGGTTGCAAATATGTCTTGAGAAAATTTTTCCACATGCAGCTTCCAGTCCACCCACCTATGAGTAGGTACTTTTCAGGGTCAGGGAAGACAAACTAGAGAAGAAAGGCATGGGCATCACCCTTGCATATTGGTTCTAGGAAAAACTGAGGTCTCCGTGCAGACACTACCTTTTCGAAAAAGTAGTGTGACCTTTCCCTATGGTATAAAACAGAAGTTGGAACCAAGAACTACATAACCTCCTAAACTGAGAAAAATTAAACACTTTTAATCCATAAAAACCTGTGTCATAGGTGCTGTGTTCTCTTCCTAACAACACTATGCTATGGGAAGAGACAAGTTGGTACAGTACAATGCAGCACATTTCAGAAATTTTATTATCACATCAACTCTGTCTTGAAGCCCAAGGACTGACTTTTTAAATGTTTAAATCGTTTTCCAGTCTTTTCTAAGTTTTCACAAGGAAATGTTCACTATACATTTCAAAAGAGAAACAGAAAAATAAAGTTTCCAAGACTACACTTCAGCCTTAAATCGAGGTTTATGGAAGAAAAATAAAGAACTTGACAATACACACATCATAAAAACATAACATAAACTTTATCTACTATTCATAATAAATTGTTAGTTTCTCAGCTTTTTAATCGTGTGTTGCTAAAGTAAAGTATCAGAAAGGCCAGACTACCAAAACAAAAACAAAATGATGCACACTGCAACACAAATACAGGGAAAGACAACACAGACACACACACAGGCATACCTATATACTCACACACAAACACAGCAACACAGACAGATCATATCTGAGATATGCATTATTTAAAGTGAAAAGACCTTAAATGACACACACACACACACACACACACACACACACACACACACACACACACAAATCTGGTAATCTGCAACTGAAAAAAAAATATTCACACAAAGAAAAACAAAGTACAGAAAAAAAATATGTAAATCTATTCTGATAAACTGAAAAAAATTTGCCTAGTACTGCTTACCTTCAAGGAAAGCATAGCAATCCCTCACGTCCATAACATGGTCTGAAAGAGAATGAATAGAACACAACTTGTAAAGAAAATGGAGACAAAGTGGTGTTCCAAAAATGAAACAAAACAAGAAATGAGTAACATACATTAAGTTATCTTTAACAATAGTGGGGAAGCAATGCAGAGACACTTATCGCAGACAGGCTGGTTCTTCTCATACATCTAATGATCTATGGACTCAAGATTTGATATCTGAGGTTCAATCCCAGCCTCTAACAAAAAACGGGCTTCTTAGCTGCCCATCTTCATGTTTCCATCATTCTAGTGGTGTCAGCTAAGCATTCATAGATTCCCCCCATCTCACCCCACCATTTCAAGCCTTGCCAATGCATAAAGTTTTACAAAGGCTCCGTGAGTTTGCCAGGTAACTGGTGGCACATTTGGTTGGATCATGTATGGAATTACCACAAGGCAATAAATCCCTCTTGAACAAACTCAGGGCAAACATGTGGAGACATTGGTCATGTAATTTCCTGAGATAATGCATAACCTGGCTAGGGAGACAAAGTTGCCAAAAACACTAAGAGAAAAATCAGAGTTGTCTGAAATCATGCCATAGTATCATATGCTTTAAGAGAGAGGGTAAACTGAGTTCCTGAACACTGACAGCTTATCATATGACATGGGACATAAGTTCTGGTAGCTGAACACTACTAAGGTTCTGGTTCTAGCTACATGGCATGATTATAATACTTTTCTACTAAACTGAAAGCATGGGGCTTCTGTGAAGGCTAAAACTTATCTCACCTTATGCTATGATCATTTTGGATCTTCTCCATCACATTGCATCAGTGCATAAAGGAGTAAGAACTATATTTGTGAACACATTTTGGCAGCAAACTGATCAGATAAACACAGTATAGAGCTCTATGAACATTCTAGTTGATTTTCAGTTTGCTTACCTAAGTCTTTTCTCATAACAATTCGTCTCCTTCCTTGAATGGTTTTATGACAGGCATCCCTGGATATTTCAGTAATAAACAGCTCCTGCACAACACATTTCAATAACCTTTGAAACATGACAAGATATTTCATTAACCTTTGACACAAGAAGCAAATACATTATAAAGCTACACTGTATAAAAAAGAACAGGGAAGATGCCAGCAAAATTCCGAATCATAAGAAGTAACCTAGGCAGAAGGGTGACAGCAGGCTGCAGTTTCAGACATGGGTTTATCCACTTCATATCACTATTATCAGTCTTATCTGATTTCATGCTTATATGCCTTTTGTTTGAATACAAGAAGAGGGACAGCATCTAAACTTCAAGTAACTGATAAAAAAAATCACTTAGCAGTGAAGGGGCACACAACTGAGAGTGCAAAACTGCAAAAGTGGGACGTGTTAAAATCTGTGTACGGGCAAATTGTGTGTGATGCATTAGTGTGTTGGCCAGTGACTGTTTATCAGCTCTGCTTTCAGCTGGCACTATTGACTAGCACTGCATGCTGCTTGTAACTCTGCAAAAAAGAAAGCAGCGTGCTTGTCTCTGTCTGTCAGTACATAGCCCCTCCATCAGCAAGCGCTGCAGTGCCTCCCCATAGCAATACATGGTAATTGAGTACCTCATGGACTGGGGCTGAACCCTCAAGGGACTTGGGGGAATGTATGGTCCCCAGATGTGCAGCACACAGGCCCTGACAAGCATTGTACAAGCAGTCAGGTGGGCAAGATGTCACACTGCCAATCAGAAGATGAGGTACAATCCTGTCTGGGTACCTCCTCCTCCGACAGCGCGTTGATAACAGCGCCACCACCCATCGCTGTGATACTCCTCAAGGGAGGTTAAGCAATTACAGAACAGAACCAGAACCTGGTGGGCAAATGGTGGAGATTTTTCTTATTTTACAAGTCAACAGTGTGCTGGCCACTTGTTAGTGTTTAAACTCCCTTCATGTGTATACACATGCAGAACATCAGATATGTGTCAGATTAAAGGTTAATGAATCATGTAATGAAAAAAAGAAAGAAAAAACTGCATGCATGCCCATCATGATCATCTGAGAAAAAAAAAATCAGCTCACTGAAAATAAACAAACAAAACTGCTCAACAATGCCGAGAACGAATTAAAATTTAACTGAATTAAATCAGTGAAACAATACAAAAGAAAATAATCTTACAGCTGCCTTAGCTATGCTAACAACAGCTTCTTGACTTGCAAGGGTAACGTCGGGATCCATCTTGATAATGTTCTTGATGCGAGACATAGGAAGCTGCAGCAATCTATGGTGTTCGCTGTTCGGTTCTGATGTCCGCACTTCAGCTCCTTGGCCTTCTGACAGTTCTATTTCTCCCTGTTCAGTTTCGTTGCCCTCATTTGCATTTCCACGCTTCTCCTGTTCATCAGATCCTTGTGATTCTGTAACATTAACTTGGGCATTTTCGTTATTTTCATCCTGTTCATCCGATCCTTCTGGCACTGTTTCATTAACTTCCTGGGTTTCTGCATTTTCAATGTCTTTGCCCTCACTTTCTTTTAGTGTTACATCTGGAAAATCTGTTTCTGGATGTTGTCCTTCTTCCCTCGCTGGTTGATCCGATTCTTCACAAGTATCATGAACATTAATTTCTTCTTCTGGAGTCCTCTGATCCGAAATATCGTCTGTTTCAGAATCTAATACATGACTCGCCTCAGAAACCACTTCTAAACCCGCCATTTTCGTTTCTACACACTCGAGAGTGATCTCCCATTCAGTTTTGGCGCTGTGAATAGCCGTGCTACCTTGTTACCAGAAGGGCCAGTATACTGTGTTAGAAAACAATAGATTTAAATCTCCTGTAGAAAGACAGAAAGAATGGAATGAAATGAGACGTTCATTCAAATCAACACGAGTTGTATTTCTATATGCGTTCCTATGTCCGTATGTGTGTGTGTTGGGGGGGAGGAGGAGGGTGTGAGTGGGTGTTTACTTCGATTTTTAGCATGTTCATAGTACTTCATACACGCACACCCCACACACACACACACACGCACGCATGCACACACACACATGCACACACACACACACACATACTGTAGGCCTCCTTCGGTCATGGCTGACCATGGATAAAGTACATCCGACCTAATATCTAGTTGGGAGCGGGCCTCTGTAGCTCAGTTGGTTTGAGCGTCGGATTCACATGCTAATGGTTGTGGGTTCGAATCCCGGGGTGCGCTACATTAAATCTGGCATTCTCACTGTCCCATCTTAGCATCATTGTTGTTCTGGTGGTGTCAGTATAGGATTAGTCCCCCATTGCCCCCATTTTCCTGGGATGGTTATCCCCGTGGGCCATATCACCTGAGGTGGGTGCTGACGTAAAACTGAATCAAATCAATCAATCAAAGTCTAGTTGGGCTTGTCTGCTTGGTCCAAGCAGCGTCGCCCGTGGCTGTAGAGATCAATGCGAGAGAGGCAGTCTCTGTCGCAGCGGTCGCATGTGTATGCTGATGCTGGTCTGTTGGCTGTCGTCCCTTTTCTGCGAGCTCGCTTTTCTGCTGCAGCAGCTGACAGTTTGTCCTGTTGGCAAAGTCTACACTCGAGCCCTCCTAATCCTCCTGCAGAAACTGGCTGAACGTGTCTACCCGGAATCACAGTGAGCTACAGAGGCCCGCTCCCAACTAGACAGTGTTGATCTCAAGCGCCTTCATGTCACGTTTGCAAACGCCTTTGTATCTCAGCTGTGGGCGGCCAGTGTTTCTCTGCCCTGTGGCAAGCTCACCATAAAGGATGTCTTTTGGGATGCAACCATCTTCCATGCGGCGAACGTGGCCCAGCCAGCGCAGCCGACGCTGTCTCAGCATGGTTTACATGGTTGGGAGGCCAGCGCGGGTCCGGACTTCGGTGTTGGTCACCTTGTCTTGCCAGGAAATGCCGAGTATGCGCCGTAGGCTTCTCAGGTGGAAGATATTGAGCCTTTTCTCCTGATGAGCATGTGTGGTCCACGCCTCGCTGACATACAGCAAGGTGCTGAGGACGCAGGCGGTGTCTACGGCCATCCTTGTCTTCGTGGTCAGCTCTGGATTTGTCCACAACCTTTGTGTGAGGCGGGCTAGTGTTGTGGCTGCCTTCCCGATCCTCTTGTCGATCTCTGTGTCAAGGGAGAGGTTATCGGTGATGGTGGACCCAAGATAGGTGAATTGATTGATGGCTTCAAGCTCGTAGTCATCGATGGTGATGGCTGGTGGAGATGGCATGTCCTGGCCCAGGACGTTTGTCTTCTTAAGACTGATGATCAGACCAAAATCTTTGCAGGCCTGGGAGAAGCGGTCCATTAGTGACTGCAAGTCCTGCTGAGTGTGGGTCACAACTGCAGCATCGTCAGCAAATAGTATGTCTCTGATGGGGGCTTCACAGACCTTTGTCCTTGCTTTGAGGCGGGCGAGGTTGAAGAGCCTGCCATCTGATCTGGTCCGCAGGTAGATCCCTTCTTGCGCTGTGCTGAATGCATGCCTCAGGAGGAGAGCAAAGAAGATTCCAAAGAGGGTTGGGGCCAGGACGCAGCCTTGTTTCACACCGCTGCGTACGTCAAGGGCTTGGAGAGGTTCCCGTTGAACTGCACCGTCCCTTTCATGTTAGAGTGGAAGGACTCAATTAAGCTGTGCAGTTTGGGGAGGGGGGGGGGGGGCAGCCGATCTTTCAGAGAGCCCTGAAAAGGCCATCTCTGCTGACTAGGTCAAAGGCCTTGGTGAGGTCAAAGAATGCCACATACAGGGGCATCCGCTGCTCTCTGCACTTCTCCTGGATTTGGCGGAGGGAAAAGACCATTTTTACCGTGGATCTCTGCTCGAAAACCACACTGTGATTCCGGGTACACACGTTCAGCCAGTTTCTGCAGGAGGATTAGGAGGACTCGAGTGTAGACTTTGCCAACAATGCTGAGGAGCGAGATACCTCTGTAGTTGTTGCAGTCGCTCCTTTCGCCCTTATCTTTATACAGGGCGACGATATTTGCGTCCCTCATGTCCTGCGGTACAGCTCCATGATTCCAACACTGACAGAGGACTGCGTGCAAAGGGTGCAGAAGAGTAGTCTTGCAGTGCTTGATGAAGTTTGGGGGAATTCCATCGTTGCCAGGTGCCTTGCCTGAGTTCGTCCACAGTTGGCTCTGCGTCAAGTTCTTCCATGACCAGAATGCACTTGATGGCATAGAAGGCTGAGGGGGACACCGTGTTCTCTGTGGAGTAGAGGTCAGAGTAGTGTTCCGCCCATCTCTCCATCTGTTGGCTAGGATCGCTGATTACTTCCTCAGTGGACGATTTGAAAGGGGCGGTCTTGCTCTGTGTTGGTCCCAGTGTCTTCTTGATGCCATCATACATTTCTCGGATGTTGCCTCTTTCAGCAGCACTCTGTATCTCTTCGCTGAGCTCTGTCCAGTACTCGTATGCACAGCGCCTGGCGATAAGCTGAACCTTACTCCTGGCGGCCCTGAGGATTTGCAGGTTCTTCTCACTGGGTGACCGCTTATACTTGGTGAGTGTGGCGCGCCTGGCCTCAATAGTGGGAGTCATCTCTGATGATTTGGCCTCAAACCAGTTGTGGGACATTACAGTTTTCTTCCCAAAGGTGGCCATAGCAATACGGTGCATGGTGTCTCGTAGCGTTTCCCATCTCTCTGTGGCAGAGTCTCTGGGCTGCAATGCATCGTATTCTCTCTCAAAGACCTCTGCAAACTGTTCTACAAGATCTGGCTTAGACATCTTGCTGACGTCAATGAGAGGGTTCCCTTGTTTCTTTGAGCAGTGGAACTTTTTTGGTTGCAGCCTGATCTTGCAGCATACCAGAGAGTAGTCTGTGTCGCAGTCTGCGCTGTGATAAGAGCGAGTGTGGAGAACGTTTTTGATAGCAGCGCGTCTTACTAGGATCAGATCCAGTTGGTGCCAATGTTTTGAGCGCAGGTGCCTCCAGGAGACTTTGTGTTGAGGCTTCGTCTTGAAGAAGGAGTTGGCAATGCACAGTTCATGGCAGGTGCAAAACTCAAGCAGTCACTGTCCATTCTCATTAATTTTCCTCACTCCAAAGGAACTGATGCAGGATAGTCATTGTCTGCACCCACTCTGGTGTTGAAGTCGCCCAGAAGAACAAGTTGTTCTGTCCTGGGGATGTTCTTTATGGTTGATGCAAGATTTTCGTAGAACTCATCTTTGACGTCTGGAGAGGCGAACAGAGTTGGGGCATAAACGCTGATGAGAGTGACATAGCCTTTGGTGGTGTTGAGGTGGAGAGTCAAGAGTCGCTCTGAACCACCGCTGCCTGGTTCAATCATGTTCAGCAGGCTGTTCCTTACTGCAAAGCCTATTCCGTTCTCTCTTGGGGCACCAGAACTCTTTTCTTGCCAGAAGAATGTGTAGTTCCTTTCCTTTAGTGTTCCTGAGTTAGCCAGCCGTGTTTCATGCAGAGTGGCAATATCCACATTGAGCCTCTTTAGCTTGCTGTTTATGACGGCCGTCTTTCTGGCGTCGCTGATGTATCGCAGATCTTGGAAGAGCCCAGGCATCATTGTTCGAACATTCCAACAGCCCAGTTTCACTGGTGATCCGTTTCCTGATCAGTTTCTTGAGTTTGAAGTTTTCCTTTTGCCTGGTGCGGTAATTAACGACCTGCTTGTCAGATTTTCTCCTAATCTTCATGCACCCGATGAAGAAGATAGGTCGTGGCAGGACAGCACCTAATTGGCTGGAGACTGCCCAGCTTAGGCGGGCGGTAGCTGTCCAGTAAGACACGAAGGTCTCTCCCACCGTCAAAAGCAACAACCCCTGGCGTCAGCTCTACGCCAATTGAGCAATGACTTATCACCGGTATCTGTTGTTTCCCGTGTTGTGTCGACACTAGTGCTAGTAGCGAAGCTGGAATGTCCTCTCCAGGTCGTAGGTGCAGAGTGTTTGTGGATGAATGGACGGATGTAAGCCTGGGCAGTGTAATGTAAAGACAGGCTGTTTGCCCATGCAGTTTGTCCCCCCTCTCCACCTCGCTGACAGATCCAAAGGAACAGCAGGGCTGTTACGTTTTGGTGCCAACCGGCCGCAGGAGCTGCCGGAAAGTGGCAAAGTTTGCCACCCAACCGCATTAGGGGCCCCACATCGGATTTACTGTCAGGGTTTACACCCTTAGCTAGGTGGCCGCGGGTAGTTCTCCAAGCTGGCGCCCTTTGATGGATCTATTTATTTCCACCAGGGTTTCTAGCCACCCTTCTCACCATCCTCCTGAGAGGACTGGTGGGGTTGCTGGTTTAGTCGCAGCAATTCGACCATGTAACAGGTAGTACCGGGTTCCAGGTTACCAGTAGCAGATATATCTATCCGACCTGACAAAAGCTAGGGCTTATAGCGGCCCTTACCCGCTGATAAACCCGTCATAGAACACCTGGGGCATTTTTAAGGATAGCAGCGCCACCTGCTACCCCACCCCATCCTGATGGGAACTCCGCCAGTTTGGTTCGGGACTGCTTATTTACTAGCAAGCTAGCTTATTCACAGCCACCCTCCATATCTGAAGGGCTTCACTATCCGCCACCTGTGACCTGCCTGGATTGGGGATGGTCGCCCCGCCGCTGAATTGGAAGTCGGCCTTTCCCAAGACACACACACACACACACACACACACATCTAAAAAAATGATTAACAATAAACAATTACCAACCAAACAAAAACACAATTATTGCAATCAGAAAAACTAAATAACCATTGCAACAAACAAAACCTTGTTCGTTCGGTTTTTGTTTTTATATCTCTATCAAAATCACGTTCACTTAAAAAATTTTCTTCTGCATACGACTTGTCTGAAGTGAAGAGAGAGAGAGAGAGAGAGAGAGAGAGAGACAGACAGACAGACAGAGAGAGAGAGAAAAACAGACAGACAGACAGACAGAGACAGAGAGACGGACGGACAGACCGACAGAGACAAAGACAGAGACAGAGAGAGATGCGTCAATTACTAATTTTTGAACTAGACTGCTCTAAGGTTAATGACTTTGTTGATGGTAGGTAACGAAGACGAGGATTTTCCTCGAAGGCCAAGGTTTTCACCGAGACAATTTACCTTGCCGAGACTGAAGTTGAAAGGTCTGACCGAACGTCGTGTAGCAGGTGTCTGATCTATTTTAACGCCGAAATGACACACAACGAAGAGAGAGCTCATTGGATTAGAGAGGGTGCAATTGGACTTGGAGGTAATACAATGTTCAACTGTGTGTAAAATTTTTATGGACGCTTTGTGTCGTCTGCCCTAGCCTGTAGCCAATAGCCATTGATAGGCTACATCATGTACATGATTGATAGTTAGCATAGGTCAATAAAAGCCTAGATCATTTAGATCAGTCATCAGATATAGAACTCTGGTAGTAGTACTAGTCCAGTACAACTTTTAACTTCGCCTGGTATCTTGCAAGTGAAATAGGGCTTCGGCATAAGGCTAGCTGATAGGTTGCATATATATGTTTTGTATTGTTTCTTACAGGCTGGTTGGTTCATTTGATTTGCTACAACTTGCCAATTTGAATTTGCCATGTGATTGTGCCCACATGTCAGTGTGTCCACTGCAATTACCATGGTGATCTTCATTGGGGCCAAGCTCATCCCAAGGGAAGCATCATCATCATCATCATCATCATCATCACATCATCATGATTGTGCCCTGCCCTGCCTCATGGCATAGGCGATCATGGCCCTCCATATGCATCTATCCCATGTCGCGGCAAACACATCTTCCACCCTCTCTGTCCTCAGCTACCTTGCAAGTCCATTCAATATTTTCTCCCTGGGTCTACCTGGTGTTCTCCTTCCCTCCAGCTTTCCTGTTTTGACCAGGTGCTCTAATTCCCCTTTCCTCATAAAATGTGTAAATGTTGCTTGTCTTTTCCTAATCTAAAACAAGTGTGACTGCCGGCGTTCAAGCAAACAGGAACCAGAAAAAACACGCAAAAAGAATGAGAACGCATATTTAATACAACAAGACAAGACCGGTGCAAATTTTCAGCCCACTGGTCTTTGTCAAGTGTAGGATCACAAACAAACAAACACCAGGTACAAAAATTAGGAGAAAAAGACTGAAAAACTTACCTGCTGCTCTGTCCAGTTTGAGAAAAGAAAAAAAACTCACTAAAATGATATCATAATGTGTTTTTGAGTAAATATGATGTCAGAGCAGAAATGAGATGAATTCAGCTATATGAAAAGTGATCATGCCATATTAATATTGTTTTATCCTGAAGAGGGTCCAGGGCTAAAATTAAAAGTATGATGCACTAGCTAAGAGTAGTGTTTGGAATGTAAGGATCCTACTATTAAATAATGCATAAGAGAAAATATAAACATATGATTGACTGAATGGGAAAATATATAATCAAGAGGTATGGTTGATGTAAGTAGATCTTGCCTAGTGAAACAAATCCAGTCTGACCTTGGCTGTTGGTTTAGGATGTTTTTCTTTGTATTCCTATGGTACACATTCCTGTTCAGATCTATCAGCTTGTTATCTGTGATTAGTCTTGGAACATTACTGCTGAGTGCCAGATGATCTACAGAGAACTTAGTGATCTTTTTCCAGTTGTCATTACAAATACGAACATAAAAAATTAATCCTTACCAGAAACCTCAGTTTTAACAAGGCCATGGGACCTCTTCATGCGAACATGAAGTGAGTATGTGGATGACAAAGTTTTGCAAAGTGAAGATCAAGCAAACTCTTCGACACACGTCATCCTCAACTGTGCTCAAACAGCAATTCTCACATCAACGAGCGAACATCAGATGGTTGAAACACCCTGGGCTAACACTGAATAAATAAAATTTATCAAGCATGAAAAAAGGTTAACTTCATTGTGTCTTCCACATATCATCAGTGGACAGCATTCAAGCTCATGAAATACTCGGAGCAATATACAGACATATTATGAACAGTAAATGCCAGTCTTGAAGAGTTTTTTGTTCAAAATAACATCCCAGACTCAAAGAAAAAGATGTAGGAAATCATTAAGAAGTAAAAAGAAAGCACCTATCCATCTGTCAACCACTTGAAGCTGTCAGATATCCTGTCATTGACAAAGAAGCAATTCATTAGCTTCCACCATTGAGAGATATGATTTGAGGACCGACAAATCATCACTTTTCATCAGAAGCAAAACTTTCAAAGAAGATGCCCTGCAACATATCATTTGATGTCACTTAAGAGTACAATCTTCCATTCACCTTAAATTATAATCAAAAGCTGCTCTTCTTACATGCAGTAATTCTTCTCCTGGACTTAAAATTCATGGAAAACTTTCAAAGCATCTCCCCCAAAACTGTGTAGAAATCCAATTAAAAGTGAACAGTGACATAGGGACTACAGGGCTCTTTCCATCCTTTTGGTAGAATCCCTTTATTATCCCTGTACCTAAACCTGGAAAAGATCTGTTCAGTCTTTCCAGTTATTGTCCAGTACACTTAACCAGTTGTCTTTGCAGATTGATGATGCAAATGGTAAATTGACTCATGTGGTTACTTGAGACAGATAGCCTTCTGGCTAGAGGGCAGTGTGGTTTCCTTGAAACATCACACCACAGTCGACCATTTCATCCGCCTGGAAACCATAATCCATAATAAATTTCTAAACAAACAACATGAGTCACTATCTTCTTTGACTTAGAAAAAGCATATGGTACACTGGAATCTGGGTAACTTTTCAGACCCATATTTAATATCAATTTTGAAGAAAATGCCAAATATATATTGCCTCTTGAACTGTGTGTCCTTCCTCTCATGCAAAATGCAGATATTGATCTAGCAGTTTAATCATGGCCCTAAGATGACAATTACACAGTGACACACACACACACATAATGGTAAACATGTGTATAACTCATGCATGCATGCATATGAACAACATATATACACACACACACATCACACCACATCGCAACAAACAATGATGCAAAAATATGTGAACACAGAAAATGTACAGCTGTGTTGGACAGAAATTGCCGAGATCCTTGTTAATGTTTGTAACATCTGCGCTTAATGTGTTATATATTATGTCACATGCTATTAATAATGGTTGTTGAAATATAAAATCATATAATACTCTTGATTTAGGATCTTGTCAAGTCCCAAATGAAAAAAAAATCAGTGGGTGAAAAAATATTGTTTAGCACACTCATACACACGTGCAGACAGACAGCAGGCAGGTAGAACGCAGGCAGAAGACAGGCACACACACACACACACACACACACACACACACACACACACACACACACACACACACACACACACACACACACACACACACACACACACACACACACACACACACACACACACACACACACACACACACACACACACACACTGCATACATGCATGTATGTATGCATACATACATACATACATTGCAACATGTCCCACCCAACTAAGGAGCTGTCTGCATACTTACTAATTATTATGCCACTGGTAATGTAAGGCAGCAACAAAGGTTTTCCATTTCTGTTCTTTGCCAGCCTGACATTTCTGGAAACCAGACAGAAATGGAAAACCTTTGTTGCTGCCTTACATTACCAGTGGCATAATAATTAGTAAGTATGCAGACAGCTCCTTAGTTGGGTGGGACATGTTGCAAGACTCACTGACCAGATCTGCCCACCAATTCTATCAGGAACCGAACAGGGCAGAGAACAAAAGACCAACAAAAGACAGTCTGAAACTTTTAGATCTGCTGAACAGACGATAGAGTGATGCATTGAGGAAGACGGATAATCATGTATGTTGGAACACTCTGATTGCCACATGTGTCTGAAGACATAGGGGCTTCTAAGATGAGAATGTGTGTATTCTAATCAGCACATTTATGGGTCTGTCTGTTTCAGTGGGTGTTCTGTATGGCTTGACCAACGTAGTGGTGGGTCATCCCTTCGACACACTGAAAACCAAAATGCAAGGACAGGTGGGCTTTGAGAACTCCACTATGGTGCAGACCTTTTGGAAAACATTGAAGACACAGGGTATTCGTGGTTTGTACAGGTATGTGTAAATATTTCACTGTGTTATTCATGTTTATAACTGTAGTATTTGGTTGGTTGATTGGTTTATGGACTATTTTCTGCATAGGCAAAGCACCCCAAAGTAGCTCAAGTTTGCCATCTTTAACAAACTCAGGTTCATTTTACTACAGTCCCAGTGCCAAGTATTCCAAAGTGTCTGTCAAAGTCAAGCTTTATGGGTCTACCCACCAGAGGAGACCCTATAGTACTGCAGTCTGTGGAGGGATGTACATGTGTAAATGTTTACTTTCATGTATGTGATATAACTGAAAACTCAGAACACATTTATTTATAAACTCGAAGAACACAAGATAGGGCTGTAAAACACATTACGAAGTTCTTCACACATACATATTACAAAATGCATCATGCATCTTGCAAATCTTTTCAGCAAAGGCAGAAGTGGATATGTTGTATATTCCTTTACTGCTCATTCTTTTTCTTATGCTTTCAACAAGCAGCACAATAATTTTCAAAGTGCAGATTCAGTTTTAGTGGTTAAAATTAAATGGTAAGAATTTTCGCAAACAGAAACACACACGCATGCACACGCCCCCCTCACACACACACACACACACACATTTCTGGAATTATTGGTAATCTTTACAAAATATCACTAACTTCAGGAAAAAGTCACAAAAATTCAAGTAATGCTCAGAAGTATTTAAAATATATGTCTTTTGAAGAAGAATAAAAGTATAGTAAATTATCATATTTTCACATATTTTCAATGTTGATACAGGTCGAGATAACTCACAGTGATACAAAAATAATCAAGATTTTAAGCTGCAACTATGCCCTCATACCTGTGGACTTAAATGGTAGGGTATAGTACTCATCAGAATAATCAGAATCACTTGAGTAATTATGGAGTTGATCAACAACATTACATGATTTCCTACCACATTTTCATTTCTGTTCTCGTCATAGTGTGGCAAATCAAACAAACTTGTAGCCACCTCTTCTGTATGATACCTCTTGGCAGCCATGTTGACACGCTCAACAACTTTTTGCTTTACAAAAACCAAACGGCGTCATCAGAATTGAGCTGAGTCAGAACTTGCTGAAAAATCGCTTCAAACACTCAGCAAAACCATCATCTGTCGCAAGGGGGAATGAATATAAGCATTTGAGCAACTAGACTGTTTGCTAGGTGACAATCTCTGAACTGTCAGGAGGGAAAGGCTTAAATGACATACTAACAGGAGAGGGTACAGATTGTTTTACTTTGTGTTTTCAGAGGCTGCATTCCACCTCTCTGGGGATCAGGGATTTATCGATCTGTTCAGTTTGCTGCCTTTGAAGCCGTGTAAGTGTTGAATTTAAATAATGGAATTCATGGCATGTGTGTGTTTGAGCATATGCATGTTGCGTGTGTATGCGTGTGTTTTGTGTATCTGCAATCATACATACAAATATGCATGCAAATCAGTCAATCATGTCGAGCTTGCTCGGCTATCCATGACACATTTCCTCCATCCTTCTCTGCAGTAGGTAGTTCATCATACTGACAGCCCATATCATCGATCAGTTGGTCTATGAAGGTCTTCTTTGGACGTCCTGGTCTTTGTTTGCCGTGACTGGGTCTCCATAGTAGAACATACCCCACCAGTTCTTCTTCAGTGTCCCGCGAAACGCAGTCTTTGTTGATGTATTGATTTACTGATTGGTGTGTTCTTACCATATAACTCTTTGTTTGTTGGATGTTCTCTCCAGGATTTGTTCAGGGCTGCATGCAGCATTCGTGTGTATGCTCCATCAATCTTCTTCTCCAATGTTGTTGTTAGGTCCAAGAGAACAAAACAGAGTTCATCTATCTGAATCAAGATGCATCGGAAGGTATGAGAAGTCTCAATGGAGATGCGGTCAAACAAGTTCAAGACTTTAAATACCTGGGCAGCTACATTGACTCCACAGAACAAGACGTCAATACCAGACTCGGAAATGCTTGGGGCGCTCTAAATCAACTGGACAAAATCTGGAAATCCAATCTACAAGACAATACATACATATATATATATATATATATATATATATATTATATATATATATATATTATTATATATTATATATAAGTATATATTATATATAATGTATGTATGTATGTATATGTGCATTGTTCCACCTCCTTATCCTCAGATGATATGGAATTTTACTTCTTATTTAGGCAAGAAATAAAAGGATTTATACCTCATCCAAAAAACTGCAACAAACAGCCTCTCTGAAGGTACAGGCTTTCAGATATTGTGAAATTCAACAAGTTTCTGGTATCAAGAAACATTACCAGTCATTACCTCAGAAACAAATATTTTGCTTTCATTAACAAGTCATTTTGAATTAAATGAGGCAAACAATCCTTTGAAACTATTATTTGTGATCCTGAGAAGATAATTATGTTAACTAAAACCAAGTAAAAAGTTAGTATATTAAGTTTACTAATACCAAGTCTATTTGAAACAGGAATGTCAGTGTAAACAATTGGCTTAATGTCTTATATCAGATAGTTTTAGTTTAGAGACATTGACATGATTATGACAAATCTTTTTATTATGTGTAAACATTTGAAATTGTCATACATATGTATATCTACTACTAAGATAAAACACTGTATAGTTATGTTCAATTGTTTTCTCTTCTTTTCTGTATTTGTTTTAAAACATTAGGATAAAGAGTTACCCTTCTTCTGATTTTTGATGGTATGGAATAAATTGGTGTTTGTGTGTGCATCTGTTTGTTAATGTGTACGTGTGTGTGTGTGTATATGTATGTGTGTGTGTACATGTGTGTGTGTGTGTACATCTTCATTTGTATATATCTGTATGTGTATATATCTATTTGTCTATCTGTTATGTATCTATCTATCTATGTGTATATCTACAGTGGAAACCTGATATAACAGGGATGATGGGACCAAATCAAAATCCCTGTTATATCAGATCCCTGTTATATCAGATATCAAGGGAAATAAGGACTGATCAACTAACTCTTGACTTTTGTAAATCATGGAAAGATAAACAGTAGATCTAGGCCTAGATCTGGTCTGGTGTAAGTGTGCAGTAAGCTTACAAACTGAATGATGGCGCAGTCAGTCACTGACTCAGTGGCCTCAGGCTTACACGCTTGCGCGCGCATCACGCTCGCATTGCGAAGTGTTCTTTCAGTGTACAGTACACAGTATACCAAGGCTAGCCTAGATCTAGATCTAGGCCTACTGCGTGGCGTGCTGAGTCTAGGCCTAGGCCTTTCTGCTGCAGAGCCCGTCTCGGCATCCCTGCTATAACCGATTCGAGCCCTCTTGTCTCCCTGTTATTGCCGATAAGTTTTAATAGAGACAAAGAGGAAGAAAAAATGGGGATTGAAAAAAGCCCTGTTATATCCGGATTCCTGTTATAACCGGTCCTGTTATAAATGGTTTCCACTGTATATACTTGATCTATCTATCTATCTATGTGTATATCTATATACTTTATCTATCTATCTATCTATCTATCTATCTATCTACATATCTATCTGTCTGTCTGTCTGTCTGCTGTCTGTCTGTCTTCTATCTGTCTGTCTGTCTGTCTATCTGTCTATATTTTTATATACATACACACACAGTGTTTGTGTATGTGAGGTGCTTCTATATGTACGCATTTAGACACTTGTGTGTTTGTATGTGTGTGTGTGTGTGTGTGTGTCTGTGTGTGTGTGTGTGTATGTGTGTCTGTGTGTGTGTGTGTGTAGTTTAAGAACATTAAAGTGTTTCAACAGTTTCTTTTTCCACTTGTGTCATTTCAGATATACCCACCAGGCAAATCGCTTTGGATTGTATGAGATACCCATGTCTGGAGGTTTACAATTGTATGTATTATTGCACACCACATATAGTAATGGCAAAGTGTGTGTATGGATATTGTTGTTGTAAGTGTATGCTTAGAAAATTTATCACTTATTTTTGGTTGATGCCAGAGTATTTTATTATAGTAAACATAGAGTATAGCCTCATCACACAGTCTTAGTCCTAGATGGAACTCCATAGCATCATGATTATCATCCTCATTGTCATTGTCGTCATAACACTGTCAAAAATAAAACTGTCCCAGCTTCTGTGGCCATTTAGGTGCCATGAAAAAATGGGGGGTGGGGGAGAGTTGGGTACAAGAGGAAACCATCTAAGTGCAGTGATCTTAAAATTTTTTTTTTTTTTTCAGAGGCTTTCATGCTTGCCTGTTCTCTCTTTGTGACTTTCTTTGTTTTGCAGTTTATAAGATTGGTATTTAATGTGTGTGCACTGAGACTGTGTACTTTCTTGTTATAAAAAGCTGTCGCTATGAAGAACTGTGATGCTGTGCTGGTCATTTCACTGTCAGGTGCCTTGTAGATCTAGAACTAGTTTCTGATATATTGGTTGTAGCTGGGGATGGATTCTGTCTCTGTTGGCTGTGCAGCTGTGTGTTCTTTGCTGTGGTCAGTGGACACTGATCTGTTTCACATTCAGCACCTTCCCTTCATGCCTGCCCTCCCTCCCCTCTCATACTGTCTCAGTCTCTCCTTCACTTTGATTCAAGACAGTGGGTTGTGTTCCACCATTACATAGACTATCGTACCAGTCACAGTGGGTGCATGCAGTGACCAGTGGGTGTCAGTCAGCTGCGTTTAAATGTTTTTGCCGGCCAGTCAGTCTAGAAATACTTTAGTGGGAAGACCCTGAAAAGATCCTTTGTCCAGACACCATCTCTTGGGAATCCTTAACGTAACAAGACCTCTCCATTGACATGAATTCTGTATGTTTTTGTACCTTTTCAGTGGAACTTTTTTTTTATATCTGATTTTAAGTTTTGTATGTGATTTATTCCCATTCGTGATGCCAGTACAGAAAATTGGATACAACTCTTTCATCCATGGAGAACAGTTTTCCAATCCCCACGTTCCTTTCCTGCAGGCGGAAAACCAGGCAGAACAGATGTGTTCCTTCTTTCCTGCAGAACAATAAATTGTTCTTGTGGTACTCGTTTTGAAGTTCGTGCCAGTCACGTCATCAGTGCACATCATCAGTGTTCGACTGGGTCATCACATGGCACAATTTATTAGTTAGCCATGTTCTAGACATCCCCTCCCTTCTTCCTCAGCGTGGGAAAATGGTCGACACAGCATTCATGCAGAGAGCTACTGTACACTTGGAATTGCTGAATGGACACTTGTACACAGAAAATGGAAAGTGGACAAAATTCCAATTCAGACCAGTTTTATGATAATTTATCAGATGACGACTTTGGTTTATTTCAACTGAATGAAGAAGAAAGAGCACAGTTAGCAACTGTCACACATACACACATAGATATTGAAGAGAGTGGTGAAGAAATAGATGATGAAAACTTGCCATTGTTTTACAATCGGCCAAAGTTTGACTGGACAAGGGAAATGATATTGTCCCTGATCCTGTCACCAGGATAAAATTTGAGTGAAGATCTCGGCCTGTTCATGAACCACACACATCTATGACAGTTGTGGAATATTTCTGTATTATTCTGATGAGATGTTTTCATCTCTTATTCAGTTTACCAACAAAAACGTCACATAGAAATGAACAGAGGAACCAGAGAAAAACAAAGGTATGTGGAAAGATCTGACGCTTGAAGATTTCAGATCAAGGCCTGTTATGCTCTTCCATTGATGAAAGGTATCATGCTGTTGGACACAGATGCATGCTACTGGAGTACAAGTGCCAAATGTTTTCTCTGATCATTTCTTCCAAATTCAGAGATATCTTTGTTATGTAGACCCCAACTCACCTGTTGATCTGAGTGACTAACTCCGTAAACATAAGGACATTTTGGACAATATGCAAAACAGCTTCAAGGAAGAGTATGTCGCACATGAAAATATGATTGTGGATGAAGCCATGGTGCTGATACCAAGATAGCATATCGTTTCAGCACGGAGGTGTACACAGGTAAGCATGGACAGAAGGTAAACATAAGTGGAGCTCAGTACTCGTGTTTGGCTTGACCAAACCCTTTCACAACTTTGGTCACATTGTTTACACCATCTTTTACACCTCACCTGTTCTGGCAAATACCTGTCCAGCAAGGGGACTTACATGTGAGGCACAGTGCAATCCAGCCATATCAGTTAACCAAAGGACCTCATCAAAATCAAAACAGAAGCTTCCGCATGGTACTACTGAGTGGCAACCATGCGTTGATATGATTGCTAGATCAAGGAAAGATAACACAGTATATTATCTTTCCACAGTACACCCACCCTATGACAGCTCTGGTACCATTGCCAGACATCGCCAAAAGGATGGGACTGTTACTGATTTTCCATGTTCCCCTGCAGTGGCCACTTATGTTGTCAACATGAAAGGTAACGACAGACTTGATCAGAGCACTTGTTGGAATAAATCCAAGAAAACCATGAAGCGGTATTGATGAGTGGAGACCAAGCTCATGAAGACAGCAATATGCAATGCTGGTGCACTTCAGGGGGAAGTGACAGACTACAAAATTCAAGGACAAACTGAGCAAGACCTGCTGTCTTTCAAACTGGATCTGGTCCATGAGCTGATTAGCAATCGTTCCAAGGAAACACCCCGTACTGGTTGACCAAGGAATGAAACAGACACAGCTGATCTCTTGACCGCACAGACCACTAGCCCATATGTAGTGAAGGTGTGTGTGCACAGTGTGACACCAGAAGCACAAGCATGCAAACCCTGGCCTTCGTTATAGTGACTATCCATTCAAAAAATGCAAGACAACTATGATGTGTGAAAAATGCCATGTCTGCTTGTGCAGCATGACTGTTTTAAAGTGTACCACACACTTGTTACCTATGTGTGACATGTGAGATGATGACTATGACTCAGACATATGTATGTATGTATGTTATGTGTGTGTGTATTTTTTGTGCTTGAGACGGTGTACATACTATTGGAAATGAAACATGCATCAAGATACCTATATGGTGGTGACAGCTGCTGTGACAGTAGTCTTGGATTTTTATTAGAAGTTTGGTAATGGATAACACCGGGGGGCATTACTGGATGAGTGCATGCGCGCGTGTGTGTGTGTGTGTGTGTGTGTGTGTGTGCGTGTGTGTGTGTGTGTGTGTGTGTGTGTGTGTGTGTGTGTGTGTGTGTGTGTGTGTGTGTGTGTGTGTGTGTGTGTTACACTGCGTGTGTGTGTGTGTGTGTGTGTGTGTGTGTGTGTGTGTGTGTGTGTGTGTGTGTTACACTGCCAGGGTTAAAACTCCTAACTGTAACTGTTACCGAAAACAAAAGCCATAACGGTTGAAGACCTATTTATTATGTCATGTAACTATAAAAATCTTGGACATTTTAAACATTTGACAAAAAAGCATGAACAGGATGAGGGCTATTGGATAATCAGTGTTTTGTCTTCTTGACTGAAAATCAGTTGGTCATTGTCCGCTGACTTAACTTTAATTGAGTATTTTCATTTGTAATACAACTATGTCCATAATATGATGCCTGAGTGTATCACTGGTATAGTCAACAGCAGGCATAAAAATTGTCCGCAAAGAGGTAAATTTCTGAGATTGTGGAACAGTTTTCCACATAAATGAGATAATGTCCACAGGAAAAATAATTTGGTGTTAAAAAAATGTAAAGCAGTGGTTTAGCTCTTCACAGGATGCCTATGAAAAGTCAGATGGTTAGTTCACATCAGCAGTTACTTGCTTCAGTCATTTTAACTACAAGCATACAATGATACATTCTTTGAAGCTTGCTAGCTCTCACAGTCACTAGATCTTTTCCACTTATATTCTTTTCATGAGTTTGTTGCATTGTCAGCATGTCATCACCCACAAAGACAGTCATGGTGAAACGTTTGACAATGGTGGCTGTGCAAACATGTGAAAATAAAAATGGGTGTGTGCTGTTGTAGAGATGAAACTTGATAACATAGACACATGCCACATCAAGCACACAATGCTGCTAAAGAATCAATTTTTCTTTTTTAAATGTAAATTACTTGACGTATCCCTGAAAAATAGTCAAGGCTGGACCCAGAGAGCTGAGATTTTTATAAACAAAAATTTTTTCAGGGGTGTATGCCCCAGAACACACCTAGTTTCAGAGTTTTTTTGCTCTGTCAATTCCCGTACGTGGTCAGAAAATGAATAACATCTTTGACAAGATAGTTCAGTGTGTGTTTCTTTGTGGTCAGTTCAGTGTGTGTTTCTTTATGGTCTGCAGATGTGATGTGTGCATCACTGTTATGGTCAAAAAAGAAATTATGCCCTTGACAAGATAGTTCACTGTGTGTTTATTTGTGGTCTAGAGATGTGAAGTCTGTTGAGTATTTGTATTGGCACAGGTACACAATTTTGTTTTACATTTCATGTCCACATACTATACTTTCAGACGTGTTCTTATGGGTGCTGCATGTTCCGCTACTGCACGTGCAATTGTAGAAACTCCTCTTGAATATGTGAAGGTAATGCATCCTGATTCATCTTGTGGAATACAGAGGGGGTGGAAGCAGAGGAGGTGAGGGCAGAGGGAGGAAGAAAAATTGTCACATGCATTTTCAGTTGTCACAAGCATTTTCAATTGTCATATGCATTTTCAATTGTCACAAGCATTTTCAATTGTCATGCATTTTCAATTGTCACAAGCATTTTAAGTTGTCACAAGCGTTTTCAATTGTCATATGCATTTTCAATTGTCACAAGCATTTTCAGTTGTCACAAGCATTTTCAATTGTCATATGCATTTTCAATTGTCACAAGCATTTTCAATTATCATATGCATTTTCAGTTGTCACAAGCATTTTCAATTGTCATATGCATTTTCAGTTGTCACAAGCATTTTCAATTGTCATATGCATTTTCAATTGCCACAAGCATTTTCAGTTGTCACAAGCATTTTCAGTTGTCATATGCATTTTGAATTGTCACAAGCATTTTCAATTGTCACAAGCATTTTCAATTGTCATATGCATTTTCAATTGTTACAAGCATTTTCAGTTGTCACAAGCATTTTCAGTTGCATTTGATTGTAAGACTAATGATATTGACTACTTGTACAGCCCCTCATCTCACAGGAGCTCAAAGCACTTCACAAAAGCATGAGAGGGAGGAAGACAGACATATGTAAAGTAAATACATGTCAGCCCCTGCCACGGTGGTGAAAACAAATGAACTTTGATATTAGTGTTAAAGATGCAATACAAATGAATTGTAATGAAATACCAGTATGTCCTGATTGCCATTTTGAAATTTCCTTTTAATTGATTAAAGTGACCAAACAATGCTGGCTTTATATATACACATCATGAAGAAATTACAGTTGATACATTGTCATAAGGTGACAGGCTTTTTACTTCTTATTAAGTTAATTTCTTCAAACTAAATTGAAAACTGAAAAATTATGCTAGGTTGTTATATAGAACCAGTACTGTTGTATGGATGCTAGGTAGGACAATCAACAAGCAAAGTCAAAACAAGATCAAGGCAACTGAAATGTGGTTTCTAAGAAGAATGTTAGCAGTTCCATGGACAGCAAAGAAAACAAACAAGACAATCTTGAGAGAAGCAAACACAAAAAGAACATTTATGAAGAAGATTAGGAAAAGACAATAAACATTCATCGGACATTTTATGAGGCAAGAGAAATTTGAACAATTAGTCACAACAGGAAAGCTAGAGGGAAAAGAGCACCATGTACTATAGACTCACAAAGAAAATATTTGACAGTTTTTCAGAGTGGTTGGGGACAAGATGAGTAGGAGATATAATTGCAGTGACAAAAGATAGATTCGTATGGTGGACCATGATTGCTAATGCCATGTAGGAGGTACATGATGATGATGATTCCAAGTGTTTTAGATCTTTGAGTGCCCTCAAGTTTGCTTAGTTGTGACTGTGAAGTAACTTGGTTTATTATACATGTGTTAGCTTCAGACTGGATCAAATATTGATGATCATTTTTGTTTGGCAGAAAATACCAACATTGGCGCATTGGTGTGTTTTTTCGTTGTCCCATTGTAAAGATCAGGATTGTATCATTGGCTCAGGTTTTCTTGGAACATGGCACTTGTACAAAAAAGTGCTTGGTATGGTGACACAGGTAATGATAAACTTCATGTAAAGAGAATGATTGATTCATGTATTCACACAAGTTAGGTAGCTATTAGTTTACAGCTAAACTGATTCTTTTTGTCATTAAAAAAGAAGTTAGTGTTGTGCTTGATTCTAAAGATGTTTTTAAGAAGATGGTGAAAGATGCGTGGTTCAAGTTGTCATTGAATTTAAGCCACTCTCCTGGCCATGTTGATGGAATATTGTTCAATTGAAAGTGACCATTTATTTTGATTTGTTGATGACATTTGATATATATGATGCTTTCAGGTACGTGGCCAGACCAACCAAAAATGGAAGCTTTCAAAAGTGTATACTGTAAGTTATTTTACCATCAGTTTGCATACCCCCACCCCACCAATTTAGTTTTATGTTTTCATGTGAGTTGTACTTTGTTTATTCATTCCAAGCAGTGCTTTCTCAGATGCGTTTTTGTACATTGTTTGACCCACAGTCTGCAGGCATTATGGTGCTACACAGTCTGCATAGTCTGTCTTTAGTGGGTATGCATGGTGGGTGTTTTATGTTAACCATAAGCTGCCAAACATTGACATAGGTTTCAGAATATTAAAAATGGATGTTTTATGTTTGATGTGTGTATCCTCTCAAAAGGGTTCAGTCACAAGCAGATCTAAACTCATGTTGACTGGAGAGATCGGAAAAAAAATTCACCTATTCCCTACCATGCAATTTTAAGGCAGGATCAAACTTAGACCTTCCAATTGGTTGTCCAGCATCCTAATCAGTTAGCTGTCATGCCCATTAATTTGTTTGTTTAGTTGGTTAGTTGGTCATGTTATGATTTGTCTTAAAGTGTTCAGAGAGTGTGGCTTTTCATCACCTATATTAATGTCTACAATTTACAGGCTCAAGGCTTTCTTGGTTTCAGTTTAACATCTGGTCTGTTAGTCATGTCCTGTTGTTCAGAATCTTAATACAGAATATTACAAAGAGATTTATATCTGCCATCCATAAGTAAGTAATATTCTGCATTGGAATTTAATCCACTTTTGTTTTCCATCAAACTTTGTTTCCCACTTTGCGTGTTATCTTTGTTGTAAAATGTGGTAAAGACTAAAGAGTATTATATTTGAAAGCAGTGTGTACGTGAACAGTTTTTAACAGAGTATTTGTGCTTATTCATAGCAGTTAGTATATCTGTCTTTTATCTGTCTGTCTGTCTGTCTGTCTGTCCGTATGTATGTCCATCCTTCCATCCGTCTGTCTGTCTATCTATCTATCTATCTGTATATAATGTTGTTCTCCATATTCATTTGTATTCATTGCACATTACACATATTAAGACTTTCAGTGGAGCACAGAAAACTCAAGTCGGTAGGTGAACTGACTGCATACCATCAGTGTTATGTTGCAGAGTCTGCACCTTTGCTGAGCATGCATGTTGGGTGTTTTCTTGATTTAATAAACCAGCCCCAGACATGACTTACAGGATCTTTAACATGCATTTTGATATTTTACATGCATATACACAGAAAGGGGGTTCATGTACTAGTAGGTCTGCACAATGATGACCTGGGACATTGGAAAAATCTCCAGTGTGTAACCACAAGGCGGCACTGTATAGGTGGATTGAATCCAGAACCTTTGAATCGGAAGTCTGACATTTATCCACTTGACTGCAGCACTGGTCAAGTCATAAACTTGACAGTCAAGTAGTAATTGATCCATTATTGATGTCTGAGCTCATTTCTTGCTCTTTGACATGATTCAACCAGGGTATTGGCGTGACATGGGTCAGGACTATGGGCCTGATGTCTACCTTCTTCATAACGGTGGATTCTGGGCGACGCCATTTCCCAGAACAGTTCAAACGGCCACTGGTTGGCCCACTGCTGACAGCGGGCATTGCCGCCACCTTGGCATGGTGGGTGGTGTGGCCCTTGGAGTACATGAGATGTCAGGTCCAGTGCAGCTATGGCCAGTGAGTGTACTGTTTGTTTGTGTTGTGACTTTGGTGCGTTTGCCTAGTGGGCATGTTCATATGCTGATGGCTGTTACTCGTGGTTCGTATTGATCGTTAAAGGCTTCTGTTAACAGTGGTCCTGAGATCCAAACTTCTCTGTACTGGTTGAGATTTATATGTGTTTGTAGGAGATAATGATAACAGTTTAATGTACATGGTCAATTTCAAAAGCATATACAGTAACAGAATATTGTTAAACTTTTAAACAGTAACAAGAAGAATTGAGAAAACAGGAAAAGAATATAAACATTAGGAACTGGTAAGTCAAACAGGAAAAGAAAACAAGTATAAGGAACTGCTAAGTCACAAAGAGTAAAGAAGAGCAAAATGATAAATCATAGAATGAATACAAATCTTCACCACACACAAACATCCCAAGTGTGTACACACACAACACACCCGCATACACAGACACAAGATGAAGAACCAGTGTACACTCAGCCTGTCAAGCATGTGACCCCTGATCCAGGTTGTCATCTCTGTCTTTTTCACAGACACACACGCATGCGCGCGTGCACACACACACACACGCACGCACGCGCACGCACGCACACATGCACGTACACACACGCGCGCACGCACACACCACACGCAACGCACGCAAACGCACGCACGCGCACGCGCACACGCACAGCACACACACACACACACACACACACACACACACACACACACACACACACACACACACACACACACACAACACACACACACACACACACACACACACACACACACACACAGAGGTTTCATTCTTAATGTTACCAGTTGTTGAATAGTAAAAACTGGCCTGGTTTCAATAGTCACTCAAGGCCAGGAGCTTTAATGAGCAGCTGCTTTGTGTTTTGGTTTAAGTTGTTTTGGACATAAGTATGTTTTAGGTGGCTCCAAGTCATGTGTGTTTTGATTGTGTTGGTGCTGGAATGGCTTTCCTCTAATTGTTACAGTGTCCAAACTGAAACTAAAGGCATCAGTTTTATATAGCACAGGAAGAAACCTGATTTTAGTCAGGAATGTGTATGAAGCCACTTGTAAACAGTTATGTATATGGAGACACACAGGCCAGTTCTTCATTCACTGACTATGGCAGAATGGAACACCTGCACATGCACATTTACAGACTGTTGTATTTATAGCATTATTTGTTGTGATAATCAAAAATGTACAAATATAGATTTACAAGTCCTCAGGAAGTAAAAGTGCAACTACCAACCCCTCTTAAAATTGGTGAGTTGTCTATCTGAACTAGACGTGAATACAACGTGTACACAAATTATATACAGTAACAAAAAAAAATTCTTTGAAGATTTGTATTGATGTGATGTTACCTTCGGCAGAGACATGTCGGTGTTGCAGCGGATGCGGCTGATTATCAAGGAACGTGGGGGATTCTTTGCTCTGTACCGAGGTCTAATGCCTGGCACACTGCGAAGTTTCTTTGCCAACGGAGCCAGCATGATCGTCATGTCCTATGCACAGAGGAAAGTCTCCCAGATGGGCCTCAGGGGCAAAAAAGCATAATGTGAAACAGAGGCGTAATGTGTGCTTGGGTATCTGAAATTGTGATGGTAGTTGCAGACTATTTTGTGCTAATTGACATGTTTGTCTTCTGAAAGAAAATGAAACGCTTTCAAAGAAAATGTGATTTAAAGAAGTGGAAATACTTTTATGATAAAGAAGCATTTTTCTCAGAAATTGAGACAGGCAGCATCTACCTGACATGACTTTCTTATGAATATAATTGTAGAATTTACTAGCTGGGTTAAAGGAAATAAGCTGACACAGAACAATGGATATTTGATTCTCTCTGTTGTCTGTTCTTGTTTTCTCTGTTTTCTTGTACATTTTGGTCATCTGTCTGACTGGTTTAGTGTTGCTTAACTGTATAGTTGTTTTTTAAAATGATTTTTTGTATAATTTTGATAGATATTTTTGTACAGTTTTGATAAGTGTTCCTTAGGGTAAAAGAAGGAAAGTACTGGAGACCTGTTTGAAATGTATAAAGAAAGTGCTAGAGACCTATTTAGAACTGCCAAATGCATACTACAACCAGAAATCTTTTTCATCCCAGCAGATTGTCTTTGTCTAATGTTAGGTTCACACACCATACCTTGAATAATGTTTTGAAGACATCTGTTATAGGTGAAAAAACACAACAGAGACAAAAGAAAGAAAGAAGTTGTTCAATTCTTTTCCCAATGTAACATTCTTGCAGGTATATTATCAAAACAGATCAGAAAGTTGACCACACCTTTCTGTTTCTGTGTTTAGTACTTTCGTATGCTTTATTACAGCGTATGTCTGGCTCTCACTGTTCAGTTGATGCATACATAATGTTACATTGCAGATCATTTTACTCTATATTTTTGCTCAGACATAATGATTCCGCCGGGGTGTGTGTATCCCTTCCACTTTTGAAGTTTAACCATCTGCCACTTCCATGCCATGTTTCATTTCTTCACCTTGTGTTGGCCATAGAATCCAAAACTGTTTCAGGTTGACTGATAATTCCCTAGAAGTAAGCATATACTTACTTCTCTCACAAGAACCAGTTTATCACCACTTGAATATCGTGTACTAGATCTCCTCTGTTGTGTATTTTTGCATGCTGGGTGCAAATGTTAGCAGAATTAAGTGATCATTTCCATTTTAGAAGTGAACACAATTCATTTTTTGTTTTGTTTTGTTGAAGACAGGTGAGTATATGGGTGCACTAAAGGTTGTAACTTTAAATACATGAAGTCTGCCAGCATAATTACCCGGTGAAATATTTGCTACAAAACTTTACTTTTTGACTAAATGTAAAAATGTTGCAGATCAAGTCTTTTGCATTTCTTTCAATTTGCTATCTTTTGAAATCACATTGTTCAAAGCCAGAATCATTGCAGTTTGTAGGTACTGACAAGGTCAGTGAATGTTGTCTTATTCATTTTTCAAACAAGTTGCTGAGATATGGTAATTAACTTTCTAAGCCAGACAGTTTTCTTGATTTATATAAATTATGAATTATTAGGACAGGACACCCATCTGATAGTGACAGATCAACAGGCAACTGTTACCTGATTGGGAGTTCATCTGTCCAAGGACTCAAGTGATACACAATTTGATTTTGATGTTAAAAAAATATATTTCAAGAGTTTCACTGAAGAGCTGCCAAACTCAGTTTACAGTCCCCAAACCACTTTTTGTCTTGAACCAGCAAATATGCAGTAGACATGCTTGTTACATGTGTATTAATATTGGCATCTGTACAGTCAGACAATTGAAACAAACAATTGCGTAAGTCTATCTTGACATTGTTACATGTGTATTAATGTTAGACAGCATCTGTACAGTCAGACAATTGAAACAAACAATTGCATAAGTCTATCTTGACGTTGTTACATGTGTATTAATGTTAGACAGCATCTGTACAGTTAGACATTAGAAACAAACAAACAATTGCATAAGTCTATCTTAACATTGTTACATGTGTATTAATGTTAGACAGCATCTGTAAGTCAGACATTAGAAACAAACAATTGCATAAGTCTATCTTGACGTTGTTACATGTGTATTAATGTTAGACAGCATCTGTACAGTTCAGACATTAGAAACAAAACAATTGCATAAGTCTATCTTGACATTGTTACATGTGTTTAATGTTAGATAGCATCTGTACAGTAGACATTAGAACAAACAAACAATTGCATAAGTCTATCTTAACATTGTTACATGTGTATTAATGTTAGAAGCATCTGTACAGTTCAGACATTAGAAACAAACAATTGCATAAGTCTATCTTGACATTGTTACATGTGTTTAATGTTAGACAGCATCTGTATAGTCAGACATTAGAAACAAACAATTGCATAAGTCTATCTTGACATTGTTACATGTGTATTAATGTTAGACAGCATCTGTACTAGTCAGACAATTGAAACAAACAATTGCATAAGTCTATCTTGACATTGTTACATGTGTATTAATGTTAGACAGCATCTGTATAGTCAGACATTAGAAACAAACAATTGCATAAGTCTATCTTGACATTGTTACATGTGTATTAATGTTAGACAGCATCTGTACAGTCAGACATTAGAAACAAACAATTGCATAAGTCTATCTTAACATTGTTACATGTGTATTAATGTTAGACAGCATCTGTATAGTTAGACAATTGAAACAAACAATTGCATAAGTCCTATCTTAACATTGTTACATGTGTGTTAATGTTAGACAGCATCTGTATAGTTAGACATTAGAAACAAACAATTGCATAAGTCTATCTTGACATTGTTACATGTGTATTAATGTTAGACAGCATCTGTATAGTTAGACATTAGAAACACACAATTGCATAAGTCTATCTTGACATTGTTACATGTGTATTAATGTTAGACAGCATCTGTATAGTTTAGACATTAGAAACAAACAATTGCATAAGTCTATCTTACATTGTTACATGTGTATTAATGTTAGACAGCATCTGTATAGTTAGACATTAGAAACAAACAATTGCATAAGTCTATCTTGACATTGTTACATGTGTATTAATGTTAGACAGCATCTGTATAGTAGACATTAGAAACAAACAATTGCATAAGTCTATCTTGACATTGTTACATGTGTGTTAATGTTAGACAGCATCTGTATAGTCAGACATTAGAAACAAACAATTGCATAAGTCTATCTTGACATTGTTACATGTGTATTAATGTTAGACAGCATCTGTATAGTTAGACAATTGAAACAAACAATTGCATAAGTCTATCTTAACATTGTTACATGTGTATTAATGTTAGACAGCATCTGTATAGTTAGACATTAGAAACAAACAATTGCATAAGTCTATCTTAACATTGTTACGTGTGTGTTAATGTTAGACAGCATCTGTATAGTCAGACATTAGAAACAAACAATTGCATAAGTCTATCTTGACATTGTTACATGTGTATTAATGTTAGACAGCATCTGTATAGTTAGACATTAGAAACAAACAATTGCATAAGTCTATCTTGACATTGTTACATGTGTGTTAATGTTAGACAGCATCTGTACAGTTAGACATTAGAAACAAACAATTGCATAAGTCTATCTTGACATTGTTACATGTGTGTTAATGTTAGACAGCATCTGTATAGTCAGACATTAGAAACAAACAATTGCATAAGTCTATCTTGACATTGTTACATGTGTGTTAATGTTAGACAGCATCTGTATAGTCAGACATTAGAAACAAACAATTGCATAAGTCTATCTTGACATTGTTACATGTGTGTTAATGTTAGACAGCATCTGTACAGTTAGACATTAGAAACAAACAATTGCGTAAGTCTATCTTGACATTGTTACATGTGTATTAATGTTAGACAGCATCTGTACAGTTAGACATTGAAACAAACAATTGCATAAGTCTATCTTGACGTTGTTACATGTGTGTTAATGTTTGACAGCATTTGTACAATATCCAAAACAAGTGTGACTGCCTGCGTTCAAGCAAACGGAACCAGAAAAAAACGTGAAAGAAGAATAAGAACGTTATTTAATACAGCAAGATAAGACAGGCGCAAATTTTCGGCCTACTGGCCTATGTCAAGCATAAGATTACAAACAAACAAACACCAGATACAAAAATTATGAGAAAAAGACTGAAACTTCCCTGCTGCTGGGTCCAGTGTGAGACAAGTAATCAAAAAAAGCATCTGTACAGTTAGACATTAGAAACAAACAAACAATTGCATAAGTCTATCTTGACATTGTTACATGTGTATTAATGTTAGACAGCATCTGTACAGTCAGACATTAGAAACAAACAAAGTATTGCGTAAGTCATATCTTGACTTGCTTAGTTTAAGGTACCACTGTGTCGTTTGACACATGAAGCAGCAAGAGCGCTCCAATGGGCTCAGTCGGCAGAGAGTCCAGCATCATCTGTCCACTAGTTGTAGGTCTGTGTCAGCCCTCTGGTACCATCTGCTTCATCTGATGATTTTGTTTGACTGTATTTTGTGAATTGAATATGAATGTACCTGCAGTAAAATGGATACTCATAGACACTATTAAAGTTTTTATTGATCAGAGTAAAGAATCTCCGTGGGAATCTCATTTAGACCTGCATAGAGGATATTTTGACTATTTTTTGTTAAAACTCTTGTGTTAAACTCCTGCCATATGTACATATTTCATTTTTTGAATTGTAAGAAAGACAAATGTTGGGTAGGACATTTGTAAGTTACTCTGAAAATCCATTTTCATAGAATAATCTGATAAACTATAGTATGCTTTTTTTGTAATCAGAGGTGTAGTTGTTGTTTTTGCTGTTGTTGTTGTTATTGCTGCTGTTGTTGTTGTTGCTGTGTTAAGCAGGCTCTTGGAAAGTTATTTTTGTGTCAGCTGTAAACAATTGAGTCATCAATAGCTGACCATTTGAACTTGTGCATGGTATCTCCATTTGTCCTTTTGCTGTCACTTGTCAACTGACCTGGTTTGATATGTTGACATGCCTTTGCAATTTGGTTTATTTTCTCTCTTTTCAGTCTTGTGATGTGATAGTTTGAACAAATGATTCCTGCAGAAACATACCAAAATGATCTTTGACCTAGGGTCAGGATGTTTTAGCATCATGCATGGACCACATTGGTAATTAGAAAAAAGGTGGTTATGTTCGCAGACTGCCTTACTGACCATCATGTTGTCTACCACATAACTAGTACAACATGAATCTCATGGTCACGTTCATAAGTTTTCTCCTCAAGATGATCTTTTATTTAAACTTCTTGCTGTTGTCATTTTCTGTTTTTGTAAGATTTGAACCCATACATTTTGTGAATAGCCTTTGATTTAGTCAAACTTAGTAGGCCATTGAGCAGCTATTGTGAAATGAGTCAAACTCATTTACAAATTGCTTCATTTATTCTTCACCCTTCCTTTCCTTGTTAATTGCTACAGTGTCAGTATTCTGCAGTAGTACTAGCCTTTCATTGGATCATTCTGAGGTTTTCCTGCCAAGTTGGAGACTCCTTTACTGATAAAATGTGGTCAGCATGTGATGGAAAAGCACCACACATCTGCTCCCGTGGCTCCTGCTACGAAATCCAGTGGTATTAAAATTATCATTAATTTTCTTTCGCTACAAATGCAATAGGGTTGAGTCGAATTTCATTGCTATAAAACTGAAATATTTTGTTTCAATCATGAGTATGTATGTATTGTGTTAGTGCTGTTGCTCAAGGCACAATGGCTTGCTGTGGGACCATTGAAAAATGAACTTTTTATCATTTCCTAGAAAATAAGCAGCATTTTTTTCAATGCAGTTATGGTTTTTGTATTAGAGATAACAGTAGACCTAGTAGAGGTATTGGATTCTGATGCTTGCATTTATATGTGTAAAATTTTGATAATAAAAGTTATCAGATCTATTGGTTTGTCCATTAAAATTCCTTCTTCCATACCAAACAGCATTGATCTCAGAAAGGTTGAAATTATGGAGAAAATCAGATTTGCTAATCATGAAAGCCTTTAAATATTTCCAAAATGTTTGGGAGACATTTACATTTCTTAGCAAGATCCCTACAAACACACACACACACTCACAGACACACACACAGACACACACAACACACAACACACAACACACACACACACACACACACACACACACACACACACACACACATGCACACACACACACATGCACACACCACACACACACACACACACACACACACACACACACACATATCTGCATTGAGAAGTGTGACCAGTTTTATTGGTTGATTTCAAACTATGTAAGGATCTGATCTGAAACTTGAGTGTCTCAGTACATGAATACTCTTATTGAATGGTTATTCTGTACCATCAAGATACAGGGTTATATTATGAGTGGACTGATGATAATATTTCTTCATCACACAGTTGAATGCCTGTAAGGTTGCTATGTTTATTTAACATGGAAGGCAATACCTCTGCACAATTCAGAAGCTATAAACTAAGGTGAAGAGGGATCACCTTCTTTGACACTATTTGAAATCAGTTCGAGCATTGTCCATTCAGTGACAGACATGTACAAATGTTATTGTAAAATATATGTTTTGTTTATCATATAGACCAAACAGAAAAGTCAAGTGCTCTTTGTAGAAAGGACCAGGATACTGTGTCAAATGCTTTTTCAAAATCTACAAGAAGAAATACACCAAATGTTTTTTATTCAGTTTTTGTTAAAACATCACACAGCATTTGGATATTTCCCCCTTTGTGTCAACCTTTCATGAACCTTTTTTATTTTATTTTTGGTATCATTATTGATGGCACATGAACCCAGGTCAGTATAGTGGAAGAGAACTTACATTGAAATCTGACAGTACAGGTTCAGGTGTTGCTTGTAACATGAAAAGAAAATTTGCATGCAGTTCTGTTTCAGATCTCACCATCGTCCCAATCCCTGATTGTGTTGAGGGCCGAGGAAGGTAAAGAAGAGGGATAGGAATCCCCCTCACATTTCTGGTTTGAAAATAGTGAAATGATAAAAGACCTCTTTGCCACCTCATTTCATCTTTGAAATAGATTACTTGTGCTCATCTCGTTACTACTTTTTATATGAATCATTGTATCTGTAAGAATTTCTTTGTTCATTTTTTAAGTAAAGAAATGCATTTTTACATGACATATTAAGATGTCACATGTTTATAAATTTGAAAATATTTTTTTGTTTTATTTTAAACATGGTCTGCTTTCACAGTTGTGTTTTTTATGTTTGTTTTGTTTCTGTGTGTTCTTTTTTAGGGGTGGGGGTGGGGAATGCCAGTTCTTGTCATTGGAGTAGTTTGAATATGATACATCATGCAAAATGTATTGAAAAGTGATCATGAAATTGCACTATTCCCATGTATTGAGAAATCATGTGATTCTTTTGTACATGAAAACTTGTGCACAAGTTTAAGCACTGAATCACCACAGGATTAACTCTATTGTGACTGCATTTGCCACAGCTGAGCTCTCCTGCTGGCCTAGGGCTGCCACAGTGAAATCACTGAGAACCGGGTGCAAGTGAACTTATCCATCGATTTTAGACAAAGAAACCAGCAGAACTTTGCTGAAGCATTCAACGGAAGTTCCCTCCACAAGGCAAACAACTCATCATCATCATCAGGTACCCTGCCGCATGGCATTGGCGATCATGGACTTCCATCTATCTCTATCTCTCGTTATCCCTAGCATCTCCCCCACCCTCCTTGTCCCCAGCCACTCTGCAAGTCCGTCCAGCATTTTCTCCCTGGGTCTACCTGGTGCTGTCTTTCCCTCCAGCTTTCCCGTTGTGACCAGGTGCTCCAAACCCCCCTTCCTCATAAAATGGCCTATAAATGTTGCCTGTCTTTTCCTAATCTTCCTTATGAGTGATCTACTTGTGTCTGCCTCCATCAAGACTGTCTCGTTTGTTTTCTTTGCTCCCAACTACTAAATCATTAGCATAACAAAAGTAGAGAGAGTTATATACTCTAGGCTGTCTGTTACTATGATTGAAGTAGCCCGTCCTCAGTGAGAGCTCAGCTGTTACTTCGATTGAAGTAGCCTGTCGTCAAAGAGTTAAGAGTTGTTAAAAGGGCATGTGACACTTGTTTTGCTCAAGATGCCTTTTTGCTGAATTTACTGTTTGTACTTTGTGTTGTTATATAAACAGATTGTACTGTTGTGTTGTTATATAAACAGATTGTACTGTTGTGTTGAAGCATTTAGTTGTTTTTATATATATTCAGAAATATTTTTGTGATATGTGCTTTTTTATATTATAACACAAATGAGTTTAGGGTTGTTGTTGGGGTTTTTTTTTTTGGGGGGGGGGGGGGGCATTCATGGTCATTAGACCAACACTCACAGATGGAAAAGAATGAAAACAATCAGAACACTTCTATAATTATTCATGCTGATGTTTAAACTTTCATAACTCTGCTCACCACATGAGCAGGAAGCACCGTTTATGAGTACTATGGCACCGTTTATGAGCACCATAGTACTATTTATGAGTAATACCATTTATGAGTGCCTAGTACCATATATGAGTACCATAGTAATTGAAATGCTGACTGATCATGTCAGAAAATCTAATAATTGATTATCAATGGTCAGATCAAAAAAAGGAAAAATGTGTCAGCTTTAGATTGTTAATTTCTTTTTATTTGCCTGCTTGTACCATCTGAACATTTAATGAAACAACAAACAACAACATCCCTCACCTTCTTTCTCTAGTAGAAAGGCTTTGATAGTTACAAGAAATATAGGTAAATGAGATTATTAGTACTTTTCAGGAGTAACTTCTTTTTAATGCATGCACAGAAATTTAGCAGCCCTTATAATTTTGATATCACTGTTATGTGTACATACCCAGTTTGAAAGGATATGAGGTTGTATCAGAATAGGGTTATATAAAGATGTTGAATTGGATTATATAAAGATGCCTGCATAATGAAAAGTGGTTCAGCACACTACTTTCAGTAGACTGCGCAGTTTGAATCTGGTTCTAGAAATGATGAAAACTTGCGTGTTGGACCTTCAGTTTATCCAGCTGTTACCTGGCCCTATTGAGGGCTGTGGAAGGAGAGTAACAACAGATAGGAATGGGCGCTATTATTTTATTTGGCATACAGTTTGGCCACAGATAAAGAAAAACTTTTAAAACCACCAACCTTTGCCTGCTTGCCTTTATTTGATAGTGAAAAGTGTGCAGATCTTTGAAGGTTTACATGAAATCAAGATCCAGTGTAATTTCTACCTCTTATAGGGGGTGGTGGTGGGTAGTAGTAGTGTTGGCCTAAGATTCAGCAGGTAATCCTGTTGTCTAAACAGTGGTATCAGACTCTTGAATATGTACATGGACCACCAGTGAATGATGTTGGTGACGCTATCAATGACATTGTTGTATGATCAACACCATGCCTGTCATCACATGATTAAAAATATGTTGCCTCCTGGTCATCTTTGTGTCTTTTCTGTAGAAGTCTTTTATATAAAAATTATGTTTCTCAGGGGAGGCTTTAACAACATAGCCAAGTACATAAAAGATGATTGATTGAATGTGATTTGAGTGTTTGTTTTGCTTATCTGCCATATAGCCATTGGAGATTTTTATACTTCACTTGTCGGGCATTATGTGAATATTTTGTTATTTATCTGTGATTACTTTTCTAAAACATGATTTACATTTCTCTTGGGAAGTTTTTTATGTTTCCTTGCATTTGAGAGATTATGGACTATTACATTGTTGGGGTATTCATATTCTGTTTGTCAGTGATATGATTTGGTAAAGATAAAGGTTTTGATTGCCTTTTTCTCTGGCTCGGCTAACTTTTTGAATGTAATCTGGAAATTAGCATGTTTGTAGATTTTATCTCATTACATTTTTTTTCATTTACAAAGTGGGTAGTGCAGATCTGAAGAATCGGGTTGGGTATGGATTTTGATTGGTGTATACGAAGTTCAGTGATTATATCATGAAAATTCATGGAGTCTTTCTGATGAATGAACCAGATTTTGTTCTTTGAATGTATATAGACATGATAAAGCTTTGTGACAGATCTGATTTTGTGTACATGTATATCTAAAAAACATGTATAATGTTATGCGGATGTGATAAACTTTTCCTAATCAGTTCTGTTGTGTAAAAAGAAAGGGGTAGTTTTCATCCAGGGTAGAGGTTCGAGTCTCTCAAATCTGATGTTTTTCGATATTTCTTTGATGGCATCACTTTTCCTGCTTGTTTTCTACTTTCTGTTTTGGAGTGAAGCCCAGTGATCTTGTTAACATCCGTCTCATTGGTTTTGGCTTGAAATGGCCCTGATTGTTACTTGTGTTATAATGTGAAAAATGGGGGATTTTATTCCAAATCCCATTTAAGAAAACATACCATATCTTACAGGAAGTGCATAAGCTCAACTAATGCTAGACTCCAAGCTACAGAATACTTGCCCACGTGGTTGAGAAATCGGTGAAAAGATGTCCACTACCAGGTGCTGCTGTCGAGCCCATCCTGATCCCCGATTCCATCCCAAGTGACACTTGTCCTCTTTTGCAAAGTTGTATTCAAGCTGAAGGAACTTGTTAGACCATTATGTAATAACTGTTGTGACATACACAAAAGAAATACTTAGATTTACCGAATAGACACATTGATCATCAGTATCAGTGTTCGTTTTGTGCTTCCAAGTGCCATACTTAGCTGTGCTTTGTGAAGAAAGGGTGATGTAGTGTGTAATTATTCATTAGGTAGTGTAGACATTGGATGGCTGCTTGAAGAAAAGGGAGTGTTAATTTGAATTACTCAGAGTGTGTTTCAACAGACTGTGTGAGTTAGGTTTTCTTGACACTGATCCCAAGTAGGGCCAGATATCTGCTTTAGTGGGAGGCAGTGATTCATAAATATGAATGGACATTTCTGAGACACACCGACAGGGAATGTGACGATTGTCCCAGTACACTGTATCAAGATATTGTCTGATATAAAACCTAGAGGGATTCATTAATCCCATGTGTCATCAAGATTGGTTTGTTTTCAAAGATACAAGTGTACAAACTGTTTCAAGATTAGTTTACAAATATACAAATTGTTTTTGAGGTGCTTGTTTTAAGTGTTTGTTTTTTCCTTTAACAGAATTACCTTTCGTTGAAAGTGAAAGGTTTGAACATATTTCAAGTAATCATTACATAAAAAATCTGAACAGTAATCATTACATAAAAAATCTTAACAGCTGGAATTATATTATTAATAGTGCTATCCAATTTGGGCCTTTTCCCCTGCAGTAAAAGACAGAAACGAATCGATTGATCCATAACATATGTGTGAATTTTTAAGAAAAAATCTAAACAGCTAGAATTATATTATAAGTAGCACTAGGACTATCCAGTTTGAACCTTTCCCCTGCAGTAAAAGACAGGAATGAGTCGAATTGATCCATAACATTTATTTTGGGTGTGTAAGGATGAAGATATGAGGGCATGAAAAAATATTCAAACAAGGATGTATGGGTTATTTTTGTGCATAAGTTTTTAACAAAATGGTGTGTAGGCAAGTTCCAAAGGGGGTAGATGAGAATGTGCAAGTTGGAATGAATTTGTCTCATTTGAGGATTACTATGGTTGAAACGAACAAACTTTGCTCTTGGATTTATCATGTGTACTTGGATTTAACATGTACACAAAAAGTGTCATTGTAAACCAAGATTTATTGGGCATGGCCCAGTATTGAAACCACATTGCTGAAAATGTGCAATAAGGGAGTGACTAGTTTGTAGACAAAACAAAACAAATTCAGTCAGAATGTTTAGTCACAGATTGATAACTGGATGTGTGTGACAAAATAATGGATTATCAAGTTTATAGCCAAGAGGAAAATGTGTAAAGGTGCCACACTGCCCCCGAGATGGTATTTGTGGTTGACTGGCTGTAGGCATGAATATATGGCGCTGTGAACAGTGAGAATGTTCCATAATTAGTGATGTTGATATGTAAGTATGGTTTACCACGTTTATCTGTGAGATTGTACATAAGTGTGGTTTACCATGTTTTTTTCTGTGAGATTGGTACATAAGTATGGTTTACCATGTTTATCTGTGAGATTGGTATATAAGTATGGTTTACCATGTTTTTCTGTGAATTGGTACATAAGTATGGTTTACCATGTTTTTCTGTGAGATTGGTGTACGTATGGTTTACCATGTTTATCTGTGAGATTGGTACGTATGGTTTACAGTGCTTTTCTGCAAGATCAGTACATGAGTATGGTTTACAATGTTTTTCTGTGAGATTGGTATATAAGTATGGTTTACCATTATTTTTCTGTGAGATTGGTATATAAGTATGGTTTACAATGTTTTTCTGTGAGATTGGTATATAAGTATGGTTTACAATGTTTTTCTGTGAGATTGGTATATAAGTATGGTTTACAATGTTTTTCGTGAGATTGGTATATAAGTATGGTTTACAATGTTTTTCTGAGATTGGTATATAAGTATGGTTTACAAGTTTCTGTAGATTGTTATAAGTATGGTTTACCATTATTTTCTGTGAGATTGATATATAAGTAGGCCCATATGGTTTACCATATTTTTCTGTGAGATTGGTACATAAGTATGGTTTACAATGTTTTTCTGTGGGATTGGTATATAAGTATGGTTTACCATATTTTTCTGTGGGATTGGTATATAAGTATGGTTTACAATGTTTTTCTGTGAGATTGGTATATAAGTATGGTTTACCATGTTTTTCTGTGGGATTGGTATATAAGTATGGTTTACCATATTTTTCTGAGATTGGTACATAAGTATGGTTTACAATGTTTTTCTGTGGGATTGGTATATAAGTATGGTTTACCATATTTTTCTGTGAGATTGGTACATAAGTATGGTTTACAATGTTTTTCTGTGGGATTGGTATATAAGTATGGTTTACCATGTTTTTCTGTGGGATTGGTATATAAGTATGGTTTACCATATTTTTCTGTGGGATTGGTATATAAGTATGGTTTACCATATTTTTCTGAGATTGGTATATAAGTATGGTTTACCATATTTTTCTGTGGGATTGGTATATAAGTATGGTTTACCATGTTTTTCTGTGAGATTGGTACATAAGTATGGTTTACCAAATTTTTCTGTGAGATTGGTTCATAAGTATGGTTTACCATGTTTTTCTGTGGGATTGGTACATAAGTATGGTTTACCATGTTTTTCTGTGAGATTGGTTCATAAGTATGGTTTACCATGTTTTTCTTTTTCATTTTGTTGAGTAGCTGTTGGCCTTTGTCATCTTTGTTTTCCCTTTGTTGAGTAGCTGTTGGCCTGTCATGTCCTGTTTTTCCTTTTGTTGAGTAGCTGTTGGCCTTTGTCATCTCGTTTGCTTTCCTTATTTTGAGTAGCTGTTGGGTTGTGTTGTCTCTTTTGTTTTGCCTTTTGTTGAGTAGCTGTTGGCCTGTGCATGTCCTTTGTTTCTGTATGTTTCATACAGACTGTAGATATCAAGACTGCCAGTGCTTAGGGTCCACTCTGGATCTTCCCCATAAGTGCATCAGCACTTATGGAATTTATTCTGAGTGCAAAACTGCCATCATGAAAAACTGAAAGAACACAGACCGTTTTATGTAACTTACATTGTTAGTAATTGACTTGTCCTGATTTGGAGCTTATGTCCTAGCTGCCACATACAGCCGGAAGAAAGGAGAAAAATGAAAGGATTTAACATTCAAGATAAATCAGGACATGGGCAAGCAGTTCGCAATTCTAGAATCTAGGGCTCGAGTAGTTTGGACAATGACTGACAATCAACCAGTCTTTTTCCATCCCCAATCACTGCTGTAGACCAGTTTATTTTCAGCTGGGCAATATTGAATATGAGATTTCATCCCATTTTATTTATCCATTTCTAAAACATTTTCCCTTCCTGTCTCGTGTTCTGATCAAGTCCCATCTCTGCCTGATCCGCTGACCCTAGTATTATGGCCTCTTTGTTAATAACAGACTTCATCATAGAGCATCATGGCCAGACTATTATTAAAGTAGTGGAAAAGCTTAACTGCATGTCAGTCAGTTGATGCAAATACCTCTCACAAATCCCCTTCACATTGAACAGTCTGGAGTATGATTGAAATGCAAGCTGTAGTAATTGGTCAAATTGAAAATCAAAACGAACATGGTCAGTTCCTCATCAAAACCATTGGAAAAACTTGAGGCTGTAGGTTTACAGAACATTCTATCCGCTGGGTTATCATTCCAGTTTTCTTTCATTCTTCTTCTGCTGTGGTATACTTTTTAAAACAAATGGATCCAGTTTGATATTTGTACCTCGTTTTCTGTCTACAAATGTACTGGGATCTAGTTTGATATTTGTAACTTATTTTCTACCTACAATTGTACTGGAATAAAGTCATGGAGCATGCATTATGGTCTAATATTCCTGAATGAATTGGTACGAATGATGGTAAAGATACAAGTTTTTGCATAAGCCATAGATTTCATGGATAATTTGTGGCTTACGGTATGTGTACAACAGAAACATTACATTGTGAAAATCTTCAATTATGTCGGTATACTGTTAACAATTTGGGGCACACACACACACCTAAATTTTAAGTGTAAAAGGAAACCAATCCATTGAAGAGAGTGTGAATGATTCAAGTCATCAATCCACTCCAGGTACAAATACATTTCAGCATAAGTAAAAAGCTAGAGAGTTTCACATTCTCACAACTAAAACTGAGACTGTCAGTATGTGCATCATTTTATTTAATGCAACTACATGTATTTACAAAGATGAACGAACTTAAGAAGTACCCAAATCTTTCTATGTACATCCATCAAGTGTTATCCAAGATTCCCTGACCTGGCTGCCGCAGAACTAAGAAAAATATCAAAGGGTTGTGCAAGACTACTTAATATTAACACTGCGAAACTATCACATCACAGAAAAACAATAATTACTATAACTTTATTTTACAACATGCTGATGAACACATATTTATTCCATTAGTGAAAAATTTTGCAAACACTTGCTGTAAATCCTAGCATTTCATTGATGAAAGTTCACTCATTAATCACATAGGCTGCCTAACAGTCATGGGATCAGAATATGATAAAAAGAATGAATGAAAGCAGTTGCAAAATATTTAACAATGACAGGATTTCTTGAACATTTCTTAAACATCATTTTTTACAAATGCCTATATGTACTTTTTGCCCACACTGTGCAGGCAGTATTTTGCTGCACAGTCTGTAACTTACCTAACTCTGTCTTTGGTGGGCATGCATGTAGTGTATTTTCATGTTTCCAAGAGCAAGTGGACCCTGACATGATCACTGGATCTGTAACGTTCTGTATGCGTATACAAAGGGGGTTTAAGCTCAAACAATTCTGCACATATGCTGACTTTGGAGACTGGAAAATTCTCCACCCTTTACCCACCAAGTGTGAGGTACCCTGGCAGAATCAAACCCCATTCCAAATGAAAGTCTGGCATCTTGCCCACTTCATTACCATGCCATCAGTGGGGTTTTGATTGAAAGCTCTAGAACATACCGTTAAGAAAACAATTCAAAGTTCTAGAACATACTGATGACCACCAAAAAACCCTGTAAAAACAAAAAGTAAACTGAACAGCAAACCTATATTCTTCTTCTCATCAAAAAACGTGCCATTTGAAGTTAAGAATCTGCATTGTTCCCACTGCTCCAATTAATGCTGCATCCCTGACACTTTATCAGAAAGTAGAGAAGGTCCCATTGCTACTTTTGGGGTCCCTGTGTGAAAACATGTGTATCCAAGAATTTCCAACTGATGCATTGTGAGCTCAGTGACAATCTATTAAATTAAGGTTGTAAGACCAATATTTCACGACCTCTAGTCTTCAACCAGAACAACTCCTGGATATAACCATACAGCATGTCCAATGTGTGCATCAACAATACACTTATAAGAAATTTGATCTGCAGTGGACCCAAAAGCTGCCTTGGTTTGAACACCATATTGCTAACACAGGGGTTGTAGGTTCGATCCTTAGGTGGGCAATGAGTTATCAGACCCATTAGTTTGGTTACAGAGTCATGCTGGTAACTCCAGGATCAAAGATTCCACCCTTAGTAGATCACACAAGTTTACAGCCCCATTAGCTGTTGGTTAGAGTGCCATGCTGATAATGGAGATGTGGATTCGACCTTCAAGTGGGTCACAGGTTTTTTGTTTTACATTTAATTTCATGACAATAGACCCTAGGTTGTTCCAATGACTAATACTGACATGAAACCCATGCCTTGGCAGGGCCTCGAGACCTTGTTGTATATATACAGCTTATATACAGGCTTATGGCTTGTCATCACTCTGGATCTTCTCCATCACATGGCATCAGCGTTGTCAATGTATATGGAGTTTATTCTGAGCACGGATATGTATTGTTATCTTGAGAAAGCAAAAAGTGATTACTGATCTGCAATTATCAGAGCACATACTTTAATGATTTACACAGTACATATCAATGCTGACAGCATGCATAACTAAACACTTTGGTCTTACTGAAAATATCACCAGTAAGTTCTTGCACTCTGAACAGACTACTTTGTTAATATTGTGGCAGGTTCACAAACACAACAAAACAGAATGTTTCAAACACAGTGAGCCAGTTGCATTTTCCCAGGCAAACAGCATTTGTGAAATGTGTTAACAAAAAAAAAAAGTGCCATCACTGATCAAGATCACAAATGGACGATATTCAAGATCTTGGGTTCTGTGAATTCTGGCAAATAGAAAAACAGCTGGATTTTGCAAGTTGTTCCACCTACAAGGCATACGATGGTTTACATCACAGGTTTGCGCAAACAGAAGAGAGACGTTCAACTCTAGCAACAACCTGACGGACTAAAAACAAAGGTCTCTGTGTATTTTAATACTATCAATAAAATGACCAGCATGTTGTTCCCATCATTCTCTGCTTTCTATACTGACCATTCAAAACAAACCAATGACACATACACCCAGTTTAATATATAAATATTCCAATTATTCCTGCAGCAAGACGGACGTGAAGTATGCATTCATAAATCAAATCAATGAAACGTGCATTTATAAATCAAGTAACTGAAACATGCATCTAAGTATGCTATAAGAAAAGTTGTAAAATCTTTAAATCTGCCTATTATAAAATTCATTAGCCCCTCTGTGTCTTTCCCTACCTTCAATGCATGCATACAGTCATTTCCTTTTTGTTGCTGATGATACCAGTCCGTTCAATGTCATAAATTCTTTCAAGTCCTTCTGATGGCACCACACGACTGACACTTGTAGTTTAGATATAAAACTGATTTTCCTGGTACTAATACTCAGTCCTCTCGAGAGAAGTTTACAGCTCATCGCCGACTCCTTGACGATGTTGGGCCTGATGTGCTGCCAAATAATCTGAAGGTGTCTTGGTCAAGAAGAAACAAACGTATTTTGTGTGTATTCAAGTTTTCAAAATGCATGTGCTATAAATTTTAAACTCAGTTCAAGTTTCATTTCACAAACTGTTCAGGAAAAAGCTAAAAAGTGCAAGTGCATGAGACTGATTTTAGTGTGTGCGTGTATATGAGTGCACATGTTAATCTGCTTTGTTTCCTTGCACAGCTTATCTACGTTAAAAAGTCCTAAAATGTCACACATATTGTTCATAATATAAACTGTTACACACTAACATTTTACACACACACACCCCTCTCTCTCATTACATTAGTCACACATGCAATGTTCAAACATGAACACATTACATTCCCTACGGTAACATTTTATGAAAGCAAAATGTTTGAATATGGTTGAATTTTCTGTGAGGTGGAGATAATATATGTAGTGTGTGTGTGTGTGTGTGTGTGTGTGTGTGTGTGTGTGTGTGTGTGTGTGTGTGTGTGTGTGTGTGTGTGTGGTGTGCGTGAGATTTGTGTGTGTGTGTGTGTGTGTGTGTGTGTGTGTGTGTGTGTGTGTGTGTGTGTGGTGTGTGTGCATGCAGATGTTTAAAATTTTTGAGAAAATATGTGTGATGTGTAGTGATTTGTACACACCACTATTCATAAAATTCCAACTGTAACGTCATTACTAAAAACAGAAAATCAATGATTCAAAGGATATCCATCAATGTCCACCTCCTGCCTTAGAATGCCTGTCAGGATGAATTCGGCAGACACGACATCGATCCCTGCATTAACTGCTGCCTGGCAGGCATTCCTGTCTTCCTCACATGATATCACCACCACTTTCTGTGCAGCCTTTTTGGGCATGGATGCTAGTTGCTGAAATTTCAATATTCACACTTTTGTACATGTCATATAAAGCTTCTTGGTATAGGTTTCTCCTCATTCCCTGAATTCATACATAGAAAGATGAAGCATAAACTTGATGTATGTTTCAAAACTTTCCTTTCAGTACTTCATAAATAACAGCTAATAGTTAGATTTTGTTTTGAAAGTGATCACATGGATATGGTATTCAAATAACCTTGAATATATCACAGTATGCTTCTTAAAATCATATTTTAGACATTGTTTAAATTCTTCTACAGTTTGAACAAGATGAAATTCACTTCCTAGTCTTAAAACAAAATCCACACAACGCTACAACTTGAACCATAAACAACATAAATGGAACTTGGCTAAGATCACAAATGCACTATTTTACATGTTCTACGAATCCGGCATTTTCTTCTTAACTGCTCTAAAAACAGGAAAACCACTTACATCTGCTCCGGCACACTGTAAGATTTCTGTAAAAGAGAAGGAAAAAAACAAAGTTTTAAATTAGATTCAAGCCCAGGAATATGTATGAAAAAACACATTAAACTAGAAATGAAATGGTGTGATGTTCCCTATTCCATGACAAACCGACACCAGCATACCCTAATCTTTAATTCTGTATGTGGAAGAAAGGAGAAAATAATGGGATGATCGGGTTATGTAGTAAAGAGTTGCTACTGGGATCATGACTCCATTCCATTACTGATCAAACTGAAACAAAACTTGAGAATGTTAAAAGTGCGAGATATAACTAAGAAAAAAGTCATCACGTCAGCTGAAGTCCAAATCCCTTCCATATATTCTGTATCCATTATCATGTGCCTTGCCGCATGATGTTGACAATTACAGCCCTCCATATGAATCTTATCTTTTGACGCTGTAAGCATATCTCCTCTTTTTATTGTCATCATCCACTCTGCAAGACTATTTTTTTCCAAGGTCTACCTGGTGTTCTTTTCCCTCCAGCTTTCTTGTTGTGACTAGGTACTCAAAATCTCTTGCCTCATAAAATGTCCTATAAATGTTGCTTGTCTTTTTCTAATCTTCTTCATTAATGTTCTTTTTGAGTTTGCTTCTTCAAGACCATTTTGTTTGTTTTCTTTGCCATTCGTGGAACTCTTAAGATTCTTTTTGGCAACTACATTTCAGCTGCCTCAATCTTGTTCTGAATTTGCTTGCTGATTGTACAGGCTTCACATCAATATAATAGTACTGATTCTATATAACACTGAAAAACTCTTCCTGATGTCAATTGATAAGCATTATTTGATAAGAACACTTTTCATTTTCTGGAATGCTGTTTTAACTTGGCCAATTCTACTGGATAATTTTAATGTGCATCTGCTGTTTGATGAGATGACTACTCCCAGATATCTGAACTTATCAACTTGTCTCAATGTTGTGCTATTTGCTATTATTTTACACAAGGGGATTTCTTCTCTTTTACTGATTACCATGACTTTCAGTCTTTCTAACATATAGGTCTAGTCCTTTATTTCTGCTTTCTATTTCTGTAATATTCACAAGATTTTGTAAGTCTTTTTCATTTTCCGCAATTAGAACAGTGTCATCTACACAACAAAGATTGTTTATCAGTTTTCCTCCAACTTTTATTCCAGGGCATTAATCTATGTTTCTCATGAAGGTTTTGCTGTAAAGTGAAAACAAATCTGGCATCAAAACACATCCCTGTCTAACCCATCTTCATATTTTGAAAAGAATTTATATCCTTTTCTGCTCTCATTGCTGTTGTTTGTTCCCAAAACATAGTCCTTATTATTCTTATATCTTTTCCGTCAATATTGAGCTTTTCCAGTTGGTTGATCAAATCTCCATGTCTTACCCAGACAAAAGCCTTGGTATAATAAACAAAATATAAATCCTTAGTCAACTCTACTGATCTTTCTATCAGAGTTCTTAGGATATATATGGCATTCACAGCCCCTATATTAATCTACCTGTCAGTCAAGATCTTAAGTAGGAGTTAAAATCTCATCATATATCTTCTGTAGTTAAACATGGTATACAAATATATTTGTGATTTTCAAATACAGATGCATGCAGACTCACAAACATAAGCAACACATTTTCTCAATTGAATTTCAACTTTGCAGACTCACAAACACAGGCAACAGCATTTTCTTAACTGAATTTTAACTTGGAGCATTGAGAAGAGAACAAAGAGACTCAACTCTGCCATACCTTTCATCTGTTGTGGTTCTGGTCGCACAGACTTGGTAACATGGATGCGATATCCTTCCAGCATTGGCGACTGAGAAGCTTTTTGCAGAGACGATTTGAGACTGAACTTGTGCTGTTTCTCACCAGCTGTGTCTTGAACTATGAACCGACTGCTATCTGAAAAAATATATAACACACAGGAACTGGCTCATTTCAATAACTCAAACATATTTTTGATCTGACAAAGCACATTTTCAACAGTGCAAGCAAACAAACTAAAACATGCCTAAATAACCTAAATATGAAGAAAATTAAGTTTTTCAAAATCAGGTTTTTAAAATGGCCTTCATGAACTGATTATATAAAGGAGAAAAACTGTCTGAAAAAGCTTACCAATAAACATGCCGGATGATTTGCTACTGTCAAGCCACTGAGGAGTGAAATGTTTATCCCACGGGCCACTCCACCCAAAAACTTCACTGTACGGCGCATCTGTCAACAAAATGAAAAGAAATACAATCAAGCCATTAAAACTTGTAAGTGTTATGTGCATTTAAAGAAACATGTCACATTTTGAGCCATGTATGTAACATTTATATTTCACTGTCTCCAACCCCATTTACACACATATGCATGCACTGAGGTCACAAAGCTTTGAAATGGTTGTAAAGTTGGGAAGACTACCATAAACTTCAGAAATACTGCTAAGTATTAACACTATCCTTTGTTAACATTTATTTTCCATGACACTATCCTTTGTAAGTAGTATTTCTTTTCTGTGTCTTCTTTTTTTTTCTGTCACTACCCCTACGCCACCCACTTCATCTCTCCAATATCCCTCTCTGAACTTGGTCATTGGTGTCAGCAGGGCATTATTCAATTCCTATATCCCACGTTAATGTTTCAATTCTGTGATATTATGTAATGTTCAATTTCTGAACTTAAATATTAGCTTCCTTTGGAAATTTGCTCAAATCTACAGGAACATCTGTAACTGCTCACTCTATGTAAACAGCTGTAAGAAATGAGCATGTTTCACACGTGTCCAAAAACAGAATGCAAACAGACAAGAGTGGTGTAGGGAGCTGGGAGGGTGAGGGATAATAATCTTCAAACTTCAAAACACATTCTCAAGGACAGTAGCAGTAAGTCCCTCTGGACCTGTCTTACAGCTAGTCCTTACACATATGCTTATTAAGAAATAGATGGGCCATTAAGAAATACATGAGCCATAACACATAAAACGATGCTGAAGAAGTCAAAACAGATTTTTGTGAGTCAACCGGTTAAGTGCTTTACAAAAGCATGAAAAACAAAAGTAGATGCACATAAAAAATGTCAACCCCTACCAATAGCAACAAAAATAACAATAACATAATACTAGTAGTAGTGATAATATATACATTATTGTAAAAACAAAACACACACAAACCAAAAGACCAATGAAGTAACAACGAAGTTAGATGTACAAAAGTTCATAAAACACCTTACCTTATCTGTGACCAGATGGGTGCATTCTTGTATAGACTGTGCCAATCACCTCCAAGTTCTTTAACAATCTGCAACACATGCTCTACAGATACGATTTTGGAGCCAGAAAAAAACCAGTCATGGTGACTTCTTACTTTCCAGAGAGTAGAATATTTTTTAATGCTTGAAAGAATATAACAAATGTGCAACAAGGACAAAGAGCAAATCAAAGTACTCTTAATAAAAGTTTGCTTAATTTATATCTATCAAAACATTTCAAAGAAAAGCAGATGCGTGATCTTTAACCAGTGAGTTCTATGCACCTGCAATAAATACTGAGGCAAAAATTTAAACCACAGTTTATTACAAACATGAACAGACACTACTTAACAAATACCACAGTAACAATACTATTTGTAACAAATACCACTGCAACTTACTTATCCTAATGAAAGTATAACCAACCCTATATCATACCCCCATTTATTTTACAGTCTAATTTCTAAAGCACAAAGATTGGTTTACCTTCTGTCCGTGTTCGTCAACCACACCAGTGAAGATTATCTTTGGCTTGACACCCAGTGCACTACGCCGCAGTGAAGGAGAATGCATGCTCTCTGTTTCTGTCTTTTGTCCGGCACGCCTAGGTGTTTCACCTCCAGACTGACCACTATACCGCCCATGTCTGGCTACAGCTGGAGAGCTCTGTTGTTTCAAACAGAAAGATGTGCTAAGCATAAACTTCTTCACTAAACTGCTTGACAAATGGACAAACTCAACCACAAAACACTGAAAACGTCCACAGATGCATCTGTTTATCATTACAAACACACTGTATTCATTTCATAATCTTCACAAATTTCTTATGCAACTATGCAAACTGACTCAAAACAAACAGAGAAATGTTTGCATTGTTTCTGGCAGAATTCCAAGCTTACAACTTATTATAAGATCCTTTCCCAACAATTCAGCTGAAATCCTTGCTTTGTAGATTTGCTCAAGATGTCTTTCAGAAGAGCTTAAGCATCTCTGCCATGTTGATGCCTCTCCCCACAAAACCCCCAAACTCACAAAAAGAAAACCCCATCAACCAAACCAAAAAAATTACCTACAAAGAACATATGCTCAGGTAGATGCCTGGAGTACGGATGCATACCAGGCAATGAATTTTGAAAATTCATCATAATCTGTGGTACATATAAATTCTGTCACCGACATGGCTTTGTCAACGCATGTCAGATTCAGTTCATACATGCTGGAATAGATTTGTGTGAGTTGTTATCTATGAGCTAGGTGACTTTTGTATATGTGACCCATTCTCACTAAATCACCCACATGTTGCATAGGTCAAGTTGCGTACAGACAAGGTAAGGAAGGCGATCTGGGGTGAGATGGTGAACACTGGGATATTTGCAGTTTGAGGTGCACAGATGTCGGTTCTGTCATTTCCTGTCCACATGTTTTGAAAAAATAAATTCTGATGTTACAAAAGATGATTCACAAACTGACTTTGCTGTTTTAATCACCTGCAATTGTATTGTCTTGATGTTTAAAAATAAACCAACAAAAGACACCAAAGTTGTTGACAGAATGCATAAAAACTGCAAATTATACTGGTTTTATGCCCAATTAAAAAGCTTTAGTAAATTTTGTTGAGATTCAGATCCATTGTTGTAGACTTCAATCAACCATGTGATCAAAATCTTCTACGCATGTTTTTTCATAATGGCCGATACTGCATTTACAGGCTTCAAATTACCATATCTCCTCAAATTTTCACAGTGCAGTAATAAAACTGATATCCTTATAAAGTGTAGAGTCTATACTATTTTCCTGGTATGAAAACCTAAAATGTGCAAAATGGCAACTTATGGGTGATTTTGAGAATGGGTCATAATTCTGTGGTCTATGGTACATGTAAGTTCTGCCACTGACATGGCTAATGTCTAGTTATGTCTGATTAAATTCATCTAGCTTAAAATATGTTGTGTGATTTATTCTCTATTAGCTATGTGCCAAGTACAGACTTTTCCACAAAAACATGCAATTGAAAATGCAGAAAACTCAAATTTACCTTGTTTTCTGTTTCAGTGTCTTTGGCAGGTTCTTTTGCTTTGCGTCCTCTTTTCAATGGTGGTAGTCCCTCATCATTTTCAGCAGTTTCTGACTCTGGAACACCACTGCTGCCTTTTTCCATCAATGCTGCTTTTCGTTTAGCACCAGAAGGAGTTGATCTTTTGTCCGTACTATCCTCACTCTCTGGTTTTAAACTCTCGCTGCTGTTTTTGTCTGACTTTCCTCTGCCTTTTCTTCCTGGGCGTGATGTTACAGATTCTTGTGTGTCTTTACTGTAAGACGGTGTGCCACTTCCTGTCTGTCTGTCTGTTGACATGTCCCTTTCCGCACTTTGTGGTTTTCTTGACTGTCGACCTCTTACTGTGGGCGTGGCCTCTTCGGCAACATCGTCTTGTTTATGTTCCAAAACTGCAGTTTCTTTGTCTTGCATTTTTTTTGCCTGACGACTTGTTCTGGGTGGAGTAAAGTCTTGATTCTGCCGTTCTGCTTTCAAGCCTGACTGACCTTTATGGGCTTGTCGCCCTCTTTTCACAGGTGTGGGATCAAGGCTGCTCTCTTCTGCTGTTTCCTCTAAAGACTCATGTTTCTCTGCACTTTCATTCTTTGCTTGTGGCCTTCTTTTAGTCAATGGACTCTGATTAACACTTTCTTCTGGTTGGCTCTCCTCTGATGCACCTTTTTCTGACCTCACTGATCTTTTCTGTCCTCTTGATTTAGCGCTAGGCTCTGGCAGTTCTTCAGGTTTCCTAACCTGTCGTCCTCGCTTAGTTACTGGTACGTCATCTCTATTTTCTGTTACATCTGCTTCTGTATCTTTGTCTGTTCTCTGTGCTGTTGTTGTCTTTTGACCTGGTTTAACACCAGATGCTGTACCTTCTTCTTTATCTAGTGCTTGATTTTTATGTTTTGAGCTTCCTCTTCTGCTTGTGGATCTACATGTCCCTCCCTCTTCTGATTGTTTATCTATTGTTCATGTGACTCAGACTTCGGTGCTTTCTGCACTTGCCGTCCTCTTCTTTCCCTGCTACACCCTGACTATTTCCTCAGATTCTTCACCTGCATTTTCTGTCTGAGGTTTGTCACTTCCTTTCTTGGAACATGGTGCTGCAATGGAATCAGCTCCTGTATCAGGATCTTGCTGACTACCGGTTTCACTGGCGCTAGCTGAATCGGCCTGCCTGGCAACATTCTTTAATTTGCCACGAGTTGTACGTGATCTTTTACTGGCATTTTCTGATATTTCAGTAGCATTTTCAGAGGATTCCTGGCTGTCAGTATCTTCCACAGGAGCAACTTGACTGCGTCGACCCCTAGGATGACTTTTGGGAGCACTCTCTTTTGTGATTATCTCTTTCTCCTTTTCAGACTCCTCCTTTTGAGATTTCTTAGCAAGTCGTCCTCTGCCGCTCCTTCCCACTGGGGCACTATCTTCCTGAGGCACATCTGTCATATCAGAGGTATTCTCTGTGTGCATCTGGTCCTCCCCAGCAACAGATTTCTTGTTCTGTTCAGAAGTGGCAGACAGCTCCTGACTGTCCCCGGAATCAGTGACTACTTCTCCAGATCTTCCAAAAGACTTCTTTGCACCACGTGCCCCTCTTCTGCCCTTACTCACATCATCTGGAGTGTCCACAATCTCCTTGCTGGATGTCTCTTTCCCTGCAGTGGATGTGTTTGCTGTGGATGTAATGGTTTCTGCTGCAGCACTCTTCTTGCTGGTCCTGCCTCTTGCTCTGCTGCTGATTTGGCCACTGGATTCTTTTTCCGTCTCCTGTAGTTGGTCACTGTCTGCAACAGGTTTACTGCCCTTCCTAGTAGCTCTTCTGCCTTTTGCACTCTGTTCATGGGTGGTTTCCTCCCCTTCAGTTTCCATTTTATCTTCATCATTGTTTTCATTCTGATCACCAGCATCAGAAGACAATCTGGCTCTCTTGTTATCAGCTTGATGATCTGTGCTACCTTTCCTTTTCTGTGCAGTTGTTCTGCCTCTTCTGCCAGTCTTCTTGGCCACATTTTCATCTTCCACTTTGGTTTCAGGTTCATCAACATCCATTGGCACCACACCCTCTGCATCATGTTCTCCATATCTTTTATGTGTTTTCGATATAGATGATGCCTTGGTAGATTTCTTTTCCCTGCCTGACTTTTTACCTTGTACAACTGTGGACGCTTCCTCTTCCTCTTCTGCGATGCCTGGACGTTCCTGATCACACGCGTAACATCTCTTTCTGAAGTGTCTGGTTCTGATGGCCCTGATTTCACCTTTGACACAGCTTCCTTACCTGCACTTTTATCTTGACCTGACAAATCTTTACTCTGGTGTTTTGCCTCCTCACTGGCATCATTTTCCCCTGTGCTAGCTTTATCATCAGGACCCCTTTTCTTGGCTTGTACAACATGACTATCAGCTGTCCTCTCATCTTCCTTTTCTTCTTTTTGTGCCTCCTCTTTCTCTATTTCATCATCAGCAAATCTTTTTGTTTTTCGAGCTCTTCCACTTCTTCGAGGCTCTGGTGTAGTGGTGTGACCTTTGGAATGACCAGCTTTACCTTTGACAGACGGAGTGTTTTGCTGTGAGGTCACTGGCTCCACCTGTGCAGTAACTTGCTAGCTTCTGTTTCACCACCAACATCACTGCTTTTGGGATCAGCTTCTGCTTTATCTTGTGAGGTTTCACCATGATCCTTTTCTATACTTTGGGGAGTCTTAATCCCACGTCCTCTGCCCTTCCTTTGCACTGATGGTGTTGTTTCAGGTTCAGATCTTCTCTTTCTCCCTCTGCTACTGGGGGTCTGCAGTGGCTGTTCTTCATCACACTCCTCAGGCTGTAAATGAAACAAGGTTATATTTTGGACATGCTGAATACAAGAAAAAGATTGCTTAAGTCAATATACCTTTCATAAATCAAATACATGAATGCTCTCTGTCTCTTTCTCTCAAATGCACACAACACAACTACAACTGTCTTAACTAAGATACTGTATAGCATACCTTATTCGCACATGTTCATTTCCAAAGTGTACTATAGCGTACCTCAAGTTTAAACGTTCTTGGTGCTTGGTTCAAATGTATTGTGCAAAAATATGTGGTACATCTCTGTTCGACAATCACCCTTACTTGCAAATGTACCGTAAGACTGGCTGTGAATGTCTTTGTTTGATGAGTACTACACGCACAAATGCTATACTAACAGCCAATACAGCAAGTGTAATACTATGATGAGTATGTGTGTGTCAGTTTATATGTGGTCAACTCACGTGCAAGTGTAATACTATGATGAGCGCGTGTGTGTCAGTTTATATGTGGCCTACTCGTGTGGATACCAATTCTACGGTGAATATCTACTGAGCATATACACGTGTGCATTCCAGTTCTACAACTTGGAAGTGTCTATGGATACAAAATACCACATAAAAAAAAGTGTTATTTTTAGTAAAGTCAGCCCCTTTGTGTGAGTTGTGAACATGTTTTTTTAACAAGTGATAAACCACTCAATAATTCAGTCAGTGAAATCAACCTTTGCCACTTAATAGTCCATTTAATTGTCCATGTTACAAGAGAATTTCATGTCAGTATGTGCTTTCTTTCTTTTTCTAGAATTTTTTTTAGAAAGCTATACAAATGTTTAGAGTATAATGAAAGAAACAACCCCGCAGTTGAGAATGAGTTCACTATCATGTTAAAGTTAAAACTGTCTTAATGCTAACAAATCTGATAACATTTACCAGTTTATCAAAATAAACTGTTAGAAAAGGAAGGTCCTGCCCTACCTCAGCAAAAGCCACCCTTTTTGGAGATGGGGACCTTGTGCGTGTGTGGTCCACGAGGACTGGCTTCAAAGGGGATCTCTCTGGCAGTTTGATGATCGATGTGCTCTCTTCATCATGCTGGCTTTCAGGAACCATCTACAGATCAGTGACAGATAACAAAAGACAGATTAGTGATAGATAACAGTGTGAAAAACAACAAATCAACAGGTAAAGAGGCCAACAAATAACAAAAAATTGGCTGTAATTGTTATTTTTGTTTAAAATCCAGTTGACTGTGTAGAGCTACATCAGGGCTGTAACCTTTTCAAAACATACAGAATACACATCAATGCATTCGCGCACATGATCTAATGAGATGCCCCTGGCATCGACCACTCTGTCCAATTTATCACACAGGTGATTTAAAAAACACGTAAATACAAATTTCAACTGACTAAGGACTCTAAAACATATACAAAAAAAAAAAAAACGGGCCTAAATGACCTAAAATTGCTTCCATATATCTCGTTTCCCTAGAGCCAAAATGCACTTAATACATGTACCCAATTATCAATCCTAAGAGAAAGTATATAAGACTTTATCCAACATGTAAAGGTGAATGGACCAGCAAGGCAGAAGACAGAAAGAAATGAAAGAAAGCAAACAAGGCGTGGGTGGGGGTGGGGTGGGTGTCAAGGTACAGTACATGTAATTAAACACTTTTTTTCCAGCCAATAGCTAGCACTATTCCAACAAGTAATGGCACACAACTGTGACTTACATTAAGACAGAATCCAAACAACCAGACAACCAGCATTAACTGTAGTCAAGAAATTATCTTTTGCCCTGATACTACATTTTACTGCATTAAAAGAGATAAACGACAAACCAGCAAATTCCCAATTCTACACATACAATATGCATGGTCAAACACTATACACTGTATGTACCTGTGTGTGTGTGTGTGTGTGTGTGTGTGTTGTGTGTGTGTGTGTGTGTGTGTGTGTGAGAGAGAGAGAGAGAGCGTGTGTGTTTTGGTGTATGCCTTCACATGAAAGGGTGTCTTCTATCATACACATACGATACTGTTGTCTTCTGTTCCTGTTCTACATCATAGCATGCTCATATTACTGATTTATTTCATGTATAACATTTTCTGAAAAGTGCAAAATGCTTAGGAGCTCGCTTCTCAGGATGTTGCACTATCTACATCTTCATTATTATTATTACTATTGCTATTATTATAATTATTCTATCATCCTCATCATCACTACCATCATTATACAAACATGAATGGATGCACATGTATTGATAAAAACAAAACACACAACAAATACCACACGAACATGACAAGTAAACACATGTACACACACATATCATCATTTCATTCATGGAAGAAAACTTACCTCTGAGGTACTTTCATCATCAGATACATCACTGCCTCTAGTGACTGAAAGCATATCAAACTTATGTACATAGGCAAGGATCCATTCATACTTAAGCAAACTCACATACAACTCACACACATGTGCACACGTGCATGCACACACAAACACACAAAAAAACACTCACATACAACTCACACACATGTGCATGCACGCACATATACACAAACACACACACCTTTGTTCATGCATTCTGAGTCTTTCCCTTTTCTGGCGCAAACAAAAATCCAAGATTTTATTTTGTTTTCATTTGTTTCAATGTGTATGTGTGTGTGTGTGTGTGTGTGTGTGTGTGTGTGTGTGTGTGTGTGTGTGTGTGTGTGTGTGTGTGTGTGTGTGTGTTTGTGTGCATGCGTGTCTGTGTGTAAGTTTGTGTTTTTAGTTTTGCTGTAAAAATAAATTTCATTAGTCTGTGTGTAAGTTTGTGTTTTTAGTTTTGTTGTAAAAATAAATTTCATTAATAAGTATATGCATGAATTCATTGCCATCCAAACAAATGCCAAAGCAGAATTAAAAACAAAAATTTGTTACCATAAATTATTATGCTCAATTATAAGCAAAAGGGAGTGGGGGTAGTGAGCGAGCACAAAAAAAGACAGAAAGACAGAGAAAAAGACAGAGTGAAAGAAAGACAATGGATACACACACTCAGTAACTCCATCCTATACAAATTAAAACCAAAACATTTACAAATTTTTAATTTCTAAGCGTAAAATGACTTCTTTCACACAAAAGCAAGCAGAACATAACTGTGTGTTTGAAATCAACCCTGAATTATCAATACAGAAGCCAGTCAACCATAAATTGTCAATACAGAAGCCATTCAACCATAAATTATCAATACAGAAGCCAGTCAACCATTAAGTATCAAAACAGAAACCAGTCAACCATAAATTGACAATACAGAAGCCAGTCAACCATAAATTGTCAATACAAAAGCCAGTCAACCCTAAAATTATCAACACAGAAGCCAGTCAACCCTAAATTATCAATATAGAAGCCAGTCAAGCATAAATTATCAATACAGAAGCCAGTCAACATGCAAGGATGGCAAAGCCGAAGTCATTGCCGATTTTATCGCAGATGAACGTGTTGACATTGCTTTTATCACAGAGACATGGCTTAACCCCCTTGGTCACGAACCTATACATGCTAGCCTCACTCCGAGTGGTTACAGGCTTGCTTCTTTCCATCGCTCATCCCGAGGTGGCGGTATCGCCATCCTCTACAAGGAATCACTCCATTCCTGCCTATCTTTCTCGCAGTCTCTGCCTTTCTCCCATCCTTCTTTCGAGCACGTTGAAGTATCCTTCCAATCCAACCCTCACCCCATCACCTTCTCCTGTGTCTATCGATCCTCACCTAGCTCTGCCAACAAACTCACCACATCCACGTTTCTGTCTGACTTTGACCAATTGCTTGACCACTACTGCCTCTTACCTGGAAATCTCATCATTCTAGGTGACATCAATGTCCACTATGACAACACTCACCGTTATGACACAAGACATATCATCAACTCTCTGTCCAATCACAATATGACTCAACACATTTCTGAACCAACCCATCAAAAAGGTCACATTCTTGACTGGATCATTTCTCGTGATCACCACAATTCCGCTACTGACAACTGCTTAGTTCTTTCTACCCGTCTAACTTCAGCCCTTCCATCTGACCACTCTGCAATTCTCTGTTCTCTCGACATTTCTCCTCCTTCCCGTACCATGCGCACAGTGACTCGACGCAATCTCAAATCTATCGACCTCTCCACATTTTCATCTGATGCCTCCCGTCTCCTTTCTGAAAAGTCACATAACCTTGCCGATGAATTCTATACTACTCTCCACCATCTTCTGGACACTCATGCTCCAGCCACAACCCGCCTTTTACCTGACCGCCCCCCTACCCCCTGGCTCACTCATGAGATTGCCTGTGCAAAATGTGCCCGCCGCAGAGCAGAGCGCCGTTGGCGCAAATCCAAACTCACTGTACACAGGCAACTTTTCCAAGCCTCTAAAACAAAAGTATCCACCCTCATTGCATCAGCAAAAACAAGCTATTTCCAAACCAAAATCCTGAATGCCTCTTCTTCAAAAGAACTCTTTACAACCATGAATCATCTCCTTGGCACACGAAAAGATTTGCCTCTCCCAACAAAACATACAAATGAAGAACTCCCATCTGTGTTCTCCAAGTATTTCACCACCAAAATACAAACTCTTCGTAACAGGCTTGACAGGACACCCTGTCAACCATGCCCACCTGACCCTTCCTTCTCTGGCACACCTCTTACTACTTTTACCCCAGTCTCACAAGAAGAAATTTTCAACACAATCAGATCCATGTCGTTCAAAACCTGCGAACTGGATCCTCTTCCAGGTTCTCTCTACTCCGACTGTCTCCCTACTCTCCTCCCATTCATCACTGACATCATCAACACTTCTCTTCAAACTGGAACTGTCCCAGATTCTTTCAAGTCTGCTATTGTTCACCCCCTCCTCAAGAAACACAATTTAGACCCAAATGAACTGAAAAATTATCGGCCTATCTCTAATCTCTCTTTCTTGTCGAAACTCCTTGAAAAAGTCGTCCTCAACCAGCTGAACTCTCACCTGTCTGCCAACAATCTCCTCAATCCTTTCCAGTCAGCCTACCGCCAGTGCCATAGCACTGAAACTGCCCTACTACACATTCTCAACAATCTCCTCCTTGCAACTGATACTGGCAAAGTCTCTCTCCTCACACTCCTTGATCTGTCTGCAGCCTTTGACACCATTGATCATGGTATTCTCCTTTCTAGACTTCATCATACTTTTGGCATCTCTGACATTGCTCTGTCCTGGTTCACTTCATACCTATCAAACAGAAAACAAACTGTTCTCATCAATGGCACTTACTCTCAACCTGCATACCTGACCTGTGGTGTTCCACAAGGATCTGTCCTTGGCCCTGTTCTTTTCACTCTTTACACCTCCCCCCTGTCCACCATCATCAACTCCCACTCTATAAAACACCACTTCTATGCTGATGACACCCAACTTCAAGACAGTGATTCACCTGATAATATACAGTGCCTGTTCACTCGCACCACTGAGTGTTACTCGGACATTAAGAACTGGATGACACACAATAAACTTCAGCTTAATGACGACAAGACAGAAGCTATCCTCATTGGCACCCGTCAGAAACTTTCTCAGCTGCCTCCTCTTTCTCTCCCATTATGTAACACATCAGTCCCAATTTCTGATTCAGCTAAAAACCTTGGTGTCTGCATTGACTCTAACCTCTCCATGAACAACTTTGTTTCTCAAACTGCCAGATCTTGCTACTATCATCTCCATCGTATAAGGCTGATCAGGAAGTATCTCTCTGTCGAAACAACTGCAAAACTCGTTCTCTCCTTCATAATGTCTCGCATTGACTATTGCAATTCACTCCTGTCTGGTCTTCCTGCCTCCACCATTCACATCCTACAGCGCATTCAAAACAATGCTGTACGTCTTGTACTCAAAAAGAAAAAAGCTGACCACATATCTCCTCTCCTGGCACAACTTCACTGGCTCCCTGTATCAAAGCGCATACAATACAAACTAGACACCATGTGCTACAAAAGCCTCAATAACGCAGCCCCCGATTACCTGTCAAGCCTACTTGAGATCTATGTTCCCTCACGTACCCTCCGCTCTGCCTCCGATCCTCTGACTTTTCGCTTTCCACGCACTAAGCTCAATACCTATGGTCCACGAGCCTTCTCTGTTTCTGGTCCACTCTCCTGGAACAAACTTCCTCTCTCAGTCCGTCAGCAACCTACTTTTGTCTCCTTCAAGTCCGCTCTCAAAACCCACCTTTTCTCCTCTGCATAAAATCCTAACCTCACTCAACCCCCCCTCTCCCCTCTGCAGCCTGTCTCCGCTCGGAGGGGAATCACATGGTTATAATATATAATTGTATATGCTATGCTCTCTATAATTTTCCATTGCTTTTATTCTTGCTTTTATTGCTTTTATTCTTTCTCCCCATTTATAGCCATGCGTGTGTGTTGTGTGTGTGTGTGTGTGTGTGTGTGTGTGTGTGTGCGTCGTTGCGTGTCGTGCGTGGCGTGCGTGCGTGCATGTGTCAGCTTCAGCGCTTAGATTTGATTTATCAATATTTTGCGCTATATAAATATTGTAATTATATAATTATTATTATTAAACTGACAATACAGAAGCCAGTCAACCATAAAATGACAATACAGAAGCCAGTCAACCATAAACTGACAATACAGAAGCCAGTCAACTATGTTGATAATACAGAAGCCAGTCAACCATAAATTGTCAATACAAAAACCAGTCAACCATAAATTATCAATACTGAAGCCAGTCAACCATAAATTACAATACTGCAGCCAGCCAACCATAAATTGACAATAGAGAAGCCAGTCGACCATAAATTGACAACACAGAAGCCAGTCAACCATAAAATGACAACACAGAAGCCAATCACAAATTGTCAACACAGAAGCCAGTCAACCATAAATTGTCAACACAGAAGCCAGTCAACCATAAACTGTCAAATACAGAAGCCAATAATAAACTGTCAAATACAGAAGCCAGTCAACCATTAAGTGGCAATACAGAAGCCAGTCAACCATACATTGTCAATACAGAAGCCAGTCAACCATAAATTGTCAATACAGAAGCTAGTCAACCATAGACTGTCAATACAGAAGCCAAATATTCACTCACTCTGTGGAAGGAACATCGGCAAAGACCCCTCGTCATCAATGGGGACAGTGTCTCCAATGGTGGCCTTGACTCCACTGGAGGTGGCACCCTCCTCCCCAAACCTTTCATCACCTATGGGTAATGTGGCCACTTCATCTTCACTCACTACACCCTCACCAAACTCTTGAGTTCCATCATTTACCGTGTCCTTCACAGGAAGTGTGTCTGCTGTGCTGGTAGCTGGACTTTTTGTCTTTCTCCTTTTGACAGGGATGGTGTCCTGTACAGGTAAATCAATGGTGTCTGTCACAGGCAAGGTATCTGCAATGCTGGCTGCTGGCTTTTTTGTCTTCCTCCTTTTGATGGGGGTGGTAGCCTGTATGGGTAGAGTGTCAGAAACAGGCACGGTATCAGATACTGGAACTGTGTCTGGAATGGCAAGTGTGTCTGATACTGGTGCCACGTCTGAGATGGGGACAGTTGCAGCTTCTTCATCCATGGGCATAGTAGGATCATCTGTGTTTGATTCTATAGCTACAGTGGCATCTTCCAATTTGTCATCCAAAGGCATTGTGGCGCCTTCAGTTTTATCATCCAGTGGCATTGTAGCATCTTCAGTTGTATCTTCTATTGCCACTGTAGCATCAGCCTTTGAATCTATGGACACAGTGGCATCACTCGCATCTACAGGCATAGTAGCATCACTTGCAGTGATAGGAAGAGTGGCATCACCAGCACCAATAGGCACTGTGGCATCACCAGCACGGATAGGCATCATGGCATCGTTTGCACTGATAGGCATTGTGGCATCTGCCTCTTGAGCTTTGTTATCAATTGGCATAGTAGCGTCTTCCAGAGGAGCTGTTGCATCCTCTGTTGCAGCAACTTTTTTGGTGCCTTTGCCCCTTTTGGGTATAGCCTCCTGTTCCTCATCTTCAAATGCCACAGTATCTCCAATGGCCTGAGTGGCGTCATCAAAGTTCACATTGGATTCAGCATCTTTTCCATTATCATCTGACTCCTCTTCATCAGACACTTCACAGGCCAGTGTGGACATGGAGAAAAGACCAGTCAGTTGGGGATCATCTTCATCATTGTTCTCTTCTTCATTCTCTTGTGTACTGTCTTCTGCATCAGCATCAGCATCAGCATCTATCTTTTGTGTTTCCACCATTGTCAGCGCTTTGTTTTTTGAAGGCTTGGGGTCTTTGTTTTCATCTTCATCATCAGTGACATCTTCCATTTTCTGTGTCTCTACTGTTGTTATCTTCATCTTTTTTGCTGAAGTAGGATCTTGAGTTTCTGTATCATCACTGTCATCGTCTACATCATCAATCTTCTGTGTTTCCATGGTTGTAATTTTTGCTTTGTTTGAAAACTTGGGATTCTTTATTTCATCACGGTCATCATCATCATCATTATCATTAAAATCATCACATGCTACATCTATCTTCTGAGTTTCCATTGCAAATAATGCCGTATTTTTAGTTTTCTTTCCTGTGTCTGTGGAATTGCTGTCAGAACTGATATCCATTTCATATGCCTGTGTCTTTTCTACACGGACATTCCTCCTCGTGCTGCCTATATCCATTTCATACGCCTGTGTCTTTTCCACACGAGTACTCCTCCTTGTGCTGCCTATATCCATTTCATATGCTTGCGTTTTTTCCACAGGAACGTTCTTCTTTGTGCTGCCTAGGTCCATTTCATATGCCTGGGTCTTTTCCACATGGATATCCTCTGTGCTGCCTCCAGCTTTCTGAGGGGTCTTCTTTGGTGATTTCCCTTTATTCTGAAAACCAATAAATAAAAAATATCTAAGTGATATAAGTAATGTTTCTTTAGCTCTGTCAAAACATATGCACAGAAATAAAGAAACACCACACAACCACCATCAAAAGACAAGTTGTGCAAAACCAATGCAACAACCAGACTTCAAAGACAAGCAGTTCTGCATGGCGATTCAAGAAGAAATATAGACAGCGTTATTGTGCAATTTCCATAAAACAGCTTATGTTCATATCCCCAAAAATAAAGCTGCAGCACAATCTCTCAAAAATAACTTCTGCTGCTGAATTCTGTGGCACCTAAAAATAAGACACAATCATACAGCATGCAAGATATTTGCAAGTATTTCAATTAGCTTGATAGGTATTATTAGAAAGGAGACCAGTATCTTCTATTCTGCCATAACTGATGAAACAAAACATACTTAAAGAATCTTGCTTCATCAAAAGAAAACTGACCCAGATGCGGTATCCTCTATTTCAATACACCTACCGTACAACTTAAAACTGGATTATCACATTTTCTTTCTTCCAATCTGTTACATGCACTTACAAGAGACAGAAACAAGGTATGAAATCTACCTTAGGGGAAGGTCTACGTATGACCTGAGTGGCTGCTTCCATGTCCACATCTTCGCCATCTGACCCATACATCTGTGTTTCATCCACAAGCATCTGTCGGTCCCCAAGTGCCTGTGTTGCTGCTCCTAGAATTGCTGACTCGTTTTCTGTCTTGTCTGTAACATGTAATGAGTGAAACTATGTACGGCCATCATAACCTTTGTTTTTACATATCTTCCAAACAATTCAAAGGATGACCAGATTAATATACCAACATACTGGCTTAAGATAATAAACAGAGACCCACCATGCAGCACATATTCAGGATATGTAAAAAATCCCACAGCTGTCCCTGGGAAAATTCTGTCTCAAAATCCATTCATAGGCAAAGGAAAATAAATGCATGAAAAAGAACGAAGGAGATATAGCACTGCAGCAACATACTCTTCAAGACAGAGCAGCACAAATTTTATAGGTTAAATCTAAGCGATCTTAAAAAAAGGTGTGTGTGTGTGTGTGTGTGTGTGTGTGTGTGTGTGTGTGTGTGTGTGTGTGTGTGTGTGTGTGTGTTTGTGTGTGTGTGTGTGTTTGTGTGTGTGTGTGTGTGTGTGTGTGTGTGTGTGTTCTGTGTGTGTGTGTGTGTTGTGTGTGTGTGTGTGTGTGTGTGTGTGTGTGTGTGTGTGTGTGTATCTGTCTGTGTGTGTGGTGTGTGTTTGGTGTGTGTGTGCGTGTGTGTGTGCATGTGTGTGTGCGCATATGCGTATGTGTGATGTATTGTGCATGCCAGAGTGTGAGTGTGCGTGCACGTACACGTGCATGTGTGTGTGCATGATGTGAGACCATCACAATCTGCAGCAAAAGTTTAAAGATGTAATCCATAATTCACCAACAAGACACATGAAACACAATTTACAGACTGAGACTCAATGTTACAATCTACAATTATGACCAATATGGTATCAGTCTATGATCATGATGCTGTCCACTACGTACCATCATCATCAGGAAAAACCAGTGTTTCGGGAGGAAGATCTGTCATGCCCTCATCATCTGTCTCAGAGCCTGACTCTGGCAAAACCAGGGTGGCACTCACTGAAACAAAAGATACAGCACAGACATTCATGAAAACAGGTATTAGCGAAATCAGTAAAAAAGAAAATTGATAAATATAGCATGCAATGATTGGTGTTCTACGTCAAACATGCAAAGATGGTATCATGCAGATTCTTACGCAGAAATCTTCATTTGTTCTTACACACACACACACCATCAACCAGAATTCGTCCATCCCTTTCTTTCATCCTTTGACTCCCACACCCTGTCCACCAAATCCTGCAATGTCAACCATGCCAGCAAAGCAAAATCTTAACCCTCTCACTCCCTCACCCAATCCACCAGCTTCCTGCATGAAACTGGTGAACAGGATGAAGGAGTCAAAAGATTAAGTTTTCACAGTTGGTGGTTTAAAAGGAAGGCTGTAAAGAACTTTAACCAACCAATCATGGTCGTGAACTGCTGGGAGATTGTGGGTTCGAATCCCATCAGCCTATATCATTGTAAGCACTGTCAATGTCCATATGTTCCTACCTAGAGTTGAGTATGCCATCGGCTCATTGGGTAGGCTGGGACCACACAGCTGAATATCCTATACACTTCCTTCAGGGTGTTACTCAAATTCCCTAACCAATGTCAAAGGTGTAAGATGTCTCTCTGGCCCAACGGACACCAGGGTATACTATAAAAAGAATATGTATAGAGTACAGTCTTAATCCACAATAAAATTCATAGCGTCATCACTACCGTTCCCATTCTTATGTATCATTATAGTATTGTGAAGAACTGTTCAACATGTGATCCTTTACAACATGCCCTCAAGACAGTGTGAAGAATTGTACGACATAATGTAGTCCTTTACAACATGCTCTCAAGCACTGTGAAGAACTGTCTGACATAATGTGATCCTTTACAACATGCTCTCAAGACATTGTGAAGAATTGTACAACATAATGTGGTCCTTCACACATGCTCTCAAGCATTGTGAAGAATTGTACGACATAATGTGTTCTTTCACAACATGTTTTCAAGCATTGTGAAGAACTGTCTGACATAATGTGATCTTTACAACATGCTCTCAAGACATTGTGAAGAATTGTATAACATAATGTGGTCCTTCACAACATGCTCTCAAGCACTGTGAAGAATTGTACGACATAATGTGGTCCTTTACGACATGCTCTCAAGCATTGTGAAGAATTGTACGACATGAGTTCTTTCACATGCTTTCAAGCATTGTGAAGAACTGTCTGACATAATGTGGTCCTTCACAACATGCTTCAAGCATTGTGAAGAACTGTCTGACATAATGTGGTCCTTCACAACATGCTTTCAAGCATTGTGAAGAACTGTCTGACATAATGTGGTCCTTCACAACATGCTTTCAAGCATTGTGAAGAACTGTCTGACATAATGTGGTCCTTCACAACATGCTTTCAAGCATTGTGAAGAACTGTCTGACATAATGTGGTCCTTCACAACATGCTTTCAAACATTGTGAAGAACTGTCTGACATAATGTGGTCCTTCACAACATGCTTTCAAGCATTGTGAAGAACTGTCTGACATAATGCGGCTCTTCAGAACATGCTCTCAATAGTACCTTTATGCCCTGCCCTCAATGTTACCTCAGTTTACAAGGGTGTTGGAGAGCCAGAAATAAGTGGTGAGAGGGCAAGTGACACACAAGTAGCACACAACATGGGGGAGAAACAAAAGAAAACTAAAAAATTTCTGAAACTTTTCACCAGCTCTTAATAAGTACAGATGAATCTTGTATAGGAAATTGTGATCAATAGTGTAGTTACGATCCTACCATCTACTGGTTTCTTCAAGAAGTCTGGTGTTTCCATGATTGATGACAGATTGCTGTTTCCACTTCCTTCCAATTTAGTACTAGAACCTGTAGACCAGCAGATAATTACATATTTTGAACAACTTCACAGAAACAGCAGAAAACATCCAAATTAGGAAATGTAAACTGATATCTGACTCTGCCATACTTTGTAAAATAAAATGATCCTTATCCAAGTCAGTTTCATGTCAACTTTAATGAATTGATTCCTACCCAATTCAGTTTTATTTATACCAGCTTCAATGAACTCGCCCTTAACCAATCAGTTCTATATCTACTTCATTTTATAGTAGGAAACAGTGAACACAATGTCAATGTGAAGACAGGAGTAAGACAAGGATGTATAATGTCAGCATTGCTCTTCCAACACTGCTGTAGACTGCATGATGAGATGAATGTCTGATGACCAACAAGAGGCATCAGATGGAATCTTTTCTAAACACTAAAAGCTCTTGACTTTGCAGATGACCAGAAACCACTCTCCCATACATGCAGGAAAAAATGTCCCATCTCATCATCTGATAACAAGTAGGCCCAATGATCAGCCAGAAGAAAACACAGACACAATGACAATGAAAATCTCAAATCTCTCACCAATCCAAACAGATGGAACAGATCTACCCACAACTGAAGTGTTTACCTACCTAGGTAGCACTGTCACACAAGACAGAGAAGCAGACAGTGATATTAATAGTCATCTCAGCAGGCAGAGCCAGGAAAACTTTCAGAATGTTGACATGTGGAGGTGTCCGCAGTACAGCACCAACACCAAGCTGACACTGTACTAGAGCTGTGTCCTTTCAACCCTATTTTATGGTTCAGAATGTTCGAGATCACAAAAAGCGACCTTACCAAGCTATCAAATCTTCCAGACAAAGAACCTCTGAAGACTTGGTGGAATGTTCTGGCTCAGCACCATCTCCAACCAGCAACTCCTCGCCTAGCACAATCAAGAGAATATGGGAACTATCATCATGAAAAGATGATGGATGTGGACTGGGCACATCACGCAAAGAGAGCATAACATCACCCAGACTGACTTCCATAAGACACCAGCACGAAAACATAACAGAGGAAGACCAAAGAATACGTAACGTGAACTAAACAAGGAGACCCTGAGGCCCTGAAAGTGAAACACATGTGGTACCATGCAGAGGCTGGTGAACATTTTTTGCTGCTCTACATGCCAATGTATAACAGACAGTAAGTAAGTAGAGTCCGTTGCTCAACAATCCTTTTGCTGAAGAAGACCTCAGTTTCAGTTTCTCAAGGTGACACTTCCATGCTCAGAATGAATCCCATTCGCAATGAAAAAATAATATGGCTCACCAGGGATTTAAAACTGGGACTTCTCATACCTTTAGCAAGAATCATACCCCTAGACCAACGAGACTAGAGGCCATAATATAGACAACTTAAATAACAACTGATTTCAGCAACAATCAATTCCTTTTATAACATCAAAATCACTTACAGAAAAAGATAAAAGCCATAGCATAAAGACAGGTTATATAACAAAAGCTATCCATCAATTCAAACGCATGGACAGTAAAAAAGAATGACAAAACAATGATTTATTAGACTATCCCTGATAATTAACTAACTTTGTTCAATGTCTACTAGAAAGGATAAGCATTATTTGAAATGAATGCAAACATACAGTAATGTCGTAAGATATGAGAAAGTGTGCAAGAAGCACAATTTTCTTTTAAATGAACTTTACCAATGAAAAAAGTTTCTTACATACCAGAAAGACATGAAAATAGAATGAAAATATATACTTTATTACCAAACAAGACAAGTGCAATTTTTTGGCCAAATGGCCTTCGTCAAACAAACAAAAAAGACAACCAAAAAACATATTCACTAGATTTAGGACAAAAACAATATCTTCTTGAACAAGTAACTTCCCAAGTGTGTCACTAAACTGGGAAAGATAATTCAGTAATCTGATTCAGCTTTCTTACATGCAATGAATGATTTTTACTCACCAGGTTTTTGCAAACCAACTGTGTTATTTGCAGCACTGTCATTGGGCTGAAATCAGACAGACAGAGGTTATAATGACAGTATTTAGACCGCTGACACATCATTAAGCGCGTCATCCAATTTTCATAACATCTAGATCTAATGATGGAGTTTGGTGTTTGTAAAAGGGTTCATTGCACTCGGACAATTCCATATGCACTCCACCCAAATCTGCCAGCAATTATCTGGCAGACTTCTTAAGCCTTCACAAAACTTTGTGCACTGGTAAGATCTTGATATGGGGAGTAGTAACCAGTGAAACACTAAGCTGAAACCACCAGAATGATGTAAAAATTAAGATGCACAGCAAACATATCAGTTTTTCAAGTTGTAGGAATGGACTGAACTCAAGATATCAGATCCTTGAGTCCTTAGCTCTATCAAAAGAACAAACAAACAAAAGAAAAGAAAACACAAACATAAGAAAACAAAAGTGGCCTACCCAAGGATTGAACCCACAACCCTTGCATTCTGAATATGGCACTTTAAAAACTGAGCTCATGGACCACTGCTGTGAAAGCTCATACACTGTAAACATTCCTCATGTCTATACAGACTAGACACTGATGAGATCTGAAATGTTTTAATACTACAGCAAAGTATGTATTTTTGCGCTCATGTACTTTCTTTCCCCTTTTCTTGACTTCCTTGAACCCTCTGCTCATCTGTACTAATGCATGTACCTCAATGCCGCTGCTGTGAACACCTTCAAGCTTTCTTTACTTTCTGTGGGAAATAAAGTACTAATTATAGAGACAGACAAAGAAAGAGAACGAGAAAGAGTGGGAGACTGAGAGAGAGACAGAGAGAGAGAGAGAGAGAGAGAGAGGACAGAGAGAGAGAGAGAGAGGAAATGTCAGAATCGTCCATTTCACAGACTGTAAACAATATTGTACAACTGATCATGTCTTAAAAATATGTGTAACATGATAAATGGAAAATGCATTGACAAAAGATGAAACAAAACAGACAAGCAAAACAAAAACAAAAAGAAAAGAAAATATGGTGGTCCATGTGTTGAGGTCTACAGAAAAAAAAGTTGCTTGTTATAACCAACATTCACATCATGGACACTCAGACAACCAATCAATTATGCAGAGAAAAACCCCAACCTGTGTGGGCTGTAAAATGTCACTGCTGGCATCACTGGCACAGTCCTCTTCATCACTAGGCGCACACAACACAGTTCCAGCCTGCTTGTTGGAATTCTTGTCTTTGCTGGGGGAGGACTCACTGTTGAGTGATGTGTCCATCTTTTCTTCTTCTGTCTCAGACCCAGTCTCTCTCCCCGCCTCTTTCTGAAAAAGAGATCTGGTGTCACATCTCATGAGCAAAAGATGAACAAAATACACATCTCTTGAGAGAATAATTAGCTTGCTTCAGCCTTTGTGCTCAGCAAAAATGTGTGATCTCTTTTCTGTATCTGTTTAGCTTCAATCTTTCTGCTTTGCAAAAATGTGCGATTTTTTTCCTGTGCTTTTTAGCGTTCTGAGCAACACTTTATCAGATGTATGTATGCAGGTTGTTTGACCCACAATAAGCAGGCGTTATGCTGCTGCACAGTCTGCATACTTCAATCAACGTCATTGGGTGTGCATTCTGGGTATTTTTATGTTTCTGTAAGCTACTGAACTGTGACATGGGTTATGCGAACTTTAAATCTTTTCCTATGCAATCCAGTTCACAGTGTTGCTCTTTTCCTGTATATATACACTTTGCATGGCTGCACAACCACTGTCTGTATGGCTGCTTCGATGATTTTCTTATTCTGTTCTCTGCGGTAAAATTCTGATCTGAAGTATTTGACAATAAACGTAAAAGTAAAAAAAATAAAAATAAAAAATAAAATAAAAGAGAAAGTGATATTCAATGCTGTGATGCACACATAGTGACTATCTCGAAGTCACTGATGTGGGTACAGTAGTCAAGTGGGTAAACATCATACTCCCAGTTGGAAGGTTCTCAGTTCAATCCACCTAGATACCTCCACCTGATGGGTAAAAGGTGGTAAATTTTCTGATTTCCCTGGTCAACATGAAAACACAAAAACAAGACAGAATGAAAACAAAAAACAACAATTAAAAATTAAGCAAATTAATTCACACTAATACAATTACTAAGCTAGCATGTCCCATGGAATGTTTAGCCCATCACAACTGAAACTGTGAAAGTCTATACAAGTCTGAATCTTCCAAATTTTACAACTGTGATCCTATAACAGTATAATAGCTTCTTCTCTTGCTCTCTCTCTCTATCTCTCAAACAACAACAAGCTGAGTTACTCATTAATTTTCCTGTGTATTATGCCATACTATTGATCTACTGATGTATTTCTTTTTCAGTATTTTCAGTTCTAGGCAGATAATTATATTAGCAATGGCAAGTTTGATAAATGGCTTTCAATTCTACCACTGGAAAATTGAGTACCTTTGTCACTGTTATTTTCTCTACCCTGATGACCACTCCCACTCCATGAATCCTTTCCTTTGTAAACTGCATGTTTGTAATTTACATCTTTACAATTCCTTTTCATTTCATTGTTTAGTTTTACCTAATTCATTTCATTTTTATATCTTTATGCTTTTCTTACATGTGCAGAGTTGGAGGGACTAGCTGTAAGACATTCAGTGGGACCTAATGCCACTATCTTGAATCATAAAGTGATTTAGGTTTTCTTTTGCAGCAAGGTGCACTGTACATAAACAAATCTGTATGTCTGGCTATGCCTCCTTACCTTTGTGACCATGACATATGTGCAGCTGACATCAGCAAACATTAATTCATTCTTGTCCTTCAGTTCATACCGAACATCTGGCGACAAGAACAGCTGAAACAAGATGAAAAAAATCATACACCACAGGCTACATTAAAGTTATCTGCAAATTCATACAGACACAAAACAAGACCGCAATAAAACTTAAGATCTATTTTACAATCCAAATTTCGAATCTATTCATGCTCTTATAACAGCAGGCTTTGTCCATTTTCTTTTTCTAAACAAAAAATACATACCATTTAATATGAAAATTTGTTAGAAATGTTCTCTGGAGAGTGAAAAAAAAATCTACCTTGAATACATATCAGAAAACGTGCAATACTGAATTGAACTATGAATGAAGCAAAATCAATGTCAATTACTGCAACTAAGCAATTAAAAATCACTACAAAATATGTATGTTTCTAAGGGCCTTCATTATTCTCTTCAATACTTCCAGAACTGGATCCAACCCCCCCTGACTGCTGACGCTTTTTGACATCCAGTGTTTCTCATATGTTCCATATGTTGTGTCACTACTATGTGCATTAAAACTACAGTAGCTTCTGTATCTCTGGGAATCTAGGCATCAAATTTACACAGATTGATGTATCGCATCAATTAGGCACAATATGTTGTGCTTTCAGATGACTTATATTGTAATTTCTTGAAATTACTACACATTCATAATATTTTGTTTCAGTGCTGAAACGAAAAACAAAAATGGAAAAAGGAGGTATGGCCCTCCTCGATCCTGACAAAATCTGAAAGTGTTAATAGACAGTTAATGACCACCCACCAATGGATCACTGATAGCTGACCTGTTACACATAAGAGCTGCTTAACTCATGCATGAAACAGCTAGCGCAGGTCACCTCATCCACTGCCACCACACCCTCCACCAATACCCTATTACTCCCATTACTACTAGAAATACTATGCCTTGGAAGCTATGAGTGATTTTACAATGTCTGGCCTGTGCACTTCAATACTTTGAAGGTTGCTGACTGGCCACCGAATCGTGTGTGGCCAGAAACTGTTTGTCACATGTTTGCAGGTTCAATATTTTTAGTGTCTGCTCTGTACTTTGCACATATCACACCAGCAGCAGATACTCACAACTATTTTTTTAACCTCTTTTTCCACAGAAATGTCTTTTTGAATCATTGTACAATCATTCATAATTTCCTGAATCACCTCAAATGCTTTAAAACATCAAAAACAAGCGGGATTGTGAGACAATTTTGGCGTCTTCATTTTGGGGAAAACTAGTTTGATTTTTGGAAAAATACAACCAAATTGACAAGAGTTGTATACGTCACTAAGTCCTATAAGGGAAGCCAATCACTTTTATGAGCCCTATCTGAGACTGCCTGACAACATCAGTCACTGCTTCTCTCCCAAAACATGTAACAACCTCCGTTAAATCTAGATTTGTAGTCATAACAGAAGGCTTTGTAAGCTTTGTAGTTTTTCACTGGCAGCAGTCAAGGGGTTATTAAAGATGAACATATTTATCACTCAATTATAGGATCACATCCAAACATATGAACATGTGCATGTCTCCCTGTCACATAGCAAAGTTCACATGAGCTATTATAGATGACCACACAGAAACTTTAAAGTTATGGGAAGCATCAACTAAATAAATGCACTTCAGAATACATACCAACAGGCACGATACCCAAATTGATCAGTTCATCAGACTTCAAATTAAAAGGCAAGAATTCAATTCTGCTGACTTCCAATCAGAAGATCTGAATTCAATTCTGGTTTGTTTTTTTCTTTCTTTTTTTTGCATCTGGTCGGCAAAGGCTGAATAATTTTCCAACCTCCCAGGTCAGCATACATACAGACCTCTAAGTGCCTGAATCCCAGTTATGTGTATATGCATGAAACACATCAAATACACCTGGTGGCAAATGGAAACACAAAAATATTTTGTATGCATACTCCAAAAATGGAGTATGACAACTTATACATAAGGTGACCCACCAAAGATGGAGCATGCAGACCGTGTAGCAACATAATGCCTGCACACCATGGGTTAATCAAACGGAACAACACATATATATTCTAAGATCATACTGCTCAGAACAAACAAACTAATAAAAACAAACAAATAAACAAAAACCCACACAGCCAGGAAAAAACAACAACAACGACAACTACAAAAACCCCATACCTTTCCTCGTTTAGATTTGTTTCGGCTGCCTTTATCATGGATCAGATGACTGCCACTTTTGACTGTGATGCACGCATGCTCTTTGGACAAAGACTGAAACACAAATCAGATCATTTCACTTCCATATACATATTATCTTAGTTTTAGTTGTCATTAAGTGTGTGTGTGTGTGTATGTGTGTGTTGGTTGTGTGTGTGTGTGTGTGTGTGTGTGTGTGTGTGTGTGTGTGTTGTGTTGTGTGTGTTGTGTGTGTGTGTGTGTGTGTGTGTGTGTGTGTGTGTGTGTGTGTGTGTGTGTGTGTGTGTGTGTGTGTGTGTGTGTGTGTGTGTGTGTGTGTGTGTGTGTTGTGTGTGTGTGTGTGGTGTGTATTGATCAGGAATGGAAGATGGATTGAAGAGTTGGGATAATGGCGACATGGGATGTAATGGCGGATGGATGGAGGCTGTCATGTTCTTAAGGAGTTGATTTCTGTGATCTGAATGGACACTGGTGAGGTTGGTTTAAGCTAGGGGGCTGGCTGTGTGTGTGTGCGTGTTTTTTTTTTTTAATACACTTCTCTACAGTGTAGAGTAAATTGTTCCACTGATAGACTAATATAAAGGTGAGATATAAAACCCATGCGCTAGGTAGAATCTTAAGACCTTTGTGGAGGTTGAAGGTGTAAGCCATGATCATTTTGGCCCTTCTCCACTACACAGCATCAGTGGCATCAGCGCACATTGAATATATTTCTGAGTGCATACATATTATCTTGAGAAAATGAAATCGAAATTCATTAATAACTGAAAAAGGAAATCCTTACAGACATTTTGGGAACCACTTTCATGGCCATTATGAGCCTGAACACAGATCCTGCCCATTAAAACTTTTGCATCTGCAGTATTTGGTCACACACACACATGACTACACAATGTATATGTCCATACAAATGCCAAACATCTTCAGCATCTTCCACTTCTACATCACTCAACAGTATCATGAAAACAGCCCACAGCAAGAAAAACTCACACATTTCAACCACCATGTCTTGTAATGGATCACACCTTTGATCTCAAATGGTGAGAAAAAGTCACCAAAAAAGGCCACTGTAAACAGCCATACTATCCTTGATGACCGTGATAGTGACGCTTTCCTGCTGTCAGCAGATATCTGTTCTTATTTCAATGTAAAGAGACAATGACATTTTGGTAAAGATAACAATATGTGAGACCATCTGGGAACAATGCTGACAGAAACATTTCTGGGATTTAAAGATGTTATGGTTTGTTTGTTTTTTACCTTACAAGGAATGTAGATCTGACAGGATTCATGTCTTCCAATTATATTATCACCTGGAAAATACACAAGCATAGTAAGTGCAGTAAAGAATTTTCAAAACTGTGAGCTCACACATGTGTAATCATGTCTATTATGACTTAAATCTGTATTTCTTACAATAATAACTTTAAAAGATCTACATGAAGCAGATGGAGAACTTACAAAACTGTGTTTTGAACATAACAAGCTTTATATCAATTCTACGAAAACAAAATAGTAAAAATTCATTTAAAAAAAACAAAAAAACTTCAGAGTGTATCAATACACACACTAGATTCATATTACTGACATACTCATGTCCTGATGATGGACTCTCTCATAGGTCCTGGTGGCACGTCCTTTCACAGACGTGATGTGAACATGTCCTGCGGCCTTGGATTTTGAGTTCGGTGGTCTCTCTTCTGTTGAATAACAGCTACTATGCGCTGCTCAAATGCAATTAAGCCCTGCATGCAGAGCTGTCTCCAGCTTACTCCTTCCCTATTGGTAATGTTGATGCCACAGCTCTTGAAGCTGGCCTTCAGAGTATCTCTGTATTGCTTTAGTGATCTTTCCTGAGCATGGTATTCTTGCTTCAGCTCTCCACACAGGAGCATCATTAACATGCAGTTGTCTTCCATACAAACAATACGTCTTGTCCAATGAAGCTGGCAGTTGTTATGTAGAAACTTTATACTTGGCAAGCTATACTTTTTCAGAATTTGAAAATTGGATACTTATTACGTGTATTGCCATGTGATGTTTGCAGATTTTGCACAGATATCTCTAGTGGAACCATTTCAGCCACTGAATGCGCCATTGGTAGGTCTTGCAGCAGTACAGCAGGGCATTATGACTACAACTCTGTATACAAGTCTCTTGTGGACAGCCTGATGCTATGGTATTGCACAATCTCTTGACTAACCTTCCAAATCCAAAACAAGTGTCACTACCCGCGTTCAAACAAACAGGAACCAGGAAAAAATCAAAAAAAGAATAAGAATGTGTATTTAATACAACAAGACAAGACAGGTACAACATCTTTTGGCCAACTGGCCTTTGTCAAGCGTATGATCACAAACAAACACCAGATACAATAATTAGGAGAAAAAGACTGAAACTTCCCTGCTGTTCTGTCCAGTGTGAGAAAAGGTCTTAGTCCTTTGTCCTTTTCTCATACTGGACAGAGCAGCAGGGAAGTTTCTGTCTTTTTCTCCTAATTTTTGTATGTGTTTGTTTGTGATCTTATGCTTGACAAAGGCCAGTTGGCCAAAAATTTGTGCCTGTCTGGTCTGATTATATTATGTTCGCGTTCTGATTCTATTTTCGTGTTTTTCTGGTTCCTGTTTAAGTACATTAAAACACATAAAAACTTAAAACTGCTTGTACACATCACGTTTCCTTTGAGCCAAAAATGCAGTTCATACATGTACCCAATTATCAATCCTTACAGACAGTATGGAAGACTTCATGAAAAACATACACCACATATGAATGGACTTGCAATAAGTACTGATCTATAAAGCAAATCCAATAATCAGCCTCACCTTCATATATAGGGTACTCTTTATTCTGCAGACCCTTCTGCTCATGCACATGGAGATAAGCAACCTGAAAAATGAAGCAGTTATTGAAAAGAAATTTTCACTGAACACATTTCTCGTATTTAACCATTTGACTCCCACACCCTACTCACCAACTGCAAAAACTTAACCCTTTGACTCCCTCACCTTATCCACCAGCTTCCTCTTTTTTTTAATTGGGCACGCCTTGTTGTGTTGTTCTCATCAGAACAATTTCCTATGAAATTATGAAAATGTACCACAGTACTTTATTATCATGTGCCCATATTACCTTGTGAAGAAGATGTTAGTCGATGATATGTCAGAGACATTTTTGTTTTATTGTGAAACAGTTTTGATAAGAAGGAAGTCGTTTCTATCAGACAGAATTTTTTTTCTCATGAACCTGTGCCTGTGTAAATTCTTGAATTCTGACAAGAGTTTGCTGATGATGGATTAATATAAATGGACAAAAAGAAAGACGAGACGAGACTTGTCTTGAAGGTGACATACATCATTAGTTTATTAGTAAAGCAAAATGTGGCACAGCATTCAAATATGTTGTGACTCCAGTTTCCATGGCTAGACTCAGTCTTTTGGTATAGTGTAAAACCTTTTCAAGTTTAAAAAAAATCTACATCTTTTCTTAATAAACTAAACAACTTAAGATACAATGATAAAATAGCAGTTCTGCTGTGTGTATATGTAGAGGGTAGGGCGCTAGTGTAATCTTTCTGAGCAGGGTGTCTTCAGCATGAGGGGATCCGGCGTGTGCCAGCCATCTGTGTGTCATTTTCGGAAGGGGTACTATGCCAGATCCCTGAACACCAACAGGAGGGTTTTGTTTTCTGTAGTTGTTGTTGTTGTTGTTAATCAGGCCTTAGTATGGTTTTGACAATCTCTTAAGTCAATACTTGTGCAGATCTGCCTATGTCTAAACCCCATTTATGTGTATTTACATGCACAGCATTAAGTATAAATACATTTAAGATTATGTAACTTTGTAAGTCATGAAAGTGTCCGACAGCTTATGGAAACATACCAGCATGCACGCACTCTGAAGACGAAGTATACTGACTGTGCAGCAATATATCACTTCCAAGTGTGGGCAAAGACGGTGTGCACACATGCATCCAAGTCATAAATGCTCTATTAGTCTGCTATTGATCACAGTGATCCTGTGTTGCTTGACAAGGTGGTTTAACTTCAGGAAACTTACATAAACACTTACTGTATTAATAAAAGCTACAGCTACACATTATAAGATTAACATCCTAGTCAACAGCACAATAACCAAGTAAGAGTGTATTTTATTACATATGACTTTTAAGTGTCACCACAAATACCAATTCAAGAGCAATATCTTTCTAAAACAATTGATGAACAATACTTTCCCACAAGCTCAAACTGAATGAAGCTGTGCAGATAACATACTATTATCAAGTCATAATAATGTTTGATCTGAAATTTATATAGAGGATTACATGATGTATAGTACATGGTATACTGCACAACAACAACAAAAACAACAGTAATATAATAATAATAATAATAACAATAATAATAACAACAATAATAAAGATTTTCATATTGCATGACACCCCATGGAAACAAGCTCTTTAATAGCACTTTGCACTTTACAGAAAATGTTGTAAAGACATAAGTCAACAATAAATCAATGACAGAACTGGAAAAGAAAAACAACAGTATCATAGACATGTATGAGAACACTCTTCATATAAATGCACTTGAATACACCCAACACACACAGGCATGTGCACACACACATTAACAGACTAGCACTTACAGGGACTCATGCTGGCAAACACACAAACACTAATTTCATGGCCAAGAAGAACTTACTGGTGTTTTTTGTGAGGGTGACAAGTCTTCATCTGTTTCATCATCAAACTCTTCATGGTAAATGGCTTGTGTTGCATCAAGAGTGTCAAAGTCCATTGTGGTTGTTTAACATCAACAGCACTTGAGACTGAAAACACACACAAAAACACTAATTCTACTAAAAAAAAACCACATCCACACTGGTTTTGCATAGCAAACATACACTGAAATGAATGGACACACAGAAAACCAATCAGGATACTTCAACAGGACAAAGTCCTGCTTTCCATCTTCGTTTTTTCCTTTCAGAAAAATCAGACAGACAGAAAAGTTCTGTGGGTGATTTTTTTTCAACCTGCCCGATGTCAGCACCTAAACTCCTAAACTGTTTTTTCCCCCCCATAAATCTATGTTGAAAATATCTGAACAAAACCATTTGGCCAGTGTTTTTTCATCTACACTACTTCTTTGGTCTGAAATTCTTCACCTTACACAATATGACAGATTCTACCAGTACAGTGGAGTCCATTTATCATGAACCTATTACATCAAAATTTCGACAATAACGTACTCCCCCCCCCCCCCCCCCCCCCCCCCTGCTCACTTCCTTTTCTTTCCCTCCTGCAAAATACTGTCTATAACAAACAAAATCTACTTTCCCACATACTAAACTCCTCTTTGTATGAACCAGCTGGTCTTTCCCAAAGGCCAAGCTTGCTATGTTTAGTCTTGCCCCAAGACTGGTACAACTGTTCATCCTAACACCACATGACAAAGGTCAGCGTACATATGCCAGGTTTCTTCAAAAGTCAATGAAAACTATCAGCCACTTCCTCACACTGGTGATGTAATGTCAAAAGCAATATGTACATAATATGCCGTGTGTGTGTGTGTGTGTGTGTGTGTGTGTGTGTGGTGTGTGTGTGTGTGTGTGTGTGTGTGTGTGTATGTGTGCGTGTGTGTGTGCATGTGTATGTATGTGCATGTTGTGTGTGTGTGTGTGTGTGTGTGTGTGTGTGTGTGTGTGTGTGTGTGTGTGTGTGTGTGTGTGTGTTGTGTGTGTGTGTGTGGGGTGTGTATGCGTATGCGTGTGCACGCACACGTTTCTTTTTGGATACTTTAGTGAGCAAGTCATACAACTGTTTGAAATATATCATGACTTAAAAAAAGAAAAAGAAACTGATTGAAAATCATCATAATCAAGATGTCTAAAATAGGGAACATTGTGAAAATGATGTGAATTCCATCGGTAAGGCAACAAACAATCACAATGTGTAAAGTCACTGATTTTTCTTATTTATCACAACTATAAACTACTGTTTTATGATTAACACATATTCGTCTCCTCTAAATTTCATTGTAGGCAGATTCCACTGTATCTCCTTTTAACTCTGCTTAAAAACCTATTCACATCTTATTATCGTACTTTATTTTGCTTTTCACCATTCCCTCCATTCTATCATTATCCACACAGACAGTGTGTGTGCACAGCGTGTATGTGCGTGCGTGTGTGTGTGTGCGTGTGTGTGTGTATGTTCCCTCTGGTGTGTGTGTGTGTGTGTGTGTGTGTGTGTGTGTGTGTGTGTGTGTGTGTGTGTGTGTGTGTGTGTGTGTGTGTGTGTGTGTGTGTGTGTGCATGCATGTGTGTTGTGTAAGTGTGTGTTTGTGCAATTGGAAGTCCAACATCCTAACCAACTTACCTGTTGCACCTGTCACTGCGCTACTATGAGCCTGGCTTTGGAAATATTGTGCTTGATGTTTCCAGTCCACCCAATTATGAGTGGGTACTAACCCCAGTTTAGGGTCAGCTAAAAGATGAAACATAAAAGCAGAGGAGTGGAATCACCCTAAAAAAGAACTGACTTGAGAGTAATTTATTTTCTGCCGCTTTTCTCCCCAACCACCTGACTGCTTGGGAAAGAGTCCTGCAGCCTTGGGTTCTATTTGCGCTGGTGTCTCTTCTATTGAACAGCAACAGTTCTGCAATGTATAAATGTTTACACTGTGTGAGCAGTGTCTTCCCAGTTGGTGATGTGGATGCCACAGTCGAGGTTAGCTTTCAGAGTATCCTTAGATCATTTTAAAGGTCTTCTTTGATCCATGTAGAAGCATCTTTGGGATGCGTTTGTCTTTCATACAGACGTGTCCTGTTCAATGGAGCAGGCACTTGATCAAATATTTTACACTTGGAAAACCATGATTCTTCAGAGTTTGAAGATTGGGCTCTTGATCATATCACATGATACTACAGATCTTGTGCAGACATCTTTGGTGAAATTGTTCCATGCTGTCAGTAGGCAGTCTAGGTTTTGCAGCAGTATAGCATGGTGCCAAAGATTACTACAATCTGTGGTGAACATGATAACGTCTGTTTTCTACAACCTCTGGGAAGGCAAAGCTAGCCTTAGAGATGTGCAGCTCAAGTTTCAGCTTCAGTTTCAATTTCTCAACAAGGCATCTCTGCACTTGGAATGAATTCCATATGCACTAATGTCACAGGTGCCATGCGATGGAGAAGATCCAGAACGACGATGGCACAACCTTAAGCCTGCACATAAACCTATGAGCTGGCCAAGTCCTGAGGTCCTACTAGATAGTTCCATAACCCTGGGGTCATAGGGGAGTGAGGTGGTGGAGACCAACTTTTCCCGGGGCCAGCATTATGAGGGCAGCGCCCATCCCTTCTCCCTTGATTCAAATTCATGTTCATATTCTTTTTTTTTACCAAGACTTCAGAAAGGCAAGAAGGCTAACTGGTCTTCAAGGGTGGGACCTAGGAAATCAGCCTACCTCTCCAATGTTTTATACTATGGCAACCGGGCAATGCCCTGCTCTTCATGATTTTCAACTGCCATGGGATCTTTAGCGTGTGCAGCCAGAAGGCACACAGATCTGACTTGTTTTTCGACCCTTTCCAAAAGACTTTAGAGAGACGTTCACTTCAATTTTCCCGTCAAACTGAGGAGAAAAGTTGAGGCTTCTACAGGGAAGAAACCCTGGAATTCGAGTTTATTTATTGGCAGGCAAACGTCTGAAGCATCCTGCCACTCTTCTACCTTTGCAGCTCCATCTCAGCATCAAGAGATCCACTGTCCCTACAACCTGGCAAAATGGGCTGTGTCTACAGCATCATACCTGGACACTTTTGCAGTCATATGCACACCCCCTGTGGTTGTGGAAAAGCAACTTTGGGAGCTTCCAACTGCTAAGTGTTGAGACTATAGTAAGGGGAGACAAGCTGTTGGCTGGACAGACTGTCCAATAGAGATATGAAGGCCCAGAGTAAGGCAAGAGAGGGCTCTTCCATTCTCTCTTGGTCCAGTAGCTGGGCTGGGCCTGGTTGGTGTGCATTGTGTGGCCATCTCCCAGGTTTTGTCATCTCCCCCACCTTACTATACGGTTTGTAAACAAGATAACTGATGACTGGGTCAAAAAGGGTCATGCAGCACATGGACAGCCCCTTTGGCTTAGTGAAATAGCTACCATGTGATGTCAGGAGCTTGGAGGTAATTGTCCAGACAGTGGTGAGGCATTGGTGCTCTAAGTCGTATCAAGCACCCTGGGGTGTTTTTGTTTTGTTTGTTTTTTTGTTCACCTAAGTCTATAGGTAGTCCAGTGATGGCCGAAAGCCAGACAGAAAAAGTCCATCGACACAACATAATCCAGATGGTCATGGTTTTTGCTGTGAATGTGAATTACATTATGCGACGATAACTTTTTCCTTTTAACTGAAACAATTTTAAACATGATAGTGATTACTGAAACCAATTCCTCTAAATCTGGGCCCATTAAAGCCTATAATAAAGGTGTGCACAGATTCAAACATATGGCATTTTGTTAAAGGATTCCAAGTTATCTGCTTCTCACTGCAAGACAAATGCAATATGAATGTCATGCTGTCTAAATCAGCAAGTGTGTCAGTGACAGAGGAGCGGGGGTCAGGAGGATGAGGAGCACACAGTGCTTACAAATACAGTCTCTGACAGAGAGACGCACCGACACACACACAAGTCGAGTGTGTAACACACACTATCGTGCAATGACACACTGACATACATAAGTAGGCTACATGTACCACAGTATGACAGTACCACTACTGAGTACTGTAGACCCTAATTAACACACTGACACAGATGCCTAGATGGATAGAACTGCAACTAGATCCTGCAATGCATGACCTGTGATAAGAACTGCAAGTCACTAAAACCACTGATTCATTGCACGTACTCAAGTTAATTAACGAGTTAAATTGACAGTGACACATTGACAGTGGCAGGGAGTCTGAGATGAGTGTGACAAATCCCGCCAACACTGCTAAGCAAAGGCCAAAGTTACACTAAAGTTACAGTAATGCAAGAGATTGAACTTTAACTGTTTTAGGCACTTTGACGAACAAGCATATACAGACCTCACGGACAATGTACATGCCTTAATTTCGTTTGTCACAAACAAAACAGAACGAACCTGCTTGTTGGTGTCAGTTTCTTGTCCGATCTGTCGGTCTTAAAATGCAATAAACACAATCGCCGAATCGGTGTGACTGAAGGGAAGCTACTCTAAGTACTGATCCGAGAAGTTCCGAGACTGTCCGGAGACGAGGAGACAAGCTGACAGAAGGGGCGAAAGTGCTTATTTCGGGGTGTTTCTGCCTCAACATGGGAGTGAAGAAGGAAACAATTAAACCCGGCGATGGTATGCTGTTCTACTGACTGTTCAAATAATCTGTTTTTGTGTTTAAAGCAGCCAGACTACTCAGATCCTGCAGCATGGATGTCATGTTTTGATTGTTTTGATCTGCTTACAGCTGCTAAACAATACAAAATTCAGTGGATCAGTGGATGTCTGCTACTAGCTTCATCTACACTATATTACTCATCAGTTGATTTGTACAAGTTGTATGTGAGCATGTGTAACATAAATGAACATTGATGATGCATTGATCAAGCAATGGCCTAATAGTAATAATGTACTGGTCACTGTCTGGTTTATCATCGAATAATATTGCAGAGTTCTAATTGCAGACAAATAACGATTGTTAGGTTTTGGGTTGTTTAGGAAGATTTTACTCATGTAAGCGACTCATCTTACCAGATCTGGTTACATATCATGAAATTCTGTAATTGTGGACACAAGTTGGTTACCAGTGAGTACCTTTGTGATCTAGAGTCACAGAGTAAGTGCATAGTGCAAGATTTAAAAAAAAAAAGTTCTTCTCTTTCTGGGAGAAGAGGCTTTCTTTGGCCCCAGTAACTAATAGAAAATTAACAGCTATAGGGGGCAATGTTCCTTGACCTTTGAGCCCGCCGAAGTGCTATATACTGTCCCAGCATCTCTGATAGTCATATTTTCCAATTTAAAGTATGCTTCCCTCTACTTTCAGACTTGGTGATTAATGTAACAAATATCAGTTTCAGTATACATATCATACACATTTTGATTTCATAACTTTTATGTACATTTTTGATGGGTGCAGTGGTCAAATGGACTTCCGGTCGGAAAGCCTAGGATTTGATCCACATAGATACCACCACCTGGTGTATAAAGGATGAATATTTTTCTGATCTCCCAGGTCAACATGTATGCAGACCTGCTAGTGCCTAAACCCCTTTCATGTGTATACGTATGTGTGGAATATCGAATATATACATGAAAGATCCTTTAAGCCATGTCAGTGGTGGGCTTACGGAAACATGAAAAATCCCAGCATGAAAACTACGGCAAGTTTTAAAAAATGGCTTTTAGCCAGTAATTTCTACCATGGAAAGTAAAATATCTTTGTTACTGTTCAGTGTGTAACATACACCCAGCAATCCATTGTTGATTTAAATATCCCTCTATCAGTATGAACACTGAGCTGTGGCATTGTATAATCATTTGCATGTATACATGATTATGCAATGCCACTTGATCAGTAGAACTTTGCAAGTGACAATGTGGTTTATATATTTATGTTAGGATATGTAATATGGTTAGAATACTTAGATGCTGCGAGTTGTAAAAAGTGAATTTCATTTGGGAATGTTTGTATTTTGGTATGTGTATACATATATGTTCGTTCGTTCTTTGATTTAACGTCTTTTCACTACGAGTGATATTAGACTAATTTTGTGCATGTGTGTGTGTATGTGTGTGTGTATGTGTGTGTGTGTGTGTGTGTGTGTGTATGTGTGTGTGTGTGTGTGTGTGTGTGTGTGATACTTCATTCTTTTCTGTAATACGCTGTATGTCTCAATACATAATGTGCAGTGAATCCAAATGAAAAGAAAAGAATGCTATATTAGAATGGTTGTTTTTGTCATTATTATTATTATGATTATTACTTTTTTTGTCAACATCATCATCTTCTTCATCATTATTATTGTTGTTATTAGTAGTAGTATTATATTATTATTATTATTGTGTTCCTGTTGTTCTTGTTGGTTGTTATTCTTGTTATTGTTGTTATCATCATTAGTACATAATACTAGTAGTATTGTTATTGTTATTGCTATCATTATGTTTAATGGTACATATATTTGATTTGTAGGTGCAACCTTTCCAAAGAAAGGGCAGATGGTGGTGATTCATTATACAGGTAAGATCAGTGTAAAAATGTATGCTTTACTGCTTTACTTAGCATCAAAATTAGTCAAGCAACAGTTTGAGTCATCAGCAATGCAAGCGTTTTGCAAGAGTTAACTCTAGAGATGAATTGACCTTTGCCTTTTGGTTAATTCTCCCAGAACCATAGAGATGCTCAATTCTTCCAGATGAATTAAGTATTGAAAAATTATCTCATTCTGTCCATTTTGATCTGTCCATCTGTGTCTGTTTATCCATTTGTCTGCTGTCTGTCTGTCTGTCTCTCTCTTTCTCTCACTCTCTCTCTCTCTCCCTCTTTCTCTCTTTTTTTTTTTTTTCTCTCTCTTGTTTTTTTAAAAGGATATGAAACAAAGACTCTTGTTTGTCTTACAACGAGTTATGTTATGCTCTGGCTGTAAATGTGTGTAATGCTCACAAAGAATTCTGAAAACAGTATGGTGCCAGTGCATGGTAGTAGTAGTGGCATTACTAACCTGAGACAATGGGCACCTCTTTTCCTAAATCGTATAATTCTCATTTACTAAGCACTGTTTCTTTCTTACTTCGAACTTTTTTGGTCATGACCATTAAACTGATTTCTTTTTTCGAACTTTTTTGGTCATGACCATTTAAACTGATTTCTTCTTCCTCTGTGTGCTATGTTTTCTCAGACTGTGCTGTTATCCTCTGCCCCCTCCTCTTTCTCTCTCCCTGTCTTATCTGTCTTGTTTTTGATTTACAGGGTTTATTGCATCAACTGGACAGAAGTTTGATTCATCACGTGATAGAAATAATCCTTTCAAATTTAAAATGGGCTTGGGAGAAGTCCTTAAAGGTAAATGATCTTGATATTGAAATGATGAATATTGCATGTTAAATGTTGCTGTTGCTAGTTAGACATGTTGTGTTTTTTGAAAATTGACAGCTGTTGCCTTGCATTTTTAAAGAGTTGTTCTTAGGTATGCTTTAAGAAAGGAATCTGATGATCTGAATGTGTTATGAATGAATCATGACATTTTCGATGTTGCATTTAGAAAGAAAAAAAAAATAATCTGTATATATATATGTATATATGTGTGTGTGTGTGTGTGCGTGTGTGTGTGTGTTGTGTGTGTGTGTGTGTGTTGTGTGTGTGTGTGTGTGTGTGTGTGTGTGTGTGTGTGTGTGTGTGTGTGTGTACAGATAGATGTAAAGATATATGTCATGATGGTAAAGAGTGGAATCCAAGACTGTGGGACATAGGTATTGTATATGCTGCTGTTAAATCATACAGAATAGAATCCAAAGCTGTGAATGTGATCTTGATGAATTACATGTGCTCTTTGATCTGTTGTTGTTATTAAGAGTGAATTTCATAGCTAATGGTGTAATGTGTTGGTTGATATACCGATTTGTTTATAGTAATTTATTCAGTTATTTTTCAATAATAAGAAGAACAACAAATTAATGATTGATGTGTCTGCAGTTTGAAATCCTGTGCATCAATAAAAGCTGATTGTTGCTAAGTTAAGTGTCATTCAAAAGTATATGTCATTTTTGTAGTTTTTGATTGGTTAGCTGGTTTTAAGACTAGTTTTGTGTGTGTTTGGGGGGGGGGATGTAAGATTGGCTTTTGTGTGTGGGTGGGTGTAATGTGGTGGGTGGGTGTATTGTGTCGGTATATTGTTTGGATTTGTTTATTTTTGCGTTTAAATTCTATTAAAAATCTTAAAAGTGTAAAAATGAATTACTTTGCATCCCAGAGGTTAGAATCCACATTGTACGATCTCAGTCATTAAAAATGATGGCATTTGTTGTGTTTTCGTTCAGTTCTGGTTGTGAGTAAATTATTTTCTGAGTGTCATTTTTAATCAGTAACAGAAGGACATACATCTTACTGTTTTGGTAAGTTAAGTCTTAAGATGACCTGATTGATCGTGTTGAATTAATCAGAATGTGAATGTCTTCATAGATCAAAGTATTTACCTTGTGTGTTATGTTTTAATAAAATTTGATACAGGTTTATATGAATTCAGTCAAAATAAAACATTATGACTGTGTGTGTTTTCAATTGAATATGAATCATTGAATGTATTTTTGTTTGCAGGCTGGGAAGAGGGGATCTCAAAGGTAAGTGTCAGCCTATCTGGTTTCATTTCTTTTAAATATTCATGAAAAGCAGAAAACATTTTTGCTTTTTTTTTTTAATTTCTTAAAAAATTTTTTTTTTTTTTTTTTTATAAACTAAGCAAAGTTGTGAAGTATTTATGTACCTCTCAACCAACTGATACACAGAATATGCATCAAAATGCACACACACACACACACACACACACACACACACACACACACACACACACACACACACACACACACACACACACACACACACACACACACACACACACACACACAACACACACACACACACACACACACACACACACACAACACACACACACACACACACACACACACCACATATGAAGAGGAGAACATAGACTGGTACCTGATTTTGCAGTAATCCATGAAATGAAAGATACAAAAATCTTTCTCAGTTTTTAGAGAAGAAAAGTCACATAATCTGCTGTAGGTTTTAGTAAGGAAAAGTCACAGAATCTGCCTCAGTTTTTGGGGAAAAAGGACAGATTTTGCCTCAGTTTTCGGCATAGTATTTATACATGTGTGAATAGCATATTTCTTTTCAGCATATTTCTTCTTTTATCTTCTTGTATTTTATGTGTACACAAGTGTGTTTGTGTACACAAGTGTGTGTGCGCTTGCGCACATGCACTTGGTTGTGTGTGTGTGTGTGTGTGTGGTGTGGTGTTGTGGCATATAAATCAAGAGTAACTGTAAACATTAAAGATAATGTTCAGTTTTCAATAATCAGCTTCTAGTTTATTAATAATGATGATGTACAATGGGGAGCTCTTTAAATCTCACTCATCCTTTCCACCAGCTTCCTGATAAGACTGTATCATAGCTTCTGTGACGTTGTGATTGAACAACCAGTTAACTTTTTTTGTTTCAGATGAGTGCTGGAGAGAGAGCACAACTAACCTGCACACCTGATGTTGCCTATGGAGATAGGGGGTACCCTGGAGTATATCCTTTTTAACAGTTTGGAGTTAATTGATAACAGATACTAACAGAATCTACTTCAGTCTCCTTATGCTGGATTTTGAACCCTTCATGGAGTTTTTGTCAGAACGAATGGTTTGCTGTGCGTATGGCTTTGGGAGCAGAGCCAGCCCTACAGCTAATATTTTAAGGGAGGGTGTGTGTTTTGTTTTCGGTAATGTTTTCTGATGATCATACACATTGTTTGGCCCTTGCTGTCAGACATTATGTCACCGCACTGTTGCACACTCCATATACAGTGGATTTGCATGAAAATTTATTTCTGTTTCCAAAAACTGTTGACCAATGAACATGGCTCATATGGTTTACGATGTGCGTATTTGATATTCTGTATGTGTGTACATGTACACTTGAAGGAGGTTTAGGCGCTAGTAGGTCTGCACTTATGTTGACATGGGAGATCTGAAAAATCTCCACTGTTTACCCACCACCCACTATCCAGGCAGAATCGAACTCAGATGTTCTGATTGGAAGTCCAGCATCTTAACCACTTGGCTATTTCACTTGTCAATTATTTGGTTTGCTGAAGACCCCTAAAAGGAGATAGTTGCTCCACCAGGATATGATTGAAATGGATTCTGTCAGTATTTGTTTTATTCTACCCAGGCAGAACTAGGTACCAATCCAGTCTGCATTCTCAAAGGTTTGGAGCTAGATATAATGTATAAGCGTCCATCTTCCTTTTTATGTTTAATTATTATTATTGCTATGGTTGCTTGTAGGAAAAGGATGCTGCATGAGGTCTCTAGAAGGCACTGTGCCATACTCTACTTTTGCTTTCTTTAGTGGGGTATTGTTATGTATATGGATAGGCCTAATTATTTACTGCCAGTCAGCATTCATGAGAAATAGTACAGTATTTGCAGTTCAGCACAATTTTAGCACAGTCAAAAAATAACTTTATTCTTAGTAACTTCATATAGGCTAGGTATGTGACAGTCTTTAAATTCCTTCACTGCTAATGCTTTTGGCTGTGGTATATGGTGAGAAAATTTATGGGAAAACTGAAAAGTACACCTGCAGTTTTTGTTTACTCTCATTTCCAAATGTATTACAGATAATACTATAAAAGTATTTACTCTCATTTCCAAAAGTATTACAGATAGTACTCTAAAAGTATGGATCAAATGAAACTGAATTGAATGAAGCTTCTTTTTGTGATATAATATAATTTACAAATATTGAACCAGATTTTCACACAAGCATGAATCAGAGACTGATAATTGTCTTCAGAATCACCATCCTGTTGTGCGTCGTCCAAATCAGAATCTGTCGTTGGATGCTTTTCTATTTTGAGAAGCCTGCAGAAGCTCGAACATCATTAACAACTGTTAACAAAGCAGTTTCTTTACTGTGAGTTTTATGACAGGCTGACTGAAAAGGTTCAGGCAGATTCTTGCCTTCTATGTGACTCATCAGCTTGAGAAGACGATACACTCCAGGACTATAGACAAGAATGGAAGATTGGACACAAGCTGATAGGTTTTTAGATTGTTGGGATCAAGACTGGACATTCTGAGCAGGAATTTGACAAGGGCATGTTTAAACTCTGTGAAATGACAACTGTGTTTAAATAAATATGTTTTGTTTCAGTTACAATTGGAGAAATTTCTTCAGTACAGTCAAAAAGAAGAGAGTATGATGTATTTCACAAAAACTTCCCCAAATTTCTCAGACAGTGCAGAGAATAATGAGAGAAGTGTACCAGGAAAGGAAGAGTTTTCAGGGACAAAACTTTGAATTGCTCTGTCAATATTTCTATTTTCAGTGAAACAGTGACACTACTCTTGACATGTACATCAGCAATGCATTCACAGTGATGGCTTATGTTTCAACAACATAGTGAAGAGGTCAGTGACCACCCATAAACTGCTGATAAATTTGTGCCAGCACATTTTCCCTAACAGATGCACTTATAGCTTTATTTCATTAATAATTTTGAGTCAAGATTGCAGTAGATATGCCACTGTCTCAGATCCAGTTTTAGTAACTTTTAGATTCATGTGTTTACTGTTTTCATTACCATGGTAAAACCTTTTCTGTTATTGATATGAAAAAGAAATGCACTGCATTCACCTTAGAACTTGAACAGTGTTCTTACTAACACAGATGTAGATAAAATGCCAATCAGGTTCAAAGTTTGGGTCTTCAACAGGGTACAAAAACAACATACAGATACGTATACAAGAAGAAACAAAACAAACTTAACACATCACAAATTCCATCATGACACAGAAATTAATCCAGTGCAATCTAGTTTAGCTTCTTAAATGAAATCTGTTCCTTCCCAAATTTCTTTTCGTCTTCTCCTCAATTTCTCTTGACAGTTTGCGTACACAAAGACCTTTGCTTGAAAAAAATGGGACTTAAGTCCTTTGAGCATTAGCTCATCTTTGCTTTTCTGTGTTTTTCTTTCTTTTTTCTTTTTTGAAAAGTTGTTTTGATTTTATTTATATAATTGCAAGATTTTTGAAAAGTTGTTTTCAGGAAGTTGTTTTCTTCTTTGTTCTTTTGATAGAAACATGTTTGTTATGCTCTTGATTTTTGTATCCATTATCCTTGACTTGCATACTATCCCGCCCAAAGCCATCCTGATATTCGACGTGGAACTTATCAAGCTAGAGTGATGTGAATATCTAATCTGTGTTAACCAGTTTGACAGTCAGTTGTATGGAAACAGACTTGACTTACAAAGAGGCCACAGCCACAGCATCACTGAAAATGTCACGAGTGCACATGAACCAGTGATTTGCCACACTACAAAATGTTCAGTGTTGACTTCGTACAAGCTACATCTTGATATAATGTAACATTAACAGTGAACTTTACTTTGAAAAATCTGAACAGGTTTGTATTTTTTCTGTTGCTTGGAATTGATATCAATTTCTTCACTACAAATTTATGTAACATGGCAAAACTGTCCCTGTGCCAGATCTGACTTGGATATTTAAAGAGACTGTGTGTGTGTGTGTGTGTGTGTGTGTGTGTGTGTGTGTGTGTGTGTGTGTGTGTGTGTGTGTGTGTGTGTGTGTGTGTGTGTGTGTGTGTGTGAAATAAGCTATGGATAATTTGGAAGTGCACCAAACTCTTCAAAGTAGATGATAGGTCAAGCAAAAGATAGCCCTCAGTGGCATGCAAAATTTTACAGTCCCACAGATGTGTTGATTTCACTTGTCTAGAGCGCAGTTGTGAATAGGTGTTAAAAGAAAGGAAGGCATGATACCTCAATAGAGTTAAAAATGTGCCTTTCTAGGGAATACAGCCTGTTGTACTTACTGTTGTGAAGGTGATACTCATGGACTGATAGTATTGTGAAGTGGGATAGAGAGGAGAGGCTTTCTTGGTGACAAACATTTGTAAAAGGGCATTTACAGAACTTTGTGGGTGGCACATTTCAGGTCGGACATTATTTCGTTTTGTAATGTTGGGGCAAACAGAAAGCAAAATCTGTATCAACGAACTTTTCATAAAAAAATACTCAGGGGTAGATCTGGTGCAGGCGTTCATTTTGTCTTGTTTCAGTTTGATAAATCAGTGAACTGATATGAAAAAATACACCATTCAGATCTGGCATTTTCATGTTTGGTGTATCTCTTGGACCCATAATGTTTGTTTGAATCCTCTTAAAGTATTGTCTTGACTATGTGAGAAAAATCTTTCTGACATGCACAAACACAATTTGAAATCTAGAATGCTTATTATCAATTAGGCAGTTTATCTGACATAAACTGCTGCAAGTTTGGTATAGAAATGTGAAACTACAAATGCTTTCATGATTTAAAAAAAAAAAAGTCAGAGTGAATCCATACCACAGTGCCTGACCATTGTAGCATTAGCATGTCGGTGGTTTTTCTCCCTTGCAAAAAAATCTTTATTCTTTCAAAAGGTTTCTATTCGAAATCAAGAGCATTAGCACACAACAGTAGTCCACACAGTGTCCTTTTACAAAAAAATCAGGACTTAGATGATCAGTGTCATGTTTTATATGTTCTCTTCTGAACTTAAATTTCTAATAACTGATTTTCATACATGATGGAAAAAAAATTGTCTTCAGTTTGATAAAGTGATTTTCATTGATTGACAGTTTCTGCTTTTGCCAGTATATCAGAATGAAAAGTTTTCATTTAATTATATTCACAATAACGTATTTCCATATTCTGATGTAAACAAAAAGTCTTGGAATAAAATAAAAGCCAACAGACAAGCAATAATATGTGGAATAATCTGCTAGGCATAGAAGAAATAATTCTTTCGAAGCCGTATGTAGTTGCCATTAAACTTACAGTTGATATTGTACAGTCATCCAGAGAATGCATACACATTTTTAGCAAGAATTGATTTGAGGTACAGGTCAGTCATTTGTCAACCTGGGTTTTTTGCAACATGTATAGTTTGTGTTTCATTTGAAATATATATATAAACACAGAAAATAGAAATACACATACAAGCAAAAAAGATACAGTACACACACTTTTTTAAGCAAAAAGGCACAGGGAAATATGTTCCTGGTGCCGATCTCTTGTTTCTCTCTGTCTCTGTCTCTGTCTCTGTCTGTCCTTTCTCTCTCTCTCTCTCTGTTTGTCTTTTTATGTGTCTTTCTCTCTCTTTTTGTCCTTCTGTATCTGCCTCTTTCTCTCTATCTCTTTCTTTCCTTCTCTGTCTGTCTCTATCTATCGCTGTCTCTTTCTCTTGCTGTCTCTCTCTCTCTCTTTTCTCTCTCTCTCTCTCTCTCTCTCTTTTTCTTACTCTGGCTGTTATATGATAATGTTGTTTTGTATGTATTTTGATGGAAGGAAAACAGATGCACAGTTGTATGTCCTTCCTTGTCTGCATCAGATTTGTATAACTATTGATATCTAATGTGGTCTTGTGTCTGTGGTGAATGCATTGGTATTGACATCAGTTAAGGCAGTACAGTCATATGCTTGCATGATGGTGTGTTGGTCAGTGAGTAAGAGGGAGAGGAATTGTGGCATGTATTTGATGAGTGGATCTTTTTATTTCAGTAAATGATGGTATATTGGGTGGTGCCATGAAAATGAAGATGGATATTTTCTGCACAGTGCAGGGATGTTGGTTATTTTCCTGCAGAATGTAATTACACAGCCGTGCAGATATAAACAAAAGTGCCACCAGAAATAAACCACTTCTCACAACATACAAACCACTGCCACCTTCCCGATCTTTCAGGTGTTGTTTGTTTGCTTTTGTGGATATTTTTTGGGGGGGGTTTTGTCTGTTGTTCTCTCTCAGACCTGTTTTACCAGTCACTGCCTCATGATGTGGACATGGTGAATGCAGGTAAAGCTTTATATAGCATGGGTTTAACTTTAGAAAACAATGCATTGTGATCTGTGGTTGTTTTTTAACTGGAAAGCAGTCTGGATTACTTGGAGGATGGTAGTTGACTGTCTTCATCATTCTGTCCTTGAAGAATGAAATATTAAGTCAGTTGAATCAACCTGAGTTGTCTGTTCATAAATCATCATCTGCTTTTTGTAGATGAGTCTTGCTGAGTGAGATAAGAACTCATAATTGTTTTTTATTCAAAAGGTCAGACCTGTTTTGAAAAAATGTATGCATTAATTATGATTTTGTGTCATAAACATACATTGTGTTCAGGTTATAATTAGGTGTGGCCAATTTTTCAAAGTCACATTGAACTAAAAGAGATCTGCATTGTCAGCAAAAACATTGTTTTTGAGAATGTGTACTGAAACTCGGCTTGCCATGTTTTATACATGTCTTCGCCTTAGCACTAAACATAGCCCAGGAAGGGAACTTGTATTACACAAAGAATATTCTTATCTGTTCCAGATTTCAGCCGAATTATATGTCTTCACAAAAAATTGTAAATGCTTGAGCTTGAAATGGGATTTGTATGCGTGATTGCAAAGGATGCTGCTATTTGTCCCTCCCCCCTTCCCGTAACCCAGCTTCTTCAGTCTTTACAAAAAATGAAAAAGCTTAATGCTATCTGGAACTTTAAAAGGATTTACTGATGGATCTGTCAAAGATATGGGTCACATGTTGACAATAGGAAGGGCCCATTTCTAAGGTAACTATTACGGCACACACAGTGATTGGTAGAAAATCACAATCTTCAAGACGTTTGACTGTCTTTGTTCTTTGCTTTGGAGACATATGGAAGATTGATGGTTTTTATTTTGTGCTGGTGTAATTTCATTGTGGGCATAAATGAACATGATTGACGCTGAATGATTTTTGTATATAAATGTGTTGAGAGTTGGGAATGGAGATTTATTCTTCTTTGTTCTCATGGAGTGATGTGTATGTTTATATTAAATGCACTTGAGCTGTCTGACCTGAGCTTCATTTTAGAGAAGCAGATGTCTTTCTTTGTTTCTCTTCATACCCAATTTCCCCAACATCCTCCCACACTTTCACCCTCCTCACACTCCCTTTGTTCCCCCTCCCCCACCACCACTTTTGTGTTTTATAAGAGGGGAGGGGGATGTTTCGTGTGCATTTTCTTTTGTTTATTTGTGTTGTTTAGTTGGTTGCTGCTTGTTCAGTCTTAAGGACAGTTATGACTTAATGTACGCTTCTCTTTTGTTCTTCAGTTTTCTTAATATTTAGTGGTTTATGAATGAATATCTTTTTTGACAGTCGATTTTCTGTGATTTATGGATTTATAAGCTATTTTTGTAGAGTTTGATTGGTATATTTATGTTGCATTTCTTCTCTCCAAAAATGCAGTTTCCTTTTATAATGTTAAGTAAAACAGCATTATATCATTACAGAGTATACTACGTTCTGTTTATTAATGATTTCTTTATCATGGATTGTACGGTGATGATGGTAGAGTATATATGCTAGGCAGACAAGCAGGAGGATGGGACTGATGTCTGAAATATGTAACTCAAGAACTGACTTTGTACAGTGTGCAATAAATGTATCTGTTGTTCATTACTTGTGTCCCCTTTAATGCCATCTCATGCAAATTGTGAAAATACACAGTGTGCAGATATTCTTAGAAGCTCTAAATTTGCACAGGATGTTACAGTAATCATTGTTTTTGATGCATACCTTACTTTTGATATGATTTCATCTGTGGAAGTTGCACAATACATTTTAGCACTGTTTGTGTGCATACAAGCCTCTTGCGCCCAGAATTAATGGTGAAATAGGAAATTAAAAAGTATGCCTTGACTTTTTGTGAAGAGAATTTTGCATATATTTAGCATTATGATTCAGCACTGATGAAAAGCAACGGCTGGCTCGTGCAAGCCTCAGTTGTCATGCAGAAAAACTGAATTTATACAGACTGTTTTAGCAAGTAGCCTTGATTTTCTTATAGAAAGACTGAAGTTAGATACACTCTTGGCAAGTACTTTTACAATCAAAATCAAGATCATGCTGGTTCATGATTTTGTTGATTGTATATTAAACACACTATTTTGATTATACTACTACTAATACATACTATGTGATAGGTATTCTCCAGGCATTGATAAACTCTTAGTGATTTCACAGTCTCAGGATTTGGCAACAGAGTAGTTATTTTGATTAAATTGACTGTCCCATTTGCAATCTTGCTTTCTCATTAGGATGCAAAAGGGAGCTGATTTTGGTATTGTCATGGCTGTCCATATCTCACTGTGATTGTCCCAGGAAAGTAATCACATTAATCTAAAGATTCTGATTCTACTTACTAAATCAACTGTCTGAGCAAATTGGAGAGGTTGATAGTTAGCAAAATAAGTTGCTCCATTTCATCTCACTGTAGATTTGAGTTGTTTTGTTTTTTCTGGCTGCTTCATTTTTCTTATCAACATAAATTTCATTTAAATCATCCTTTGCCATTTCTTCTTGTTTCTGTTGATAGACAAAAATGTTTACGATGGACAGATTGTGTGCCTGTTAAAGTTGAGAGCCATTTGTATTAACCCTTTGACTCCATGACCCTTTTTGCCAGCATTCTGAATTATCAGTCATGATAGCAAAGCAAGACCTTAATCCTTTCACTCTCACCTTATCCATCAGCTTCCTGCAAGAAGCTGGTGGATAGGATGAGGGAGTGAAAGAGTTAAGTTTTGCAGCCGGCAGATAGGGTGTAGGAGTGAAAGGGTTAATGTCTGTTCACTCTAAGATTTTCAGGTTGTGTTCTGGTTTCCCTTTTCACAAGGAGGAAAAAATTCTGTCAGTGAATGTCATTTTCTTCATTCTTTCTTTTTTCTCTTGGTCTCTCTTTTCTATATTTTTTTTTTTTTTTTTTGATTGTTCTTTGTTGTTTCTGTGTGTGTGTGTGTGTGTGTGTGTGTGTGTGTGTGGTGTGTGTGTTAATCTTGTCTCAGTTATTTTGTAACTTCAAGGTGTGATAATATTAGATCAGCAATACATTCTACACTTTTTCTGAAGGAGTGTGTACTTAGAGCTTCTTCGATGAATTTTTTTATAATACCTGATTGTTTGCAAGCGTGACATGAAGGTGCTTGAGATCAACACTGAGTCCTAGGAGGACCTCGCAGATGACCGCAACAGCTGGAGAACCACTCTCAAGAAATAGCTGCGGATTGGTGAGGACAAACTGTCAGCTGCTGCAGCAGAAAAGCGAGTTCGCAGAAAAGGGATGACAGCCAACAGACCAGCATCAGCATACACATGCAACTGCTGCGACAGAGACTTTGACCGTGGTCAGCCATGACCGAGGGAGGCCTACTATACTGATTGTTTATTTGCATGTTGTTCTTAATCTAAATTAAGAGGATTCAGTGTCTAGTCTCACTAAAGATGGATCTTTGCCAGAAGTACAAGGGAAAATTGAAAATTTATGTTTCAGTGGCCCTGGTCCATTTTCAAGGTCACAGTACTAAAAATAAAAAAAAAGATTTAAATGGCAGAAACAGGGACATCATTTGTAAAACTGTGTATGGAGTGATAGGGGTTTTGTTTTTGTTGTTGTTTTGCGTGTTTTGTGTAGTTGTTGTATTGTTTGTGTCTGTTCATTAGGTTTCGGTCAGGTAGGAAGAAAGAAGATTACTTAACTTTGATTTCATTTACCATTCTAGAGGATGAGGGGTAAATGGGGGAGGGAGCAGGTAGATGTGCTTTAATTTGTTTTTGCCATTGTAAGTTTTCAGTACTCACCATGCTTAAAGTGTTACATGTCTGTCCCATCCATAAACATTAACTTTATCACTCTCTCAAAACTATCCACAACTTCCAGTAGCAAAATCTGTTGGATAGGATGAGGGAATACTGAATCTGTTTGGTGGTTTCATTCATCCTCTTTTGTCCAGCTCATTTTTATGTACTTTTTTTTTTTTTTTGTCTCAATTTTTAGACTGTTGATTTGCTTATGTTTGGGGCTAAGTGATTGATGCCTAGTCCGTTCTTTTTTTTCCCTCAAATTTACTTTGAATTTTTGTTTACATTGCTCAGTACTCTTTAGCATGTAACAGTTAACATACATTAATCTAAGGAAATGACATAAAATCTGCAACAGATAGAATGAAGAAAAATGAAGAAATAGACACAAAGGGTCAAAATATAGAGCTGCTTATTAGGGATGACATTAAAAGTTGACAGTATATTGCATGTAAGCTGTCCATGTGAGGCATACAATACAAAGAGAAACCGTACACCACCATTGCTACAAATAAATACTACATCACATGTAAAGAATAGTTAAAACTGATCAGCTTCCAGTAGAGATATCAAAAATTGCAAAATGGAACAACCAGTCTTAATGAAATTCAATATAACCACAGTTCCTTTTAGCATTATGTTTGTCTTTTTTTCCTTTCCCTCAAGTTTCAGCTCTTTTTTAAAAATAGAAATGACTGATAAGTAATTAGATATCTTATGTTTATAAAAGGTAATCATACATCTTACCTTTACGGAACAAACAGTTACAAGAATATGAAGTCAGTATTGGTGTCTGTTTTGTATCCAAAGTCAGTTCCAAATAAAACAGTAGTTTCGTTAAGTTTAATTCTAAAGACAGTGGGCTTTTCTCATTCAACTTTAAAAAATTTGTAAGTATACTAATTGATGATACCTCCATAAAAGATTTTCACTATTATCTTTGTGGTTCGCACAGAAACTACGTAGATCATCACTGACAGTTTCCATCTCTTTCAAAACAGTATTTGTTGCAAGTGTTCTGTGGATTCAAATTTAAAACAATGTAAGCTTGGTGTCCTTAATTTTGTGTATTTAGACCAGAAAGCAAACAAACAAAACTAGAACAAAAAAAGGTCTTTCGTATAACTGAACGTTCAGTTTTTCATTTTATTTTGAACAGTACTTTCATGAGAGACCTAGAAGAATGCCCTGGAGTTAAGGTTGGAGGAAAAATGATAAACAGTCTTTGTTATACAGATGACTGTTCTGATTACAGAAAATGAAAAAAGACTGACAAAATCTTGTGAATATAAAAAAAATAGCAAGCATAAACAAAGGGCCAGAAGAAGGATATGATGATAATAAGTTAAAAAAACAACTCATGTGCAATAATGGGAAATGGCATGACATTGAGACAAGCTGATAAGTTTTAAATGTCTGAAGTTTTAAATATCTGGGAACAGTCATCTCATCAAACGGCAGATGCACATTTTAAATATCCAGCAGAATTGGCGAAGCTGAAACCGCATTCAAGAACCTGAAAAGTATCCTTACTAACAAATGCATATCAATTAACATCAGGAAGAGAGTTCTTCAGAGTTGTATACAACCAATACCGTTGTACTGATGGGAAGCCTAGACAATCAGCAAACAAGATTGAGGCAGCTGAAATGTTGTTTTTGAGAAGAGTGTTAAGAGTTACATGGACAGCAAAGAAAACAAATGAAACAGTCTTGAAAGAAGTGATCACAAAAAGAACATTAATGAAGAAGATTAGGAAAAGACAAGCAACATTTATCGGACACATTATAAGGCAAGAGAAATTTGAGCACCTAGTCATAAAATGAAACTATAGGGGAAAAAGAGCACCAGGTATGTACTTGCAGAAACAAAAGATATATTCAATGGAGGGCCATGATTGCCAGCGCCGTGCAGCAAGGCATATGATGATGATGATGACATATTTATACAAAATTTATTTTTCGTGGCTGGTGTTTTGAAGCCTTTTTTTTATCAAGTTTCAGAGCTGCAATATATACGTTTTGAGGTCATGTGTTCCAATCCCACCTTTCTTCCCTTGATTGCTGTGTTTCCATCAATCCAATCTTGTTTTTCATTTTTTTTACAAACTGATAGTACTACTTTTGAAGTTTGGTAACAAAATCATTAGGTAGATCTGGCCGCAATATCTAAAGGTACATGAGTTTTGATAGATGTTGGGATTTTAGGATGACTATCTTCCAAGTAGTTAATACTTCTTTTTGACCAGATTTTCAACAGTGTATGTTTTTTTCAGGATAATTAATCGGTTTATATCCTGTTGGTCATGAGTAAAACAAACATCTAGTATCATAAACGGTTTTAGATTCCATTTCAGTTTTGACTTTGGCATGCATTTATTATTCGGATAATTTTTAACTGCCTAGCCAGATTGCCTTTTTGTTTTTTTTTACTGCATTCAGATTTTAGCAAGAAAATTTTCTGAGTTTACTGATCTTATGTGAATTGATTTTCCAAAAGATATCCTGCTCCCATTGTTTATCAACTCTGCATCATCTGCATATTGCAGAATTTATGTTATACATTATTAAAATCGAAATGTATTTAACACCACTATCTTCTTTTACCATTATCATCAGTGTTTGTGAGATTAGAATAGAAAGAATATGGGAATATAGGATCAACTTGTCTGCAGCCTCATCCTATGTTAAACCATGGTATATGATGACTTAATGTAAACTAATATTTATGTAAAAATCTCTACCTATCTGCGTATATCTTCACCAAACTGATATGTGCCGTAGAGTTTAAACATAAAGGCTAGTCAATAGAGAAAAGCGTTCTCAAAATCGAAACATAGCAAAAACAAAAAAGCAGGTAAATGTTTTGAGTCTAAATTTGCATCAAATCTTCTATCCGCCTGATATTATTACCCATGTATCAGTTAGCAATGAATCCTGTTTAATCTTTGTTAATCAGCTGTGGGAATACTCTTTCAATTCTACTTGTAAAATAGGATAATCCTATTTTGATAAATATCATTTAACCCTTCGAACACTGCCAAACTCACAGCTTCAACAGCCTGCTCAGCCAGGCTGGTTTTGGATGTTCTACTTAAACAAGAAGAGATGCTTCACATAAACTCATATTATCTTCAAAACTATTCAACCAAGAGAGGTGAAAATTCTCACCACTGATTCAATGAAATTGCCATTCAGTATAGTAAAAGTTCAAGTAATACAATGCTTATTATGATAGGAAAATTTACAGACTCAAATTCATGATTTTGTGTACACATGTTTAATTGTATAGCCTTATCAATGTCAGCATCCAGATCCCAGACATTTTGCAAACAATCTTGAACAGAATGTTTACTTTCTTGATTGAAAGCACTTTCAGCATCCATTAAAATTTCACAGAGATGGGAAAACATTGTGGAGAACTTGATGTGTTGGTTGCCTCATATGTTTGGCCATATCAAAACAAAACCAAAAAAAAAGAGAGAAAACAAAACAAAACAAAAAGAAAAAAGGGAAAAAACAACACACATGTGCACAGAATTACTCAGCTGAATTGGAGTCTGTCAATGCAGAAAGACATTCTGTAGGTGTTTTAAATGTATTTGTGTATGTGTATGAACTCAGAAATGAGTTTAATGAAACAATTTTTAATACCATTGCAGGCTGAATATGTTAAGAGATAGATCAGCCTTCAGCTTTTTTACCAATTATTAAGGTTCTGTTTTTATGAATACAAGTTGTCAAGCCTTTTTCCTTCTGATAGGTGCAATAGTCAAGGTTTTAGGACACGATTTCCATTCTGATGGTTTGGCTACCTAGTGGATAATGGACAGAACATTTGGGGGGTTTGTTGTTGTTTTTTTGTTTTTGTTTTTCATCTCATAGGCCAACATATGTACAGACTCGGTGATGCCTGAACCCCTGTCATGTGTGTGCACACACAGACTGGTGTCAAAGATAAAGTCATGTCGTTGTTTGGAAAAATTCAGCATGCATACCCCTAAAAGTGGATATGATATGACAGCATTGATGGCAGGTTGAACAAAACAGCCATACATGTAAATACCACTTGCTTATATCCGAGTGCACATGGAAGCTGCAGCTCACAAACAGGGGGAAGGGGGAAGGGAAAAACCCAGCTTCCTTTCTGTGCTACTGAAAGTTCACCATATTATGCATCATTTAACATTAGTTCATAAATTTGGCTGTCAGCAATTTTCAGTGTCAACAGTCATTTGAGTTGAACATTTATGTTGTGGTTCATTGATTGCTACAAATTTTGTTTTGCTTTGTTGGACTTGAGGGCTGTAGGATATGTGAATATAGATGTGAGACTTGTTTTGTTTTTCCATGCGTATACGTGACTTGCCTTATGTATTTTCTGTCTTGGATCAGTGGTTATTACAGTTATTGTTGCCATCCAGTGAAAAAAGTCTTTGTGCGCTGTGACCCACATTACACAGAAAGACCAACAGTCTTATGTATGTGTATATTTTGGTTTTGTTGGTTGTTGCTGGGTTTCCTCTGTCCTTCATCATTGTAATGGCAAAATATTTTATTTCTAATCTCCAACATTTACAATTTCCATTTGCATCATCATTCATGGAGGTTGACAGTTAGTGATCTGATGAAATAAAGTTTGAATTGTGAAAGCATCAAAGCGTTCGACTAGTCTTTTTGATCAGATGCTGTTTCTATTTGTATCTGATGGTTGTTGTGCATAGATTTATGTGTATGTTCACTGAATAAGTGTCAGCATCTTCTCCTGTCCATAAATAATCTGCGCAGGTGCTCATTGTGAATAAACCAAATTAAGGCCACTCAAACACAGCTGTAGACTGACAACGGAGATTTTGGTTTTTGACACTGATTGGTCCAACAATAAGATTTATCTGTCCCAACCAGAACATACCTAAAACTGAATATGCTTTGGGCCAAGATAGAAAGATTGGGGCTACACACTCTAGTATCATTCACTTCCTGAATGTATGAATGAGGGTGATATTCAAATTTCTTGACCAACACTGCAAGGGTTTGAGTCTCTTGGGTTTGGCTGATGTCTTGATGTCAGGATATACATTCACTATTTACTTGCCTGTTGATTTGTCAGACATATACACCTGAGATGCAGTGCATGTGCCATATTTATTACCTAAGGAAGTGTGAAATCCAGCTCTGTCTTGCAGTGCCAATCTAAAGTCAAGCTCTACAGAGCATCATCATTACCATCTCCTAATCTCATTAATCTAATCATTAATTATTGTCTTGAGAGCTCTGTGGCCTTCCATGCCCTGATCTCTTGGTGACCTTTGGTTTCCTACTACTCCCATGCCAGAGGTACATTCATGTTATGGTCCTTGTTCGTGATGAATATGAACTGTCATAAACATGGATGTGGTGGTGGTCTCTTTAACAGGGGGGGAGGGGGATAGGACACTCACTTATCTGGTTCCACTACTGGAGAATTACTGTTGTTTATAGGGGGCCTAGTAGGTGCTGAGCTAAGTACATTACAACAGGCCTTGCTGAATTCCACCAAAGTGACCTGCAATAGTGAAAAGATTTCCAGTGGGTGGCTTCATTTCAGTTTGATTGCTCCTGTGGACTGCCTCCCACTAAAATCGCAACTAAATGAGTTTAGGTTAGGTTGTTGTGTGTTGATGAGTCAAAATGAGTGGCATAAGATTAAGAGTAATTACTTTGTAACATAAAAAATGGATCAAGAAAAACTATCCTAAACAAAAAAGCACACATATGCAAACACAGACCAGCAAAACAACATAAAACACATATGCAAACACAAAAAGCACATATATACAAACAAAAAGAATACATCAGCAAAAGACAAAACAAAACAACAACAGAAACCAGCACACATTTACAAACGCAACAAACGGGCCAGCAAAAACAGAAAGAAACATGCGAACAGAAAGGATACATTAGCAAAAACAAAACAAAACCACACACACACATATATTCTAAACTTCTTGTTTTGTTATCCTGTGGCATCAATGAAAAACTTTAATCAGCTAGAGAAACACTAACATTGCAATATTCAGCATCTGTGAACAAACACTACATTGTCTTTGGTCAGTTTAAATGTAAGAATTGGGGCCTATATAAAATAAACAGGAAAGCACTGGAATTTGTACATGACTGGCACAAAGTAATAAGCATTATCAACCCACGAAATCTCACATGGATCTATTGCCCCATACACACTGGTGTTAAGGGAAATGAACGTGCCAATAAGTTTGCAGGCAATGTCAAGTGCTACATTAACAAAATTCGACATCTTGGAAAATCTGAAGTCCTTAGACGCTTAAAATTGTATCATTACAAACAAAATATGAACCATCATATCCATCTTTCTTGAAAAGGAATAGATAGAGAAAGTGGCCGAAAATCTGCTATGAAAGGGAAAACAAAAGCTATCATCAGTCAGGCAAACATTGGCACCATCTAAAAAATAACACTGCTCAAACTCCTACAGTGTGGAATGGAAAGTGGAAAATGGGAACTGACAGCTTGATAATATGGGAAGGTTATCACACTGTTTGTGTGTGTTTGGGGTCTGTTGAATGCTGTCTCTGTCTTTAATTTTGTCATGATATTTGTCTATTTTTTGTTTTGTTTTGTCGTTTTTTGTTTTTTGTTTGAGTCTGTGTGTATGTGCATGTACTGTATGTATGTGTACATGTACGTGTGTGTTTCCATTTTTTGTTTCTGTTCTGCTTTTGTTTTGTTGCATTGTGTTGTGCTTTGGTCCGTTTACTTGCGTGATTCATTTCATTGTGTGTGTGTGTGTGTGTGTGTGTGTGTGTTTGTGTACTATTGTTTTTTTTTTTATTTCTTACTTGTTTATTCATCTACTATCCGTTTTTCCTTGTTTATTTATCTACGGGAGGAGTTGTGTGTGTGTGTTCGTGAACGCACTATATTATTCCTATTTCTTAGTTGTTTATTTATCTACCTATCCTTTCTTTTCTTCGGAGATGGATGACACACCAGAGGGACTAGACTATGTGTAAAATTAATTGGGGGCTTTCTGTGATGTGAGACAAGTATATACTTAGTGACTATTTGTTTTAATTCCGTGCCTTTTTATGTTTCTTTTCGTCGCTATTTATTTATTTATCTTATCAATTTTTAAAGATGATATACATAGATACACACGTCATCACAATGTAGCCAAGACTGTTCCAATGATAGACTGATAAAAATATTAGTCTAAGACCTGGCCAGCTCATGGGTTTATGTGCAGGATTAAAACTTGAACCATGGTTATTTTGGATCTTCTCCATCACATGGCACCAGTGCATATGGAATTCAGTCCGGGCATGGAGACGTCATCTTGAGAATAATAAAACTGAAAGCTTGATTTAAGGAGTTCAGAACCACGCCCTTATACTGACGTAGAATAATTGCCCGCAATTTATTTGAGAGTTATTTCCCCTGGAATACCTCTCTTGCAGTGCGGCAAAATTGGACAAGTAGCGTCACGTCGCTCGACAACAAGAAATGGACGAGGAGTGAAAAGCATCATTATTTAGTGATATATTTTGAAGACAGACTGATTCATTGTACATTGCCCTGAAAGGTAAATTGTTTGATTATCTTAAGCTTCGTTATGTGTTAGCCCAAGATCTCTCTTCTTTTGATCTTTCAGTCTTGGTTGCAAACTGTTACGTAGTATAGTATGATATACATTATACGTGATTAACTATACTAACTAACTAAGTCTATACTGTTGGGGTGTAATTAAAATTTTACGTAAACGGTAAGTTATAAGAAGAATAACGTGTGTGTGTGTGTGTGTGTGTGTGTGTGCGCGCGCGCGCGTGCGTTTCTCATTTTGTGTGTGTTACTGTGTGTGTGTGATACTGTGTGTGTGTGTGTGTGTGTGTGTGTGTGTGTGTGTGTGTGTGTGTGTGTGTGTTCAAATTATATTTATATCTCTTAAGCTATGTTGTCCTTCGTTTTTCTTATTATTTTATATACGGTTTTGTCTCAAGTCTCTTATTTTCTGTTTCAATTTGGGGCATCTTGGATCATAAACATTAGCTGATTGTTCATCATCTTCTGTTTTTCTAATAAGAAAAATTTGCTGCGAAATTGAACCAAAGCTAGTTGAACAACACAAAAACATTCTTCTTTCTTTGAACATCCACCATCATCATTTTGATGGTTCTGATGTGTATAGAACTGGGGGGTTCCGCTGGCTAGGATGTTGGTATGTAGAAGTGGCAGTGGGGGACTTTGGGGGTGGGGTGGTGATGGTAGAGGATGGGGGAGGGGGGCTGGCTGGTCAGATTTGGGACTTGAAGCACTCCACCGAGGCTGAGGAGATAACCTCGGGTGGCAGACTGTTCCAGTCTCTGACAGTCCTGACATTATTTTACTCTGTATGCTTGCAAGTCTTGTGCCCATCATATCAGTGTCTAATAGTAATAGTATCATTTGCTAATCTGTATTTTTTTTCTTTGGGTCTCTGTTTGTTATAAACATAAAGAAGAAATCCGAGACATAAATCATTCAGAATTTAGTGAATATGAAGGTTCAGTCATGCGCAGTTGTTACTTTCTGATGCTAGCTATATTATTGCACTTTACCATTTATTTATAAATCAGTTCTGTATAATGCTGTTCTCCTAACTCATTTGCACTCATTGCATATTACAATAATCAGAATTTGTAGTGGAACATGGAGAACACAAGCTGTAATACAAGCTGACCGTGCTCTGCTGTGCTATTCTGCAATTTCAGTGGGCATGCATACTGAGTGTTTTCATC
>CM060315.1:31940686-32010686 GCA_030674185.1 Monoplex corrugatus | reverse complement strand
AAAGCTCCAAACATTCTGGTGATGTCAGCTTAGTGTTTCATAGATCCTGTTACTAGCACCCCCACCCATAAATGATGATTTCAGTGTTTTGTTTGAATGAATTTGTTAATACTGTTGTTGTTGTCATCATTTGCAGCTGTCCAAGCTAACCTCCCCGAAAGATGATGTTGTTGGGGAACTCAAAACTATGCGTAGTACCAGCCGACAGCGTGTGGAGGACACCATTAGAGAAGAAGCTGCCCTTTCAGCAGATGAAGCCACCATGCTCGCGGCCACAGAGGATGGAATAGCTGCGCTGCCTCCTGAGGGAGCTGAGGAGGAAGTACAGGCTGCAGAAACACCTAGGTTGGAAACAGAAACATCAGAGAGAGTATCAGAGCCTCCAACTCCTCGTGAGAAAGCCCCAGAAGCGGGTAAATACCCTCTGTGTGTGTCTTGTGCTTGTCTCTTTTATACCTGGTGTTTCCTATAACACACAGCAATGGGCCTATTATGCATAGAAATTCAAAAGAGGGTGTACATTTTCAGCTGGTGCTGGAAACTTTTACACCTGATGTTTCCTATAACACACAGCAATGGGCCCATTATGCACAGAAACTCACAAAGAGTGCATAAATTTTCAGCTAGTGCTTTCCAGGGAAACACATTATTCCCCAGGATTTGTTTTCAAGCACTCATATATACAATATTAAAAGTGAGGGAAAATCCTTACTATGATTAACCACTGCAGATATATGTGTCTGGTATTGAGGAGTAGCTCAAGAGTTTCTTTCCTTACCATGCTATGTTCCTACTCACAAATAAGAGCCATTGTCGGTCACTGGCATGTGTTGTAGTTATTTCAAATGACTCATTGAGTGAGTAATGTTTGTAAAATAACAATTTTAGTTGCAGAGTAGTTGACCTTGAAAATTTGTCATAAGACCTGTCACTTTTTCTTAGAAGAGGTCCCAGTGATCCTCACTTTTAGAGAAAGTGGGGAATGCTGTATCTGTCTGTGTCTCAGATCTTTCTTTTCCTATCTCTTTTCTTTTGTGTGTGTACATATGTATGCATGATGTTTGTTTGTTTGTGCACATTATGTGCCTATCTGTATGTAAAGCAACAAGTTAAAAAAAAAAGAACTGAATTCAAATGAATACTTTCACAAAAGAAGAAGGAAAAGAAAGAAGAAATACAGACTGCTATCATTTGTGTGAAGTGTATAATGTTTTTGTAACCAATACATAAAACCTGTTGTACTTCTGTCCAGAAAAAATTGTAAAAGAGGAAGCTCAGGAAGAAACAACAGCAGCACCCACGCCAGCAGCAGCAGCAGCAGTGCCATCAACTGAAGAAGAAGCTGCTAAACCCATGTTACGTAAAGGGAGCAGTCTTCGAGCTCGCATGCAGGAACGTCTTGCAAAAGCAAAGGTACAGTTTCAATTTCATTTTCTAGCTATTCTTAGTATGAAAACTAATTCATATATGAAGGCAGTTGTTTAACAAAACTGTTTGTGTCTGGTTCATAAATCTTGTTTTCTAAAGAGTGAGTAGTATAAAAATTTTGTTGAATATAAACAAAGGTGTATGACTGTGAATATCGATCATTTGCCATTAACTCTTTTGCCACCAAGTTTCTAATTGTAAAACTGATCAGTGCCAAGTATTTTTCAGTCAGAGCTGGGCAGAGTGAATCATTCAGTGAACACAGTTGGTTGTACCACCCAAAACTTGGTCAAGGGGTGAAGGGTTGTATGTCGACAATCATACCGGAAAGTTGGCTGTTGGAGTAAACCTTGTAGCTGTGTTAAAAACTGTCTTTTTTAACATGACCCTTAGTGTCCACTAAAGTCACTTTTGGCAGTGAATGGTAGTGGTGACCAAAGTCGTGTTTGACAGTGAAAGGACTAGTTTTAATTTTAAGTATGATGAAATAGAAAAGATACTGAAATTATATAATAATGAATTGCTGTTTAATTACAGGAAGAGGCTGAAGGTGAAATTGAGAAAGAGGCTCGTGAAGAAAGAGATCGTCAACGCAGCTTACGTGCTCAAAAAGAAGAGACAAAATATGATATGGTCAGAAAATGTTTATGTCATTGGTTTGTCGAGTACATGTATGCATAGAAACCTGCATACACACACACATGTATGTGTGTGTATGTATGTGTGTGTGTGTGTGTGTGTGTGTGTGTATCTGTCAATCTGTCTGTCTGTCTTTGTCTGTCTGTCTGTCTGTCTGTCTGTCTGTCTGTCTGTCTATCTGTCTGTTTCCATCCTTGAAATTATGACATTTTATTAACTGTCTTTCATTTTTTCTTGGAAAGAAAAATAGAGGTTTTAGGTTCATACACATGTCTGGCAATTCAGTTTAAACAGAAGGCATTGCAAAGATTTCTCAACTCTACTTTGATGTGGACATGAATCATTTTTGTGGGTTCATTACTGAAAATGTTCGAATATTCCAGTATGGATTTGTCCTGTGTTTATAGACATCATCATCATCATGTTCCTTGTCACATGGCGTTAGTGATCATGGCCATTCATACGAATCTATATTTTGTCACTGCAAAGTACATCTCCTAACCTTTCTGTCCTCATCCACTGTGCAAAGCTGTCCAATATTTTCTCCCTAGGTCTACCTGGTGCTGTTTTACTCCCCAGCTTTCTTGTTGTGCTAGGTGCTCAGATTTGTCTGCCATCATAAAATGTCCTGTAAATGTTGCTTGTTTTTTCCTGATCTTCTTCATTAACCCTTTGAACCTGGCTGGCCGATGCGGCAGCCAGTGTGATTAATACCTCTGGACCCGGCAGGCCACAGGAGCAGCCTGACATGACCAGTTGACCTGGCCTGATATGGTGCTGGAGTGCGGTATGCGACCTACCGGCACCTACTCTCCTCTGCCATATCCTGTTTATATTACCGAATTCCAGACACCCTATACTTTCTTCCTGGCAAATTTTTAAGCATTAGAAGGATTTATTTTGAGACACCGGTTTTCACTAGAATTTCTCTAAAAATACTGAGGGTTGAGGGTATCAGAGGTGTAGAAGTACTTAGGGCTGAAAGGGTTAATGATCTTTCTGTATTTTTTTCTTCCAAGATTGTCTCGCTTGTTTTCTTTGTTGTCAATGGAACTCTTAACATTCTTCTTAGAAACCACATTTCAGCTGCCTCAGTCTTGTTCTGGCTTGCTTGTTGATCATCCTGGTTTCACATCAGTACAATAGTATTGGTTCTATATAATACTGAAGAATTCTCTTCCTGATGTTGACTGATAGGCATTTGTTGGTAAGAACGTTTTTCATTTTCTTGAATGCTGTTTACCTATGGTTGTGGTCTGGCATGTGGGCACCATGGCATGTCCACATGCTGGTGGGCCTGTGTGCTGTATGTCTGAGGGCCAGACCTCTGAGTCCCATGAGAATTCAGCCGGAGTCCATGAGATGCTCAGTTACCTTGTGTTGCCTCAGAGAGGCATCACATAGAACTGGCTGATGGAGAAGGTATGTGCTGACAGAGACCTACATACTCTGCTCTCCTTTTTGTAGAACTGCAAGCAGCAGTACCAGCCAGCAATGTGAGCTAAAAGTGAGAGATGACAAGCACGTAGTTATTAGTTAACACACTAGATGTGTCACATCAGCCCTGAAGATAGACAGATTCTGATAAAATTATAGAATGAAATTTTGACTGACAGGGAGGTACAGTTTCATAAAGGTAAATTGTGATGAAACTTTAGCCATATGTATGGCTGACCTAACAGGACTTTACAGTTCTAAGATTATTTTTCAAGTCACAGTAAGTTATGCAGATCATGTTTAGGGACATGAGAAAAGAAATGCTGCTCTATGACATCACCACTTATCTATTCATTATAGTTGTATGAAGCGTATTTTTACTTTGTTTTTACTTTTTCACTTTCAGGTTAGTGAAGCAGAACTGGAGCGAACGACTGAGGAAAAACAGAAGCAGCTGCGTATGAGACTGCAGAAGATGGGTCGATTGCAACCATCAGAAATGGTAGATGTTTTACACTGAATGTAGCTATAAAGCTCCGATAACATTGTTTGTTGTCTGTCTTTTTTTAACGTTTGATTTCTCTAAGATGTGTGTATGCATATTTTCCCACCTGTGCAGTATTATGTCGCTGCACAGTCTGTATGCTTTATCTTCGGTAGGTGTGCATCATGAAGTTTTCAAATTTCCGTAAGCCACCTGACATTGACATGATTTATAGGATCTTTAACAAGCATATTTAATGTTTTACTTGCATGTGTACACGAGGGTATTCAGACAGTAACAGGTCTACACACATGTTGACCTGGGAAATCAGAAAAATGTTCACCCATTTATCCATCCATAGCCAGAAGGTGCCCAGGCAGGATAAACCCTGATTTTCCCATGGAAGTCCAACATCTTACTCATTTGACTACTTGACCTGTCCACTTTGAATGTATTTTACCGTGAGATCTACTATTTGTTCTGTTGTTAAAGTGTATGCTTAAATTAGAATGACACTGTATTTCAAATACCAGCACAACAATTTAATTTCATGTCACTTTCAGTCATTTCATAAAGTTTTGACACATCTAGTCACAAAGGCATTGTTGAGGTGCATTGTGTTTCTTCCCACCTCTGAAGGTTTTTTTGTTCAAGTAACCTATTACAGCTTTTATTAATTAATAAATTCAGCAGTCATGAAAAAAAAAGAGAAAGAAGAACATGTTCATGCATGATATTATAAATACACAAAAGCACACAATTTGTCACATGTTGTGGACTGACTTTATGTCATCATCATCATGTACTTGCTGCATGACATTGGCCATCATGACGTCAGTGATCATGGCCGTGCATACAAATCCCCTCCACTCTGCAAGATTGTCTGATATTTTCTCCCTAGGTCTACCAGGTGCTCTTTTTCCAGTAGCTTTCCTGTTGTAACTGGTGATCAAATTTCTCTTGCCTCATAAAATGTCCTCTAAATGTTGCTTGTCTTTTCCTAATCTTCTTCATTAATGTTCTTTTTGTGTTTGCTTCTGTCAAGACTGTTTCGCTTGCTTTCTTTATTGTCCATGGAACTCATAACATTCTTCCTAGAAATCAATTTCAACTGCCTCAGTCTTGTTCTCACTTTGCTTGTTGATTGTCCAGACTTCAGGGCGAAGGGTGGCAGAATGGTTCAGATGTTTGCCTGCCAGTAACTAAACTCGAGGTTCCAGGATTTGCTCCCCGTATAGGCCTCAACTTTTCTCCTCAGTTTGACCAGAATATGAATTTGAAGCGAGGGAGAGGGGATGGGTGCTGCCCTCATAATGCTGGCCCCAGGAAAAGTTGAGGTCTATGTCACTTTGCTCCCCTACAACTTCAGGGTTATAGATCTCTCTAGGTAGGACCTCAGGACCTGGCCAGCTATTGGATTTATATGCAGGCTTAAGGCTTGTGCCATGATCATTCTAGATTTCTAGATTTTCTCTGTCACATGGCACTTGTGACAATAGTGCATATGGAACTCATTCTGAGCGTGGAGATGTCATCTTGAGAAATTGAAACTGAAACTGAAATCTCTGAAGGATTGATATAGCAAGTCCACTGGATCTTACTACATGGCCATACAAAATTCTCTCTTGTTTTATTCAAGGTAACAGTCATGCTTCAGCAACAGGATTTAATAGACGTCTTCTTCATGCCTGTGACTTTGCCATGCTTGTTCTGACAGGTCAGTAGTTTTATGCCTACCCTGAGGAAGCCTTTGACTTTTTCACTCGAGTGTGGGAACCAGAACCAGAGGAAAAGAAGGATGAGGAGAAGGAGGTGGAAGAAGAGCCCAAGCCCAGCACCAGCAAACCAGAAGGAGAGGAGGGTGAAGAAGGAGAGGTGAGAGCACCATGATTGTCATTGTCAATTTAAGTGTGTTCTTAGTTTTCATGTGTGTTTGCGTGAAGGTGTCAGGATTTTGAATTATAACTTATGCATGGATGTATGTATACATTTATGCACACATGCAGACAGATGCATGTCACAAACACTCATGACTCACATAATACACAAGCTCATGGACAACATAGATCAACCACTACACCACTGCTGTGCTCACCACCCACACACACACACACACACACCACAAAAAACAATCACACACACACAACACACACAGCCACACACACACACACACACACACACACACACACACACACACACACACACACACACACACACACACACACACACACACACACATAGAAGTGATTTGTTTTAAATGAACAGGAAATTATGGACAAGTGAAACCAGAATATAAAACAAGAAGAATAATATCATATCAAATAACCACCTTCGTATGAAACCATGGAAAGGAAATGAGCAGCATGGAAATGTCGTAAATAATAATGATAGTGATATTTATTCATACAGTGCCTCATCTTGCAAGATGCCTGTGCGTTTCTCAAAAGCTTAAAGTGACAGAGGTGGACTCAGACACAGCAAAAACATGTCAACCCAAACCATGTTGTTGTAACCAAAGGACGGACCACAAAGCTTCAATTAAAAAAGAAGCAGCCAAACAACAAAAAGCAAATAAGCCACAACCACCACTGTAGTGACGATTGATTGTAGTTACAGCTACATAACAATGAGGATTTGAAAGATGATAAACAATCCTTACAAAACAAAAAATGTAGACATTGTAATTACATAAGTGAATAAATGGATTTTGTATTGTGTTTTACAGGAGGGAGAGGAAGGAAAGAAAGATGAAGATGCTGAAAAAGCTGAAGGTATGATGTTTATTTTAGGTACAATATTATTACTCTGAAAATTTGAATACATAACCCCTTGGTTGACTTGAAGAGTGACATATACAACTTTTTTTTAAATCAACACATATTCATGAACATTGGTAAATGCACACAAACATGCAGTGAACATTTGCGTACACATATGCACGCATATGCACAGGAAAGTACACACACACACACACACACACATACACACACACATATACACACACACACATTCACACACTCACTCACATCACACACAACACACACACACACACACACACACACACACACACACACACACACACACACACACACACACACACACACACACACACACACACACACACACACACACACACACACACACACACACACACACACATCACACACACACACATACACACACACACACACACACGTCCCTCACACACACACACACACATACACACCAATCACCTGTAGATCTCACATACACACATGTGCGCACGCACACACACAAACACACATGCATGTACGCTCACATGCATGCACACACACATACGTGAAAATACAAACCTGTCATTGTGATGGTTGTGCTGCAGACAAAAAGCCATTGCTGGAAGATGCAGACTATGATGAGGAGGGCTACGGACCTACAGCAGTGCGTCGTGCTGACGTCACACCTCCAGACAAGCTGCTGGAAGCTGAGGAGAAATTACTGTTCATCCCACCTCTGATTGCCAGTATGTTTTACATTAGTGTGTGTGTTTGTGTGTGTGTGTGTGTGTGTGTGTGTGTGTGTGTGTGTGTGTGTGTGTGTGTGTATGTGTGTATGTGTGTCAGATAGACTTAGAGATTTAGTTATAGATCCTAAATGTTGTTTGGTATGATTGTAAAGTAGAAAATAGTAAAAGAATGATGTGTGCATGATTGTGTATGTGCATATATGTATGTTTGCATGCGCATGTATTTGTACATGTAAGTATGTATGTGCGTGTGTGTGTGTGTGTGTGTGTGTGTGTGTGTGTTTACATGCATATTTGTGTATTTGTAAACATGTATAGGTGTGTTTATTTGATGGAGTAATTTATTAAGTGGAATAATTTTATTTATTGCCAGAACCAGCAACAGATAAAGTAGAGGAAGCATTGGAGCCAAGGTTCCTGGAAGATGAAGGGTTTTATGTGGGCGTTCGTCCTGTTGTGGCTACACGCAACAAAAACAAGATGGAGAACAGACTGCTTCGAGAGCCAAGCAAGGTCAGTTCTTTTCCAGATTATTTTGATGTGTGTGTGTGTGTGTGTGTGTGTGTGTGTGTGTGTGTGTGTGTGTGTGTGTGTGTGTGTGTGTGTGTGTGTGTGTGTGTGTGTGTGTGTGTGTGTGTGTGTGTGTGTTTTGTTTGTGTGTGTTTTGTTTGTGTGTGTTTCTGTGTGTGTGTTTTGTTTGTGTGTGTTTCTGTGTGTGTGTGTGCATGTATGTGCGGATGTCAGCACAGGTAATGTACATGTATTATCATTTTCATAGATATTCATCAGTTGCAGGTGTCATCACAGGTAATGTACATGTAGTTATCATTTCATAGCTGTACATGAGTTGCAGGGATCAGCACAGATAATGTACATGTATTATCATTTTCATAGATATTCATCAGTTGCAGGTGTCATCACAGATAATGTACATGTATTATCATTTCATAGATATACATCAGTTCAAGGTGTCAGCACAGATAATGTACATGTATTATCACTTCATAGATATTCATCAGTTGCAGGTGTCATCACAGATAATGTACATGTATTATCATTTCATAGATATACATCAGTGGCAGGTGTCAGCATAGATAATGTACATGTATTATCACTTCATAGATATACATCAGTGGCAGGTGTCAGCACAGATAATGTACATGTATTATCACTTCATAGATATACATCAGTTGCAGAGGTCAAAACAGATAATGTACATATATTATCATTTCATAGATATACATCAGTTGCAGGGGTCAGCACAGATGATAGACATGTATGTGTTCTGTTGCTGCCAGTTCTCTATCCCTGAGTACATGTAGTTATCATTTCAAACATGTACATCACTGGCAGGTGTCAGCACAGATAATGATAGACATGTATGTATTCTGTTGCTGCCTGCCCTCTGTCCCTGACCTGTGATACCTTCTGTTCTTCCTCAGGGTCAGAAATGGTTTGGAGAGGATGGAGAATTGGTTGTGTTCCCAGACCCATTACGTCCAACCCCTTCACGGCCTCCAATGCCTGAGGAGGTGGAGCCTTATCTGGAAACTGTTTTTAAAAAGGTGAGCCAGCATTGGCATTTTTTTGTAATTTATTTTGTTGAGTGCATGCAACATGCTTCATTACAAACAAAATCCGTGTGTATATTGTTACCTGTACCCCCCAAGCCATGAAATACTAGTAACTGGTGATAAGACTAACATGCTTCATTAGAAACAAAATCCATGTGTATTTTGTTACCTGTACCCCCCAAGCCATGAAATGCTAGAAACTGGTGATAAGACTAACATGCTTCATTAGAAACAAAATCCGTGTGTATATTGTTATCTGTACCCCCCAAGCCATGAAATGCCAGAAACTGGTGATAAGACTAACATGCTTCATTAGAAACAAAATCCGTGTGTATATTGTTACCTGTACCCCCAAGCCATGAAATGCCAGAAACTGGTGATAAGACTAACATGCTTCATTAGAAACAAAATCCGTGTGTATATTGTTATCTGTACCCCCAAGCCATGAAATGCCAGAAACTGGTGATAAGACTAACATGCTTCATTAGAAACAAAATCCATGTGTATTTTGTTACCTGTACCCCCAAGCCATGAAATGCTAGAAACTGGTGATAAGACTAACATGCTTCATTAGAAACAAAATCCGTGTGTATATTGTTACCTGTACCCCCCAAGCCATGAAATGCCAGAAACTGGTGATAAGACTAACATGCTTCATTAGAAACAAAATCCGTGTGTATATTGTTATCTGTACCCCCCAAGCCATGAAATGCCAGAAACTGGTGATAAGACTAACATGCTTCATTAGAAACAAAATCCGTGTGTATATTATTATCTGTACCCCCCAAGCCATGAAATGCCAGAAACTGGTGATAAGACTCTTTTTATCCTTCAGCATTGAACATAGCTTCACCAGCACAGTTTGATCTCAAGATGAAAACAGAGATGTACACTTACATAGCAACAACAACAATTGCACATAAATCAGTGGGCTAGTGCATCATAGAAGAAAACAATACTATTAGGCACACTGTTAGCAGAGAGCATAAAATATTTGAATACTTTTGTCAGTATGTTACCATAATTGCGCTCAATAGAACGGACTAATAAACATAATTTGAATGCATTCAAGAAAAGTTGTGGTGATAACCACTTTTTGACTTACAATATCAGGGCCATGGGACAGCCCTTAGGTGTTCACCTTTTCTCAAGAGACCAGTAGACTTCATCATATATGATTGTTCATATGGGAAAGATGTTTAAATAACTTAGAGTTGTTTTTAATGTGTTGTTAGCCCTGATACGGCTGTAGTGGTCGGCTGTACGATAAGCAGTATGACCTTGAACTTGAATCTTTTCTCTGTGCAGGCGGTGATGAGAGAGTTTGACAGCCGCTACATTGATGGGGTGTTGGATGGAAGCGGGCACTATCAGTTGGACATTGATCTCAATTCAATCACCTTCACCACCACCATCTTTTCTCCCGCGAACATGTTCTGGCCATGCGCCTCACCCAGCTGTTTTCTCAGTACACCTCACGTCAACAGAAGAACTTGGCTCGCTTTCTAACTGATAAGGTAGTGTAAAATTTGTGTAAGTATGTGTGTGTGTGTGTGTATGTGTGTGTGTGTGTGTGTGCCTGTGTTTGTGTATTTGGTGGTGTGAGTGGGCACGAGTGTGTAATGAGTGTGTGTGTGTGTGTGTGTGTGTGTGTTTGTGTGTGTTGTGTGTGTGTGTGTGTGTGTGTGTGTGTTGTGTGTGTGTGTGTGAAAGGTATAAGAGCAAATTTGTAACAAAAATGTTTACCAGAAGTGTATGTTTAACTAAACATGAATTTGTGTTTGTTTTTCCAACAGAGAAACTGTTGGAGAAAGTTAGCAAAACATATTCTTAGCTGAAACCAGTGTTCCAGAAGTGTATACATGTTAGTAAACATAGAGAGGTAGTGTAATGGTTACCCATATGTTCACAAGCATTTTGGTTTTTGATATTGTAGTTTCTGAGATATCAGTTTCATTGTTGTTTCTAATAAAGACTCATGTTCTTTGTCTCTTAGCTTCGGGCATTAAAGGCATCATCCTTGCATCTCCAAGAATATATATTGGCCCACAAGGTAAGAATTTGTTTCCATTTTTTTCTCTTCTCCCATGTTTAGCCTTTGTTTAGGTGCATCTGCTTTTAAAGTAACATTGTTTTCATTCGTTTCCTCATGAAGGCAAAGTCTGTTATTATTCTGAAAAATTAGTGGCTAAATGATTATGTTTAATACATATAAGCAACAGTCACTTTGAAGGAGTGCATCTGATAAAGTTGTGATAATGGATTCATATATGTTTGAAAATGTGTGGAATTGAAAATTGTTTTTGAATACTTAATAAGCAATTTTCACTGCATGGTGTCATGCTGTTGATGAGTTGTTTCTTTTTTTTTTAACCATTCATGGTACAGGATGTAGTGTAAGTTACTTGTCAATTTTTTAACATGAATGAAATAAAAATTATACAAAAATATCAGTGATAAGGTTGCTGGGCATGCATATCCAGGGCGAGTGAGGGTCTTCAGAAAGCATGTCTCCAAATCAGATTTGGCTTGAGATGCAAATGAGAGCAAAGCATGGCTGAAGTGTCAGCAAAGAAGAAAACACTGTGAAATGTTAGAAATGTAGCTAGCAATGTTTAATTTCATGTGATCTTCAGTAAGTTACTTCTATCCTTTGATCCCAGTATCCTCTATCATTGTTTTGATTTAATCCAGATGAGCATCTGCTTTGTTGCATACAGGGAGAAATGAGCGTTGTTGATCGCACGAACTATGAAAAGAGACTTCAAGACTACAAGTTTGAGATCAGGTAAGGCACAGATAAGTAAATACCGTGTGCATTCTGTGCAGCATGCCAAGTATCTGTAGTCAGTTCTCAGCAGTGTTTGGTGTGAACTAACCAACCTTTTGTCTTCTTTCTTCAGTGTTCATATAGAATGTATGTTAATATAATATTGTAAGTTCATCTGTTGAGCATAAAATTTCCAAGGAGTTTACAGTTAGCAGTTTGTTCAAGAGGGATTCACCACCACACTTGGACAGTTCCATACGAGCTCCATCCTTCCATGTAAGCTTCACCTAAACCTGCCAGTAATTATCTGGCAGACTTTCAGAGCTTGTGCAGAACCCTATGCATTGGCAAGACCTTGAAATAATAAAACGCTAAGCTGACATCACCTGAATGATTGGAGCATTTAGATGGTCAGTGAACAAACCACTTTTATATCACATGGTGGGACTGAACTTGAGACATTAAATATTGAGTACACAGCTCTATCAACAGAGTCAAGAGGAGGTCCCAGATAAATTAACTTTAATTCCTCAACACAGCTTTTTGTGTTAATTATGTTGCTTATCTTTGACTTTGTACTTATGTGACAATTTTATGTGAATACTAAGTCTTTTATGCTTTATTCACTGCAAAGAAAAACACATACCCTTTCATTAAATGTACTGTTCTGTTGTCCTGTGATGTTTACAGACAGACGCGAACACTAAGAGATCGTGAAGAACAGATGGACCGCAGCTTGATGAAGAACATCATCCGCACTTGGAAAGAACTGCGTGATGTGAGAGAGCAGCAGCATTGCACCAACACCCCTCTCAAATTGCAAATCATCAAGTCAGTAACTGCTTATTCTATCTTATTCAGTTTTAATACTTTTTGCCAGACACGGTTTTGACAAAAGCAGATTCTCTGTTATACCAGTTCAGGTGTCATGTATTTTTGTGTTGAAATTTGACTATTCTAGTACAGTGGTATTGAAAGACGCTGATCTATTTCTCATCTTGACAAAGCCTGTTTCATTTGCACTATGCTTTCCAATTCATAGATTATTGGAGCATGGCAAATGTGTGCTTTAAGCGGTTGATTGTCTACATGACAAGTTTACTGACTGTCCAATAGTTGCTGCCACAGTGCCTAGGTGATGGGTATACCCATTATGGGATTGTTCTGCATTTTCCTTCAGCCAAAAATAGAAACAATGTCATAACTGTTGGCCAGTCCAGTAGATGAGGGCTCTCCAGCATGAATAAGCATGGTTACAAGTCCTGATTTGGTACATAGCACTGTCTGTGACACAAAGCGCTGACCAGATAGATGGCGAATCACAGAACTGCCTGAACAGATGACAAAATGGCCAAGCTCAAACAAAGAAAGAAAAATTGAGAAAAAGTATGCTGATTCCTACTCAGCAAAAGAAACGCTTTGGATGCTTAATGATCCTGCCTTTGATGAAAAGGACTACATGTTTGAAGATTGGATTGATTTGGGTGAGGATGTCTCAGATAATGTGAGAACAGTTGATGTAGATATTCACCAACTGATTCAAAGTGCTACAGAACAAGATAAAAGAACAGAATTAGAGCTGGTTACTATAGAAAGCTCACAGAATATCGCATGGTTTGTATACTTTTAACAAAACATGTAACCTGTAGAATGTTTTGTTAATCCATAGCCCTTCCAATTTATACTGAAAATTCCATGGCAGATATCTAGCAGCAGCAGGGCTTATTTCCCATGTCAATGAACTGATTAAAATGTCCATTTTAACATGATTGAACAGCATAGTAGTTTGAGTTTCAGTTTGTTCAAGATGGCAAAGCAGCAGTTAGATGATTCTATATGCATTGGTATTGTAAATGTCATATGAATGAAGTATAAAACAATATAAGACTGATGTATACCATTACGTTATACTTGTACTAATGTATGGTGCTCACCTTTTTTTGTTTTGATGATGATGGAACTGATAATCATGATGTTATGGAGTTCCATCTTGGATCAACATGAAGTGACAGGACTGGACTCTGCAATTATTTAGTTGTTATCATTTATATATCCTGGCATCAGCCAGGCCTGAGAGATACAGACTTCTGCAGTATTGGTCAAGTTTGAGCAGAGTCCTCAGGGACACATCCGTTAAATTGATTAAACTTGTCTGTGTTGTCTCAGTCTTTCCAAAGAGCCCTTAACACACTCAGCTCTGGTTAGGAGCCAGTTTGTGCTGAAAATTCCCACATCGATTTTGACTAGATTGTTGAGATTTGAACTGAGAAATGTCCAGTCCATAGTCAATTGTACTAACCATTGCATTACAGTGAATAAGATCAGTTCCTATATTTTTGTGTTACCACTTTCAGAGAGACAATGGACAAGGGTGAGGATGAACTGCAGTGGAAACAGGATATGGAGGATGAGGTAGAGGAGCTTCGTGATGAGCATGCTGATGAGTATGCCCGCAAGATGCTGCTGTATAAGGAACAGATGGACAAGTGGGAGAAACAGCAGGAGGCTAAGGTAAGTGTGTGAGAATGCAGCATGGAAAAGGAGCATGAGAGGAGTAATGTTTGGAAAAATGAAGACTTGTGTGTCATTTTTCCTTTTTCTCATTGCCATTACACATGGAGACCAGCTCATAAGATAAAATTGGCTGCCGTCTGCAAAACATTCACATGGCCTGTACAGTTTTTCATTAAGGATTGTCAGTTTTGGCCACATCTCTTCCCTTAGCAGCAGGAGATTCCTGCAGACCTGTAAGATATGATTCGGGTCCTGCTTTGCCTCTCCATAAAGACAAATGAGTGAGGGCACAACTCCCATTTTTTAAACTGATGTTTGCTCAGCCTGTCATGCCCATGTCTCAGGTGGAAGATGACCATCTGTTATACTCTTGGCTGCTGACGGTAAATGTCATTCATCTGAGGCATTCTAAATAGAGATGTGACGGTGGTGTTCATCTCAGTGAGGGCATCTTTGTTATTTTGTTGTTTGTCTTCTGCTCCTGGCTTTATCATTTTGTCTGCCTTTTCGTTTCCCTTAATGTGCACTGTGAGAGGATCCACTGCAGTACTGTCTTGTGACGCTTGAGTTTGTGCAGTGCCTTTTCCAACTGTGGCTGCTTGTTGGTGGTGAAAGCCAGCAGCACTGTGTGTCAGCCAAGAAAACTTGAGCATAATCTTGACCACATCCTACGTTAATTATTATTATTATTATTTATTATTATTATTATCAGTGCACCTGCTTATTACACACTCTGTCTTTCTTCTATAGCTATACATACATATTTATGAATAACTTACCATTACGTACACATAAGAAACTGCATTAAAAATGAATTTTCACATGTAAGTTCTCAGAACTTAAAAAACAATTAACTTAAAGTGAGAACTCTCAGGATAAACATAAACGAAGTAAAAAAAAGTCTTAACCCTTTCACTCCCTCACCCTATCCACCGGCTTCCTGCAGGAAACTGGTGGATAGGGTGAGGAAGTCAAGTGGTTAAGTTTTTGCATTTGGTGGATAGGGTGCAGGAGTCAAAGGGTTCATGAATAACATAAACGAAGTAAAAACTCTTTAGACACAGAGTTTGCGAACAACCAATTTTGACTTATGTTGGCAGCGTGAAGCAGGGAAAAAACTGAAGCAAGGCGGTCGTCGAGGTTCAAAGGCGTCCAAGGCTTCTAAAGGGTCTAAAGGGTCAAAGGGGTCAAAGACCAGTGTCCAGGATGATCTAGGAGAGGTCAGTATGTTTGTCTGGATTTGTTTGTTTGGATTTGTTTGCATGTTGTATCTTCTGTTTCAGTGGTGTCAGTACATCATGCATATAATCACCCATACATACACATTAACATGCAGGCACACACTTACATGTACACACACCAGAGGATACATGATGTAGCATGAAAATATACACACATACACAACACACACACACACACACACACACACACACACACACACACACACACACACACACACACACACACACACACACACACACACACACACACATGTACACACCAGAGGATACATGATGTAGCATAAACACACACACACACACACACCAGAGGATACATGATATAGCTTGAAAAAACACACACACACACACACACTCACGCACGCATGCACCACAGGATATATGATGTAGCATGAAAATACATACACACACCACAGGATACATGATGTAGCATGGAAACACACACTATGCACACATGCACGCATGCACACACACACACATACACACACCGCGACGCGACATAAACACACACACACAGCACGCACGCACGCACACACACACGCACGCGCACACACACACGCACACACACACATGCACGCACGCACGCGCACACACACACACACGCACACACACACACCACCACACACACACAACACACACCACACACACACACACACACACACACACACACACACCACGCACGCAGCACGCACGAAACGCAGCCGCCAGCACACGCACGCACGCACGCACGCACGCACGCACGCACACACACACACACACACACACACACACACACACACACACACACACACACCAGAGGGAACATGATACACCCTGAAATGTGGTGGATGACCAAATCAGCTTTGCACATATATAGTTACTCCTTTAAAGAGACAGTTCTGTTGTTGTAGAATGGGGTTGAATATGAAGTTTTCACAAGTGTATGATTTTATGTATAGACAGATGGTGCCTTTAGAGATTATTGTCTCACTGTGGTATGATGGCCAGTACAGTGAACTAAAAACTGGAAGGTTGTGGATTTAAATACTATCATCCTTTGATTTTTTTTGGCTCCATCTGGCTCATACTGAGAGTTGAGTGTGCTATAGGCTCATTGAGAAGATTGGGACCACATAGCTGAATCTCGTCCATTTCACAGATGTGTCACTGAGGGTGTTTCTCAAATCTAGGTGTCTGACATTATGAAAAGAAGGGTAGAGTACATCCTTGTCACACAGTCTCAATCCAGAATGGAGCTCTATGGCAACATGATGATCATCCCCCATCACAGTTCATCATCAGAGCATCATTAATTGAATGTATTCCCAGGCTTTGTGGCCACTAAAGTGGTCTGAAGAGGGGACAACCAAGAAGTTTTTCCCCCCTCCATTTTATGGTAGGTTTGTATTAGATATATTGAATAATTCATACATAATGATATTTTCTTCGGTGATCTGAAACTATAGTAAAACATTTGTTTGTATGTATTTGAGAGTGATGATACTGAAGGTTGCCTTTAGCAGATTGTCTGTGATGCATTTTGAAACTTTGATAGTGATTATTGTATGCAGGCTGAAATAGAGAAGTGCCAAGAAATTCTGAATGAGGAGGACCTGCCCAAACCAGATCTGCCTGAAGATTTTGATGAGGCTGCTGCCAGAGAGCAAATCAAAGCCAAGTACTTGAATATTCGCCGTCGACCTGGTAAGACTGATTTGATGATGATTCTGATTTGTTTTTCTGCCTGTTTGTTTGTCTGTAACTTTACATGTTTCGTAATTGTTTCATTATTTGATTCTTTGTTTGTTTCTTTCTTTTTTTCCTTTTTCTTCGTGTGTACATTTGTCTCATTTAAATTTCTCTGCACTCTTTTCCCCACTGCCCTCCTGACCCAACTGCATCCTGTGCACTGGCCTCAGATGGCTAAAGTAAGCTGTATACTGCTTACAAAAGCAGAAGACATCAAGTAGATACACTATACTACCATTATTTTGGAACTTCACTATCAGTCTTGCTTATGACCAGAAAATCAAAGTGAACATCTGTTGCTCTGGAAGGAGACGAAAAAGCGAGATGGACCTGTGTGCCTTCTGGCCTGTGCAAGTTAAAAGATCCAACCAAAAGCAGTTGAAAATCATAAGAGCAGGGCATTTGCCCGGCTGCCCTGGCATGAAAATATGGGAGAGATAGGTTTATTTCCCAGGTCCTTCCCCTTGAAGCCCAGTTATCCTTCTTGCAAAAGTCTTGGTTAGAGAAAAAAAAGAATGTAAAGAAGAAAAATGTCAGAGACAGCAAGACAGAGTGAATGAAAGAAAAGTGAGTAACAGAGGGAGGGGGTAAGAAAAGACAGAGTGAATGAAAGAAAAGTGAGTAACAGAGGGAGGGGGTAAGAAAAGAGGGGAAAAAAAAGAGAATGTGTGTGTGTGTGAGTGAGTGAGAGAGAGAGAGAGAGAGGATGACAACTTCCGTCAAGTGTCATTTATCAAACAGGCTTGAGTGCACCCTAGCTCAGCATCTTGTGTGTGTGTGTGTGTGTGTGTGTGTGTGTGTGTGTGTGTGTGTGTGTGTGTGTGTGTGTGTGTGTGTGTGACAGAGAAGATGACAACTTCTGTCAAGTGTCATTTATTAAATAGGCTTGAGTGTGCCCTTGCTCAGCATCTTGTGTGTGTGTGTGTGTGTGTGTGTGTGTGTGTGTGTGTGTGTGTGTGTGTGTGTGTGTGACAGAGGGAGGATGACAGCTTGGGTCAGGGACATACACCTCACTTCCCTCCTGTCTTCCTCCTCCCAGTTTGCGTATGCCTTGTGCCCTTGAGTTTTGGACATTGTTGGAGGTTGTTTTTGTGAATGATGAGAATGCGTATCTTAGTTTGATTCTTGAATCAAAATTTGGAGCCTTATAAATGTCATTGTTATTATTATTATTGTAATTGTTGTTATTCATGTTGTTATTTTTCTTCTTCTTCTTCTTCTTCTTATTGCTGACTAGAGTTGCCAACGGTTATCTCACATGTCTGCTGGTGTTGCCTACTGTTGTAAATCCTGTGATTGACTTTTTTCACCAAAAGTGATGAAATGGTTAAAAATGTGTGTATGTACATGTGCATATGTGTATGGTCCACTCTCCTGGAACAAACTTCCTCTCTCAGTCCGTCAGCAACCTACTTTTGTCTCCTTCAAGTCCGCTCTCAAAACCCACCTTTTCTCCTCTGCATAAAATCCTAACCTCACTCAACCCCCCCCCCCCCTCCCCCCTCTGCAGCCTGTCTCCGCTCGGAGGGGAATCATGATTATAATATATAATTGTATATGCTATGCTCTCTATAATTTTCCATTGCTTTTATTCTTGCTTTTATTGCTTTTATTCTTTCTCCCCATTTATAGCCATGCGTGTGTGTGTGTGTGTGTGTGTGTGTGTGTGTGTGTGTGTGTGCGTGTGTGTGCGTGCGTGCGTGCGTGTGTGTCTGCTTCAGCGCTTAGATTTGATTTTATCAAGATTTTGCGCTATATAAATATTGTAATTATTATTATTATGAAAGGGTGAAGGTGTGTGGAAGAGTGTGGGTGTCTAAATGTTTTTAGACAAGTTTGTCCATATGTCATTATTGTTGCTGTGTGTGTTGTGTGCATGTTGTTGTTGTGCATGTGCCCGTGTGTCTTTATGTTTTTGAGTGTGTATGTAAAGAAAACATGGCAACAAGGAGGCTGTTTTGCAAGAGAGTACATACTTATGTAAGAAGCTTTTTTAGAGCTAAAGATGAACATCATGTGATTAAGCACTACATTACAGCATCAAACTGCAACCTTTGATAGTGTGCATGTATTGTAATACAGCTTACATTTAAGATGTACGTTTTTAATATACGGTGTTATTTTCTTTCAGGGGAACCTAAGTTATATCCGGAATTGACCAACACCATGACTGTCACTCCTACCTCTGATTGTCCAAGGTCTGTTTATTTCTTTTTTCTTTTCTTCTTCTTCTTCTTCTTTAAAATTTTTTTTTTTTGAGGATACATCACACTCCAGGAGGTTTCTTTTGTGCTCACCTTTTTTTTTCTGTCCTATTTTCTACGCCACCTTAATGGCCACAGAAGCTGGCACAGTTTTTACAGTGCAGTGATGATGACGTCAGTGAGGATGATAATCATGATATCATGGAGTTCCATCTAGGATTGAGCTGCGTGATAGGGCTGTACTCTATGCTTACTATTATAATATATCCTGGTGTCTACCAGGCCTGGTGCTGGTCAGAAGATTTGAGCTACATCCTCAGTGATGCATCTGTGAAAAGGATGAGACTTGACTGTGTAGTTTCTAGTCTTCCCAATGAACCCATAGCACGACCGTATGTGTGTGTGTAGTTGTACTTTATACTCTGTGTCTTGTAAAATGTGTAAAGTGCAGTGCGACTAAATGAGTTTGAAGATTTGATTTATCATCATCATCATCATCCTTCTTGTTCTTGTTCTTCTTGTTTTTTTGGGGGGGGTTCTTGTTCATCTTGTTCTTCTTCTTTTTGTGTTATTATTTAGTATGTTGTTGTTGTTGTTATCATTATGATGATGATGATGACTATTATTATTGTTATCATTGTTTTTATTGTTGCTATGATTATTAGTAATAGTAGTACTTTTACTACTTCTGCTATTACTACTTATAACATCTGGAAGCTTTTTTTGTACAGGATTTAGAAAAAAAAACTTTGATTTTGATTGATTCATAAGTCCTTCTTAAAGTGACAGCTTATGTTGTCATTAATTCCCAATGGACCTCTGCAGATTTGAACCAAGAGATTGAGCCTCACTGAATTCTGAATATTGGTTGAATATGATTGGAAAATTAAGACTCATGACTTTTTATAGGTAGAAATTAAATAAAATCTTGATTTTTACATGTGCATTACCACTGTAATGATCTTGGTAAATATTTACAATAACTGTTGATGGTTTTATTCATTTGTTTTTTCGTTTATTTCTTCATTCATTTGCAGAGGAGAACAAAACCGTCGAGACGAGGTATCCAGGACAAAACACTTTGTGAAAATTCTTTTCAACAATAAAGAAGTTTCACGAACTGGAACAAGGTATGCTGTTGATATAACTTAAAATCAGTGTGTTTCTGATTTTTGATTCTGCAAGTAAGTGATGCTTGGTTTTTCTTTTTTTTCCTTGGCTGTCATATATTTATGTGGTGTGATATTTATTTTGAAGTGTGTCTGTATTGTTGCATTGAGCTGTGTAGCATCAAGATAAAAGTTGTCATTTTATGCATCACTAGACACCTGGCATACAACTGACAGACTTAGAGGAATCTGATGAACATTCTTTAGTGCAGTGCTGCAATAACTCTTTACTGAATTAATGGCAAAGAAGGAGAATCAACAGATATTAACTGTACTGAGTTTAAAGTTCAAGTTTGAAATTTGTGTAAGTGGGATTCATTGCATTTGGGTGATTCCATATACATTTCTCCCAAATCCTCCAGCAGTTGTCTGCAGGTTCCTTGAGCTTGCACAAAACCCTAAGTAAGCGCAGGCAGGGTCTTGATATATTTGGGGGGGGAGAAGGGGGGGCAAGGTGTGTGAAACATAAACACTAAACTGGCATCACTAGTATGATTGAAACTTGTAGATGGGCAGCCTCCTGTGGGGATGCTTGGGGCTCTTTCAGTATAATAGTATCCCCACCTTCTGCAAATTCTGTGCTCAAAATTTCCTCTTTACTGTCACTCTCTTTGTTTCCGTCTCGATCCTTTGCTTACTGTCATTTCTTCCTATCATTTTCTGCCTTGCTGGTCCATTCACATGTATGTGTTCAATAAGGATGTCCATAATTTTTCTTAGGATTGATAATTAGGTACATGTATTGAATGCCTTTTTGACTCTAGGGAGATGAGATATGCGGAAGTAATTTTAGGTAATTTAGGCCTTTTTTTATACGTTTTGGTGTCCTTAGGTATGCTTAAATTTGTATTCAAGTTGTGTTCTTTAAATCCCCTATGCCATAAATTGGATGGAGCGGTCAATGTCAGGAGCATGTCCTTAGGTTATGAGAGCGAATGCATTGATATGTGTTCTTAATTTCTCTTCTTAATTTTCTTTTCATTTTTTATCCTGTTGATGTTTTGTATGTTTTGAAATGGTTGTAGCCCTGATATGGCTCTATGCAGTGGGCTGGGTTTTAAACAACAACAATAACAACAGTTACAGTAGATGGGCAGTGAACTGTTCAGTTTTTATGTTGTGGACTGAGGTTGAACTCAACACATCACTAGAGTACCCAGCTCTATCAAAAGAGTCAATCAGCCTGTGTAAAAATAGATTAATGATTAGTAGCTTTAGGAACCAGAAAAAAACATGAAAGAAGAAAAAGAGCACGTATTTAATACGACAAGACAAGACAGGCGCAAATTTTCGGCCGACTGGCCTTTGTCAAGCATAAGATTACAAACAAACAAACACCAGGTACAAAAATTAGGACAAAAAGACTGAAACTTCCCTGCTGCTCGATTTGTTTGTAATCTTACACTTGACAAAGGCCAGTTGGCTGAAAAGTTGCGCCTGTCTTGTCTTGTTGTATTGAATATGCGTTCTTATTCTTCTTTCGTGTTTTTTCTGGTTCCTGTTTGGTTGAACGCGGACAGTCACACTTGTTTTGGATTTAGTAGCTTTAGTTCTGAAATTATTGAATTGTTGATTTGTTCAGTAGACTATATGATTGTTTTATTTCAGACCTTTGTCTCAAGAATTTCGAGTGTCATTTGGACAGATTTACAACCTGAAAATTGTTCAATGGCCTGAAAGCATTAAATTTCAGGTGAGGAACTAAGCACATTTATTTTGCATTGTTAAACATGTAAATGTGAGTATGAAGATGCATTTTCTTGTGTGTGTGTGTGTGTGTGTGTGTTGTTTTGATTGTGTGTGTGTGTGTGTGTGTGTGTGTGTGTAGCATTTGTGTGTGTGTGTGTGTGTTGTTGTGTGTTGTGTGTGCTGTGTGTGTGTGTGTGTTGTGTGTGTGTGTGTGGTGTTGTGTGTGTGTGTGTGTGTGAGTATGTGTGTGTGTATGTGTGCATGAGCATTTGTGTGTGTGTGGTGTGTGTGTGTGTGTGTTGTGTGTGTGTGTGTTGTTTGATTCTAGGCCCACATACTTTTAATGTACACAAACACATGCATAATGCCAACATTTTGACTGAAAAGTGAAAAAAGAGAGCAGAGATGTATGGAGTGTAGTTTTCTCGTGCTGTCTGTCTCACTGTTTACGTGTTGTTTTCTCCATTTCCTGTTGATGCTTTTAAAAAAGATTGTTATTCCTGAAGTCTTTTTAAAAAGGATGCTGTACTTCATAAATTTACTAGCCAGCCTGTATCAGTCTGTATGTTATAACTGTGCTGTGATGTGTATGACTTGTGCAGATCTATGAGACCCAAGGCCTGAGCTCTCGGCTTCTGGCCGAGCTGTATTTTGCAATTCCAGAAGCTTCTGTGACATCACAAAGTGTACAGTTAGAGGAGATGGAATTCAGCTCTGATGAAAAGATTCAGCCAGGGCATGAGGGGGTTGGAAGCGGTAAGTGATAAACTTTGTGTTTGAAGTGGTAAGTGATAAACTTTGTGTTTGAGGTGATAAGTGATAGACTTTGTGTTCGAAGTAGCATGTGATGCACTGTGTTTGAAAGAGTAAGTGATACATTTTTTGTTTGAAAGAGTAAGTGGTACACTTTGTGTTTGAAGGGGTAGACGATAAACTGTGTTTTAAGGGGTGAGTGATACACTTTGCATTTGAAGTGGTAAGTGATACACTTTGTGTTTAAAGGGGTAAGTGATAAACTTTGCATTTGAAGGGGTAAATGTTAAACTTTGTGTTTAAAGGGGTAAGTGATATACTTTGTGTTTGAAGTGGTAAGTGATACACTTTGTGTTTAAAGGGGTAAGTGATACTTTTTGTGTTTAAAGGGGTAAGTGATAAACTTTGCATTTGAAGGGGTAAGTGATACACTTTGTGTTTGAAAGGGATAAGTGATAAACTTTGTGTTTGAATAGGTAACTGATACACTTTGTGTTTGAAGGGATAAGTGATACACTTTGTGTTTGAAGGGGTAAGTGATACACTTTGTGTTTGAAGGGGTAAGTGATACACTTTGTGTTTGAAGGGGTAAGTGATACACTATGCGTTTGAAGGGGTAAGTGATACACTTTGTGTTTGAAGGGATAAATGATACACTTTGTGTTTGAAGGGGTAAGTGATGAACATTGTGTTTGAAGGGGTAAGTAATACACTTTATGTTTGAAGGAGTAAATGATACACTTTCTGTTTGAAGGGGTAAATGATACACTTTGTGTTTGAAGGGGTAAGTGATACACTTAGTGTTTGAAAGAGGAAGTGATAAATTTTGTGTTTGAAAGAGTAAGTGATACACTTTGTCTTTGAAGGGGTAGTTGATAAACTGTGTTTGAAGGGGTAAGTGATACACTTTATATTTGAAGGGGTAAATGATACACTTTGTGTTTGGGGTGTGTGTAAGTGATGCACTTTGTGTTTGAGGGGTAAGTGATACACTTTGTGTTTGAAGGGGTAGTTGATAAACTGTGTTTGAAGGGGTAGTTGATAAACTGTGTTTGAAGGGGTAAGTGATACACTTAGTGTTTGAAAGAGGAAGTGATAAATTTTGTGTTTGAAAGAGTAAGTGATACACTTTGTCTTTGAAGGGGTAGTTGATAAACTGTGTTTGAAGGGGTAAGTGATACACTTTGTGTTTAAAGGGGTAAATGATACACTTTGTGTTTGGGGTGTGTGTAAGTGATACACTTTGTGCTTGAGGGGGTAAGTGATACACTTTGTGTTTGAAGGGGTAAGTGATACACTTTGTGTTTGAGGGGGTAAGTGATACACTTTGTGTTTGAAGGGGTAAATGATACATTTTGTGTTTAAAGGGGTAAGTGATACACTGTGTTTGAAGGGGTAAATGATACACTTTGTGTTTAAAGGGGTAAGTGATACACTTTGTGTTTGAGGGGGTAAATGATACACTTTTGTGTTTAAAGGGGTAAGTGATAAACTTTGTGTTTGAAAGGGTAAGTGATAAACTTTGTTTATGTTGAAAGCGTTAAGTGATAAACTGTGTATATGCATTTTTAAACTTCTCAGTTTTCAGGTTAATTTTCATATTAGAATACCAGACATACTCCCAACACTCTTGGACAAACAATCATTTAATTTTACAGACTGAGGTCTGTAAGTAAGATAACCACAACCCATATAATAGAAAACACAGATGCATAAATATTGAGTATAAGGTACTAGGTGTTGGAATATTGTGTTTATCAAATATGCCTTCTGCAGGTGCTGCATTCAAATTTGATGCCACCAGCACCATCCTGGTAACCTTGATGACCTCTGGCACGTTGGGCACTTCTGTTGCATGGGCGGTCAATGAGGATGGACAGCCACTGGTCCCACCCATCTCTCAGAGCAACACCAATATGTTCACGTGAGTTGCTCTAGGAGAGAGAGAGAGGGAGAGAGAGAGAGAACTCAGAACTCAGAAAATGTTTATTGTACATCGGCCTTAGGCCACAATACATGGAAGGGGAGGGGAGGGGATCAGGTTTTCTTATACATTCATCCAAGTTCTACTATCAAACTTTAGTGAACTCTGCCATATTTTCCCCTTCTATCGTTTACCATCACATAAGCTGGGATACATTCATCTTTGCATTTACAGTAGTTATTTCATATGTATTCTAGTCCATATTCCTTACCTGGCCAGCTAAAAATATTTGTCATTAGCCGCATCTTATCATTCATCCAACTGTCAATTTTACAGTAATTGGCTATCAGACAAACCAATCATTCAATTAGTGCACATATCTGTTGTTTCTTATATCCTTCAGTGATCATACAGAGAGAGAGAGAGAGAGAGATGGTGTGGTGTGTGTGTGTGTGTGTGAGAGAGAGGGGAGTGTGTGTGTGTGTGTGTAATGTGTGCATGTGTATGTATGTGTGTGGTGTGTATGTGTATGTGTGTGTGTGTGTGTGTGTGTGTGTGTGTGTATGTGTGTGTGTGCATCATCATGTGTGAGTGTGTGTGTGGTGTGTGCATATATGTGTGTGTGCATGTGTGTGTGAGCGTGTGTGTGTACGCAGGTGTGTGTGCAATGTGTGTATGTGTATGTACATATGTGTGTTTGTGTGTGTAAAACTGTGTATGCATTTTGAGTTTGTAATCACATGTATATAAAAAATGGGCAAATAGTTTTGAAAGATATAGATTTTACTAATATATTTCCCTTTTCTCATCTTCTCCTGTCACTGGTGTACTCCTGTGGTGGTTATCCCAAATTCAGTTAATAGATGAGATGTTCCTTCACACAGTATGTTTACATAGCATATGGTCGTGGTGTGTATGTATTGTGTTCCACTGCATGTGGTTGTCAGCGATATGAGTATGCATGTTAAAACAGTTAGTGATGTCTAGAGCTTGACATTACGAATTTACTTGAAAACATTAGTGTTCTTTATTACTTTACTACTAAGGAGATAATTTGTATTGCATATTGTCTGAGGATGTGATTAGTAATCTACCGAGTCTATCTGCCAGTTTATCATATTATGGGGACTGGCTGGTACATCCGATAGAGCTGTGGACTCAAGATCTGACATTTCAAGTTCAATCCCAGCTCACAACATTAAAAACTGGCCTGTTCACTGCTATCGTAATATTTCCATCATTCTGGTGATGTTGGCTTAAGTGTCTTACAAGTTCCCCTTCCTCCTTCCTATTTCAAGACCTTCTCAATGCATAGGGTTTTGCACAGACTCAGGGTGTCTGTGAGATAATTGCTGTCAGGTTTGGGTGGAGTGATATGGAATTGTCCAAGTGTGATGAAGCCATCATCATCATCATCATCATGTGCCCTGCCACATGGTGTCGGCAATCATGGCCCTCCAGCTTTCCTGTTGTGAATAAATCCCTCTTGAATAAACTCCAAATTCCAAATTTATCATATTGAATGTACAGCCTGGAACTACAAATGCCCCATCATGGGAAGGGATAATGACATTAAATGTACAGTTGTGTATTATTGTTTCAGGGCAATGAAGAAGATGGACCCTTTGGCAGCCATTGGAGCAACAGGTGTCGTCAACGTGGAGAAGCTGTCCAAGTGGTTCCATGACTCTCGCCTTGATCCCAATGACCCTGCCAATGCTGACCTTATCTATCTGCTGGGGGTAGGTGTAATTTACTGTTCTCACACACACACACACACACACACACACACACACACATACACACACACACACACACACACACACACACACACACACACACACACACACACACACACACACACACACACACACACACACAGACACACACACACACATACACACACACACACACACACACACACACCCCAGAGGGTACATGATATAATCCCAGTGACTCTGCTAATGCTGACCTTATGGTCTGCTGAGGTAGGTGTACTTTCCTGTTCTGATGCGTGTAAAAAGATAAGAACTTTCTCATTCAGTCGCACACACACACACACACACACACACACACACACACACACACAAACACACAACACACACACACACACACACACACACACACACACACACACACACACACACACACACACACACCAGAGGTACATGATATAATCCCAATGATCCTGCTAGTGCTGACCTTATCTGTTTGCTGTGGGTAGGTGTAATTTACTGTTCCGATGAATGTAAAAAGATGGGAACTATGTCATTCAGTCACACACACGCATGCATGCATGGGTGCGCATACACATGCTTGCACACACGCATGCATCCAGGCATGCATGCACATGCGCGCACCACACACACACACACACACACACACACACACACACACACACACACACACACACACACACACACAACACACACACACACACACACACACACACACACACACACACACACACACATATACACATACATTCATTCTCATCAAAAATGGAAAATTTGTGAGCTAGGATATCTCAGCTGCTTGTAAGTGACTTTTTACAAAAGCTTGTACATAAAGATCCAGCATGGTTTGAATTTTACATGAATGGCTCATTACTTAGCTGTCATCGACATGGATAGCAGATCAGTAATTTAGTAGACTGTACTAGTCTGTTCATGGAAAACCAATTGTTTTCAAATGCTAACAATTGGAAATCATTACGACAACTTGATTGTCTTTGTTTTCACTCTTAACTAAAACAAGAGTGCAGGAAGTTAGTTTGCATGAAATTGTTTGACGATTTACATTTTACTCATTTCCAGTCGAGAAGTGGAGAATCTGGGCCACGCGAATACTTCCGTCTGGAGCAGCTTCAGGAAGAGTTCGATTTTGCCTCAGATGCTGACCTTGCCTCTAATCGTCGCTTTCAGATGTTGTCACTTCGAGATCGTGAAGTGGCTGAATTCCGAAACACCAAAATGATTGCTCCTTTTGAGCGAGAGATCGCTCGAGATGCTTTCACAGTAAGTGTTGTTTTTGTGGCTAAATGATTTGTAATGTGTTGAATCGTTCATATTATTTATTTGCAATCTCTGTCTCTCTCCTTCTCTCCTTCTTTTTGTCTTTCTTTGTCTCTGTCTATCCATTTATCTTCTCTCTGTCTGTCTCTTTGTCTGTCTGTCAATCTGTCTTCTATCAAATTAGCAACAGTCTAGGAGCAAGTATATACTTTTTCAGTGTGTTATTTGACAGAAGTATGTGACATGACTCTGCCAGCCACTAATAGTTGTGAATTGTTTGTGAATCGTGACTTTTGCTCATTGTTTATTAAAAACACATTTGTTTATTTGTTCGGTCTGTCTATCATAAGAGCTTCTAAAAAGATTGACAGTTGGTATAATAATTCAGATTTTTTGTATAATAGGAATATGAAAAGAAGCAGCGTGAAGAGGAACGACAGAAGGTGATGGGTGACATTGAAGGTGTGAGACAGGCCCACAGCAGATATGTCCAGAAGGTTGGTGTCAGTTTGTGTGTGTGTGTTGTGTGTGTGTGTGTGTGTGTGTGTGTGTGTGTGTGTGTGTGTGTGTGTGTTGTGTGTGTGGTGTGTGTGTGTTGTTTTCAGGTGTGCAACATCAGTTTCCTGATCACTGATGTGCAAGCAGGGCAGTTGTCTCAGCATAGGTTGGTGGATTTCATTCATCAGCTCATTGAAGAGATAGTCAGCTGGCCATCAGTTGGGAGCTTGTGTCAGTGCCAAAGAACTCTTGAACAACTTTTGGAGTCAATTTAATTCAGATCTTTAATTATTTATTTATTTACTTTATATGTATGTTCCATTTTTGAAGATAAGATACACACATACACATGTCATTTACATGTTACCAACATTATTCCAGTGGTAGGCTGACAAAATACCAGTATGAAATATAGACTAGGTAAAACATAGTGTAGGTAGGGCCTGAGGACCTGGCCAACTCATGGGTTTATGTGCAGGCTTAAGGCATGTGCCACGGTCGCTATACATGTGGCACCTGTGAGGTTAGTGCTATGGAATTTGTTCTATGCGTGGAGACATCATCTTGAGAAACTGAAACAGAAACAGAGTCATTTTAGGAGAAAATTATGACCATGTACAAAATCTCAAAGACTTGACAGTTGCTATGGTCCTGCCACCTGTTGACACAGCAGGACTCAGTGTATGACATTGTTAGCCATTTCCTGCCACCCATTGGCACAACAGTCAGCCACATCAATATTTTGTGTGATTCAAGGCAAATTAGCATCCATAAATTTGATAACGGATCATTCTAAATATTACTGAATATTATTACTCACAGTTAGTTATTGATGGTCCAGATATCTGAGACACCACTTGCGATTGCTCGAATATTGGTTTTCAACAGTTTTTTTCTGTTTGTTGTTGTTGTTCTCTCTTTAAATGCACAGGATCTTTAACCAATATATATATTTATGCAGGAAAAGGAGGTCTGCCAGTGAAATAGTGTACCTGGGGGAATCACTCGCGGGATTGGAAACTACCTTGGGGATTACATAGATGATACACTAATTATGGTACTGTATTGTGCATGTTAGTCTGTACTTTTCTGTTGTGTGTGTGTAGTCTGATTTTGGAGGGTTGTCTATTTTGTTGTCTGTGTTTATGATAGTGTTATGAATACATATTGTTTGAATTTGTCAACCCGCCTTCTTGGGAGGTGTTGTGTCTGTGCAGTAGCAGGGTGGGATTAGATCTTGGGAGGGTTTGTTTTTGTTTTGTGGTTTTTTTTTGGTTTATTTGTTCTGTCTTAGCATGGTTCTGACAATAATGATTATTAAGATCTCATCTCAGCAGCCCCTGACCAAAATGAATCAGTATGCTTTCAGGTTGACATAACTTCTTTTTTTCTTGTCGTCAGCAAGCTGTATTATCATTTTCTGATTATAACTGCAAGTGCTTTTATATTCTGATGGTTACATTTATGTGATGTATCTGTGTCTATACAGATTCGTGAACAAGTGATCATGAAGTTCCGACTGGCTTCACATCAAAAACGTCTGGAAGATATGGTGGTAGAAGAAGCAGTGCCCAACATAGCGTATGTTCAGATTTTGTTTTCAGTGTGTTAGTGCTTGCGTTGATATGTATGTGTATACATGTGTGTTTGTGTTGTGCATGTGTTGTGTGTGTGTGTGTGTTTGTGTGTGTGTGTGTGTGTTTGTGTGTGTGTGTGTGTGTGTGTGTGTGTGTGTGTGTATGTGTGTGTATGTGTGTGTGTGTTTGTGTGTATGTGTTTATGTGTGTGTGTGTGTGTGTGTGTTTGTGTGTGTGTGTGTGTGTGTGTGCTTGTTTGTTCAGTTTATAATAAAGCATGTCTGTTTGACAACAGTTATCTTTACAGTGTATTAGATGAAACCCTTTGCCACTGTCCCAGTGATCATCTGTGACTGATGTGGTAGTCAAGTGAGAAAACATTGGACTTCCAGGCAGAAAGTCCTTGGTTTGTTCAGCATAAACATCCCTCACCCCCACCCACCCCGGGTAGATACAGGGTGGAGATTTTTCTTTCTTCCAGGTAATGTGTGTGCAGGCCTGCCAGTGCCCTAACCTACTTTGTGTATAGACACAAGTAGAATATCAAACATGCGTGCTGAAGGTCCTGTAAGTCATGTCATTGATGGGCTTATGGAAACATGAGAACTCCCGGCATACATGCCCACCAAAGATGTAGACTGTGCAACAACAACAAAGCAAAATGTGGTCAGCTCACCTAACAGGTTGACTTCTCCCTGCTTGATTAATGTGTTATGCAAAGTTCAGTTCAGTTGAGTTTAAGGAATAACACTACACAACGATGTTTTATAATGATAACATCAACAACAACAGTAGTAGTAATAGTAATAATAATAATAATAACAATAATAATAATAATAATGATAATAATAATAATGATATAATAACAATAATAATAATAATAATAATGATAATGATAATAATTCTTTCTCTATCCTTTCCCTCATTGCTCTCCCGTTCATAACAAGAAGATAAATGTGGCCATACTACTCCTTCTATGCCAGAGATTGTGAGTTTGAATCCAAAGTGCACTTAAAGTGGCTTGATTAAATTGATCATCTTTGTGCCCATCTTATTACTGCATTGTGTGTGTCATTGAGATGGTAGATTAACTTCCTTTCCCCACCAAATATCAAATTCCTTGTTGGTCATGTAACCAGCTTGAGGTGGATATCAGTGTATAAATGCATATCAATCTAACCTACTCCCCATCCCCCATCTATCAGTGTATGAATGCTTATTAATTTAACCTACTCCCCATCCCCCATCTTCTGCCGTGTAACTCACCCCAACCCCCTATCCACCCCGTCACTGCTTTCCAAGAAGTTACTCCTGCCAGCTGCTTTATTAATGAAAGTGTTAACTGTTGTCAGCATGCTAGGTATCAGCCTGCTGCGTCTGTCGGAGCCACGGCGTCCACTGAAGCCTATCCGCAAGGAGAGAAAGAAGGTGACTGCTCAGGCCATCAAAGGCGACGAAGTTCGCATCCTGGTCAATATCATCCGCTCCACAAACATCCCTGTTCGCAAACAGCAACAAGGGTAGGTATGGTTCGTTGGTCTGGCTGAATTTGTAAATAGAGAAGTGTATTATAGACTTTCAGGTCACATTGACCTCAGAATTTGATAAATCTGTGAGTACTGATGTTTTATTTATTTAAAGGTAATGAGTTTTCTTTTGGTCTGGTCATGTAAATGTTTTTCTGTGGTTGACACATTGATTTTGCATTTACAGTGGAGCTGGTGGGGCAACCACAAGTCGAGAGATCGACAGAAAACCCGCTGTCAGAAACATTATTGGAGAGGTATGACTTTCTTTTCTTTTACTGAACTCTTACCATGCTCTTTCATACCACACAAAACATTATTACAGTGGTTAACCTTGTTCATTACTGAGTCCTCTGCATCTGTACATTCAGCCGGAATCAACTTTGCTTGATTTTTCTTTCAGTTTTTCAAATATGTTATGTGCTTATTTGAGTTGATTACTTTTTACAGGTTGACTTAAAATATTTCTTACTGTACACAACACCCGAACACCTTGTGGAGGGGTCAAATTTTCGACTTTAAAGTCTTTCTCAAGAAACTCAGAATGTCGACTAACAAAGCATAGCTATTACGAAGTTAAATATTGACTTAAAATATGTGAACGTGAATCAGTATCTTTTTTGACGGTTCTTCCTGTATCAAGTAATTTTATAAAGATGGATGGTGCTTTGTGAAGGTTGTATATGTGTGTTTCTGGTCTGTATTTGTGTTTTGTGTGTGTATATGTGTTTATATCTGTGTTGTTTGTGTGTGCATGTGTTTGTTTGTGTTGTGTGTGTGTATATGTGTTTGTGTCTGTGTGTGTTTGTGTGTGCGTGTGTGTGTGCACATGCGTGCATGTGTGTGTGTGTGTGTGTGTGTGTGTTGTGTTTTGATGCAGTGGCATAATCCTCTGAGTAGATATACCAGTTTCATATTGTGTTGTTTAAGCATAAAAATTGCATTTGAATTACAGATTTGTCTCTTTGAAAAAAAGAAAAAAGACATTGTGTGAACATCTGTTTTCTTTGATCAGACACTGGTGCACCCGTACGTGGAGGTGATGTTTCAGCGTAACACTGTTCGTACCAGTGCAGGAGATGGCCCTAACCCCAGCTTTAATGAAGAACTGGAACTGCCTCTCAAGTAAGACTTCATTGCTTCTATATGAGTCTTATGTTCATTGAGTATATAAGTCATATTCAGTGTAATACAGTCAAATAGAATACTTCATGGGATGCAGTACAATAGAATATAAACAGTACAGAATAATTATTTGCACATAATCTTCCGTGTCTTACAACTGCTATGGGCAACGATTAGTTAGGCCTGATTTGTTAGACATTCTAGCATTTTAGTATTGTGATTTTAGCACACACACAAAAAAGGAAAAAAAAAAAGAATAAACTGCTATTGATAAAATGATTCTGTATACCCTTAAGAGCAGCTTCCATTCTCCTAAAAACTCCTTTCTAGAGGGACATGTCTATGATGTGACACTCACAATGAAATTATTTGATAGTTTTGAACAATCTTCCTGTAGAATCAGGTGTTTGTATGGAGGATGTAAAACCACTAGCTTTTTGTCTCCTAGTTTTACATTCATTTTACAAGTTCATAAGCGTGGTGAGTGGTTGGTGTGTATGTGTGGTTTTTTTTCCACTATACAGTGCTTGGCAGAATCAGGAAATTTTATGTCTGCCTTGATTGTGATTTTATTTTGTGTCTCCTTTGATGGAGACAGAGAGAACGAGCAAAACTTTCTTGTTGTCAAGAGAGAGAGAGAAAGAAAGAGAGGAAGAGAGTGAAGGAGCATAGGTTTGTGAATGTAGAAAGATGAGGATGGAGAAAATAGTAAGATTGAAAGAAAAGGAAGATAAAGAAAATCATTTAGACAGAACGGCAGACACATAAAAATGGATCTTTTGTTGTATTTGTCAATATTGCTAAATAGATTGAAACTGTAAAACTGTCAACTTTGCTAAAGAAATTGAAGAATATTTATGGTCATATTGTGGAACAGTGATTGTGCGGGTGTTCATGACTACTTTATTTGCAATTATAACTGATCGTTTGTGATGTAAGAATTTCACTATTGTTTTCCAGAGCTCCTAATGATGACTTCTCCCCCAATACTCTTCAAGGCATCCAAGACAGCATCTACCTGAACTTGTTTGATGAAGTTGTGGTTGATGTTCTGGAGGTAAAGATGATTTGATACTGAGTGTGAATGTGCAGAGTGTCATACATTTAAGGAAAAATTTGACCACATAGAAATAGAATAAGCAAATATGTGAGGGAGAGAAAAGAAACAATTGAAAGGACAAATTTCAGGACAGGACTTGAAGAAATAAAAATGTGAGGGTTTATTTAGTTCTGTGTTTGCTGTACCTCTTGGTTTTTTTGTGTCTTTGTTCCCCACTATTTCCCCCTAATTCTTTATTCTTCTATTTTTGGTCTTACAGTGTGAAAATAAGAAAGAACTTGTAATTTATTTTGGGTTGTTTGTTTTAGTCAGTGTCGGTAAGATTGGTTATCTGTTGTTGCTTTACGTATGTCATTGTTATGTTTATTTTGCCTGGCAGGATGAACGTGAACGTGAGACAGCAGTTCATCAGAGGTTGGAGAAGAAATGGCTGGGCAACATTAAGATTCCTTTCTCTACCATCTATTTGAATGGAAAAGTAAGTATATGAATTAGAGAGATTTGATCAACCCAATGGAGGTCAAATTGCACACACACAGCACACGCACATGCACACACACACATGCACACGCGCGCACACACACACACACACACACACACACACACACACACACACACACACACACGACGCACGCACGCACGCACGCACGCACGCACGCACGCACGCACGCACGCACGCAGCACGCACAGATGCACAGATGCACACACGCGTGCACACACACACACACACACACACACACACACACACACACACACACACACACACACACACACAATGCACACACACGCAGCACACACACACACACACACACACACACACACACACACACACAACACACACACACACACACACACAACACACACACACACACACACACAACAACACACACACACACACACACACACACACACACACACACACACACACACACACACACACACACCATACCAAAAATCAACCGTAAGTAACACAGACATGAAACAAACACCAATGAAAAATAGATGAAATCAAATTTTTACATGATTTTACTTGAACTGAATGTTTTTGACAGGTTTTGTGTTATAAGTGATCAAGAAAGGTATGCATTGGCCAAAAAACAAAAGCTTTCATGGCACACTGTCATATTTCATCGATCCACATAGGTTCAGTAAGGGTATCATGTTTATTCAGTTTTTCTGCTCCACTGGGAATACTGTTTATGTGAAAATAGAAAACCACCTCAGATTCACACTACACAGCGAAAATTTTGCCTTTGAGTATCTGTGTTGAAACGCATGACATTCTGGAACTTGATCACAGTAGGTCAATTCAAATGTATACAGAGGTGATATTGAATGATAGAATAATGGTTGAAGGGAAAGAATTGTTACAGAACTGAGTGACCCAGGAACAGATTTAATTCCTTCTGACTGATTTCAGTACATCAGTCATGCTGTCAAGTAAACATCACAGTACCGGAAACCATATCCAACGGGACTCCTTTCAGTTCAGCAAAATTTGTCAGTGACCAATGAAAATCTTGTAATTCATATTCATAAAAGGAGTTATGCAATTACCACATGATTTCTTGTTCCCCTTTTTAATTTAGCTTTAAACATCTGTGTATTTTTAATAGAATTGCTTGTTTTGAATTTTTGACAGATTGATGGCACATTCCGTATCAGCACACCATCAGTGCTGCTGGGGTACACTTATGACCTGGGACAGATGGGGGGTGATGACAATGACATGCCTATTGGACAGAAGGAGGAAGTCACCTATGTCAGTCTCTTCATCACCATTGAGCCACCACTCATACAGCCAGAACCCATGAGGGAAAGGGTGAGGAACAGAATTAGGTCTTAAAAGACATGAAAAGTAGTGTGATGGGGAGTGCTGTTTGGGTTTTGGAGTGTTGATGTTTTTCAGTTCTGTTTTAGTTCGTGCATTGCCTTTTTTGTGTACATGAAAAGTAGTGATCAGATGTTAGCTGTTTGACCTAGTGCATACTAGTGTGTAAAGTTCAAGGGTATACAGTTTTTATTTGATTTTCAGTGGGATAGAATCTAGGGCGATAAATTATTACTAATATCAGTTTGTGAGAATGTGAAGTTTTCATCCTGTAAGTTTCTGTCTGTCTCTCTCTGTCCCTGTCTGTCTTTCGGTCTGTCTCTTTTTTTCTCTGTCTCTGTGTGTCTGCCTCTCTTTTCATTTTCTGTGACCAATTAAATACTGCTATGTTTTAAGCAAAACTTTATGTTTTTCATTTATAATCTAATACCTTGTGTGGTTTTTGTGTGTGTGTGTGTGTGTGTGTGTGGTGTGTGTGTGTGTGTGTGTGTGTGTGTGTGTGTGTGTGTGGTGTGTTTTGCATAGCTCAGAGTGGTTACTGAAATATTTTTTTATTCGGAATACTTTTTGTTTAGGCTGAATGAAACTAGGCTAGTATTTGTTTATTTGTCTTCACTTTTAAAGGTTTAGTTTATTATTTTTTTTATTTAACTTTACTTATCTATTTTACTTTTCCTCCTTCAGTTTGACACCAATGAGGATGAGAAACTGATGCAGTATGCAGAGCGCTGGCAAACAGAACTGCAGTCTATGCATCCCAAGCGGCACTACAAGACTTCTGTCATTGATGTCAACGGCAAGAATGTCTTCCTCACTCGCTACTTCAAAGTACTCAAACCTCCTTCAGAAGTATCTGACAAGCCTTCAGAGACATTGCAGGCTGTGAGTTTTCTTCCATTTTATGTGTATAATTGTATGGTGTTTGCTTGTTTTTGCGTGTGCGTGCTTGAAAAGACATGTGTGTGTGTGTGTGTGTGTGTGTGTGTGTGTGTGTGTGTGTGTGTGTGTGTGTGTGTGTGTGTGTGTGTGTGTGTGTGTGTGTGTGTGGACATACAGATATATGAATTTACTTTTTCTTTCACTGTTCATACATTTGGAGGTTAGAGGTTGGTTTTACCTTTTGATTTTACAAAAATTATTAGATAAGTGAACAAATAAATGAATAGAAATAGACAATAATAGAATGAATGAATATTCAAACAAACACATAAAAATGCAGTTTGAGACTAGAAAAGCGCAGAAAATAAGGAAGCACAATGATGAACAAACGGAAAATGGACAGCCATGGACAGGGGGGAAATGGACATTTACAGACAGGGGGAAATGGACAGCTGTGGACAGGAAGGAAATGGACAGCTATGGACGGAGGGAAAATGGACAACTATAGACAGGAAGAAAATGGACAGCTATGGACGGGGGGGGGGAATGGACAACTATGGACAGGAAGAAAATGGACAGCTATGGACGGAGGGGAAATGGACAGCTATAGACAGGAAGAAAATGGACAGCTATGGACGGAGGGAAAATGGACAACTATAGACAGGAAGAAAATGGACAGCTATGGACGGAGGGAAAATGGACAACTATGGACAGGAAGAAAATGGACAGCTATGGACGGAGGGAAAATGGACAATTATGGACAGGAAGAAAATGGACAGCTATGGACGGAGGGAAAATGGACAATTATGGGCAGGAAGAAAATGGACAGCTATGGACGGAGGGAAAATGGACAATTATGGGCAGGAAGAAAATGGACAGCTATGGACGGAGGGAAATGGACAATTATGGGCAGGAAGAAAATGGACAGCTATGGACGGAGGGAAAATGGACAATTATGGGCAGGAAGAAAATGGACAGCTATGGACGGAGGGAAAATGGACAATTATGGGCAGGAAGAAAATGGACAGCTATGGACGGAGGGAAAATGGACAATTATGGGCAGGAAGAAAATGGACAGCTATGGACGGAGGGAAAATGGACAATTATGGACAGGAAGAAAATGGACGGCTATGGACAGAGGGAAAATGGACAACCATGGACAGGGGAAAAGTGGACAGTGATGGAAAATGGACTACTATAGACAAGGGGAAAATGGAGAGTGGACAAGAGGAAAATGTATAACTGTGGACAAGAGGGAAAGTGGATAACTATGGACAAGGGGAAAGTAAACAGCTACCAGTGTTTTTTTTATACTTTGTCACTAACTTATTCATTTTTGTCATACAGGATTTCACAGCTCGATATGTCTCCCTAATCCCATTTGTGTCAGACGCTGTGGTCTTCCCTGGTCTCTGTGATATCTGGAGCTCATGTGATGTAAGTTTCCGACTGATTTGTGACTTTATTCTGTTACTGAAACACACTAATTCATGTGACGTGAGTATCTGCCTGATCTGCTGCTTTGTTCACTTTTTAAGCACATCAGTTTATGTGGATTGTTTTAGTTTGCACTGCGACATGTCATATTCTGTTTTTGTTGGTCTTTGAGTTCATGATATGTGATGTATATTTGGTAGATTAACTTATGTATGAAATTAAAATGTGAAGGTGTATGTACACAAACATACTTACACTCATGTTTATGTGTTCATGCACTTGTATACATGTATATGTGGTCGCTTGCATGCAACACAGACACATGAAAACACACTCACACACACCTACATGTACATGTATGTGTGCACTTTGCAAAGGCCAGAGATTGGTGTATTGGGGTTTTCTTTCATTATTTTTGTACATCTCCGCTAAACATTACTTATTGTCTGTTTTCAGCAATTCCTACAGATGTTGGCAGGTGATGAGGAAGAGCATGCTGTGATGCTGACCAACCTTTTACTGGGACTTGGCTTGAAGGCATATCTCCTACTGGGTGAGTTATTGGCTGTATGTGTCAGTCATCTTGGGTATTATTAAGAAACAGAAATGTTAAGCACTGCGTATCCATAGAGTTTGTATTGTATGTCTGTTTATGATAAAGCATGTTGTATGTATTATGTACTTATCAGTGTACAAATTGAGTAACATAACAAATGTTAACACATGAGATCAGTGTCAATAAGAAATGTTTAGCACAATGTACACATACATTCTGTACTGTATATCTATTTATAATGAAGTATGTTGTATATATTGTGTAATTATCAATGTAAAAATGAATAACAAAAGAAGAAATGGTAAGCATAGTCTTTCATGCGACACTTGCAGTGGTGAGAAGGGAGTGGTTGGGAACAGTTAAAAAAATGAAGGATTTTTCAAAACCTGAGTGGTTGTGTAGAATGGAATATTAAAGATCTCAGCTTCCGTTGAGGCCAGCATTATAAGGACGGTGTCCATCTCTTGTCCATCACTTTTTTCCATCCCTGATGAGGAACAGGTATACAGTTTGCAGCTGGATGGACTGGGGCTTTGTATTCCAGATGTGGAGCAATCATGGTAATCCACTCACTTGATGACCCTGCTTAACCCTTTGACTCCCGCACCCTATCCACCAACTGCAAAAACTTAACCCTTTGACTCCCGCACCCTATCCACCAACTGCAAAAACTTAACCCTTTGACTCCCGCACCCTATCGACCAACTACGAAAACTCAACCCTTTGACTCCCTCACCCTATCCACTGGCTTCCTGCAGGAAGCTAGTAGATAGGGTGAGTGAATCAAAGGGTTAAGTTTTTGCTTTGCCAGCATAGTTGACAATGCAGGATGCTGGTGGACAGGGTGTGGGAGTCAAAGGGTAGCTTTAGCTTACAAGCATGACCATCATGCTGCCATGTTCAAGATGATGGTGGAATACAGCAGAATACATGCCACTATATCAAAAACTGCTATAAGTTATCAAATATTAGTTTTTTTGACATGAAGATTTTGATTGTTTTTGTTTTACAGGATCAGCAATTCCAGAAGGCACCACAGCGTATGTCCTGACAGAACAATCCGATGGCTTCTACATCTGGAATTCAGCAACTGGCAAACGCTACAGCGTCAATGACAACTACTGCCCTCTTCAGTCTGTTGGCTGTCTTGTCAACAATGAAAATGTGAGTCACTCCTGCCCTTCTGTGTGGTTAGTGAATCTTGATGGGCACAGTCGATAGTCAAATGGATAAACATCAGCCTTCCAGTCAGAGGGTCTTGAGTTTGATTCATGAATACACCTCTGCCTGGTGTGTATAGGGTGGAGATTTTCCCTATCTCTCAGGTAACCATATGTGCAGACCTGCCAGCGCCTAAAGCCTGTTCATGTATTCATGCATGCAGAATATCAAACATTAAAGATCCTGTAAGTCATGGTTAAACCTGTAAACACCCAGTATACATGCCTACCAAAGATGCATACTGTACAGTAATATAGTGGGATATGGTCAGCTCGCCTTACAGCTTGAGTTTCCTGCTTTGCTGAAAAGTCTGATTAAGTGTAATATTTGTAGAGTACTGATATGTAAGAAATGTATGATATACTTTTTTATTTTTTTTATTTTTAGAAGGAAGGGGGAAATGTGCTAGTTTTTCCTCCAGCACCTATCAGTATTTATCACACAGGAACATGTAGAGACATGTTCATATACACACCAAGTTAGGCCTTGCGAATGTGAGTGTTTGTGTGTGTGTGGCGTGTGTGTGTGTATATACGTGTGTGTGTGTGTGTGTGTGTGTGTAAGTGTGTGTATACATGTGTGTTTGTTTTTGAGTGGAGGTTTTAAGGTTAGTCAGTAAGTTTGATTAGTAATTGATTGTAATAAGTAATCCAAAGTAAGCACGACTGCCCATGTTCAAGCAAACAGGAACCAGAAAAAACACGAAAATAAAATCAGAACACATATTTAATGTAACCAGACGAGACAGGCATAAACGAATACACACCAAATACAAAAATTATGAGGAAAAGACTAAAACTTCCCAGCTGCTTCGTCCAGTGGGAGAGAAGGACTTAAGAATAACTTCAGTTTAGCCATGCTGCTGACTCTACCATATGTGCTTGTGTGTTAAGGGTAGAAAAGTATTGAGGAGGAGTGTTTAAATGTGTTTGTACATCAGCATATATGCATTTCCAGTATACAGATTTCCATCTGACTGGGTGGTAATATTTCATGTGTTTATGAAACACACACACAACGTACACATGTACAAACACACACACTCACAAACACACACACACACCGTACTCATGTACAAACACACACACTCACACACACACACACACACACACACACACACACACACACACACACACACACACACACACACACACACACACACACACACTTGAATAACAAACAGGCGCACACACACACACACACACACACACACACACACACACACACACACACATACACACATAAACACACACACACACTAACACACAGACATACACAGTATCTGACTATTTCTTTCACACACACTCACTTATGTTGTATGTTGATGTAACCTGTTGACAGATCTGGGCTAATATCCACCAGTATGAAAAGCCTTCACAGCTGGACTTCAATGTAAATAGCACAGCTACCTGGAGACCGTTCTTCAGTCGCAGCAACCCCAGTCCTGGTCTGGGCACCATACAGGTCTCTGTCTTTGTTTGTATTGTGTATGTACAGTGTGTGTGTGTGTGTGTGTGTCTTCGTGCATTCGGGTTGGTGTGTGTGTGTGTGTGTGTTGTGTGGTGTCATGGTGGGTTTGGTGTGTTTTTGTATTGTGGTTATGGGAGAGTTTTTGGGGTGGTTGTGTGTATAAGTTTGTGAGTGTGTGTTTGTGTGTGACTGTGTGTGTGTGTGTGTGTGTGTGTGTGTGTGTGTGTGTGTGTGTGTGTTTATTACTCTGTGTGTGTGAATGTGGGTATGTGTTTTTGTGAATTTGTTTGTATGAGTGTGTGTGTGTGTGTGAGTGTGTGTGTGCTGTGTGTTTGCACAAACTCTAGTCTGTGCTTTCATCTTCTCTAAACTTGACTATTGCAACTCTCTTTTGGTTGGACTTCCTAAACATCTCTTACATAGACTTCAACGAATACAGAATAATGCCGCCCGTCTGGTTTGTAGGTCCTCTAAATTTGAACATGTCTCTCCTTTGCTTCACTCACTTCACTGGCTTCCCATCTCAGACAGGATAGATTACAAAATTTCTTCACTGACCTACCATGCTGTCTCTGGCACTGGCCCTGAATACCTCTCTGAACTTGTTCACATTTACACTCCTTCTCGCTCTCTCCGCTCTTCATCTGACACTAGACTTCTCCGCATTCCCTCTGTGAGGACAAAAACTTATGGCCAACGATCTTTCTCTTACCAGGCTCCCACTACGTGGAATACCCTACCAACTCCTCTCAGGCACGCAGAGTCTATTACCTCTTTCAAAACCTCACTCAAAACACATCTGTTCTCGTGCTGACTTCTCCTCTTCGTGGTGCTTCTTCTTTATGCTTATGATATTGACAACCTGCGATCGTGTATGTTGTGTGTGTGTGTGTTTGTGTGTGTGTGTGCGTGCGCGCGCGCGTGCGTGCGTGTGTGTGTGTGTGTGTGTGTGTGTGTGTGTGTGTGTGTGTGTCTGTGTGTTGTGTGTGTGTGTGTACTTGTAAAGCGCCAGAAGCAATTTTTTGGACTGTGCGCTATATAAATGCTCATTATTATTATTATTATTATTATTACGAAAGGTCTGTTGTTGTTTCATTGCGTAAGTCAGTGTTTGAACTTGAATATTCTCTGGTTTTTGATGTATCTTCTTACTTGTGTAGCTTTGATGGTGGTTGTTTTCTCATTGTATACGTAGTTGTGAACATTTTTTGTTTTGCGAAATGTAAAGCGCTGGTGAGCATGTTTGCATGGAATATGCGCTATATAAATAAACATTATTATTATTATTATTATTAAGTGGGTGCATATGCTTTAGTTGTAGTAATAACAGCAGCACTAGTTGCAGCACTAGAAGACTGAGAGACTCCAGTGGTATAAGATAGTAGCAGTAGGTAGTACTTGTAGTAGCAGCAGCGTTAATAGCAGCATTAGCAGCAACAGCAATAACAGTACATGTAGTTCTAAATGTGTGGATCCTGGGTTTTTATAGCTGTGTATAGTGCAACAAGCAGTGTTTAGCATGATTGTTTGTGCTATGCAAATGGAACTGTTGTTGTTGTTGATGTTGTTGTTGTTGTTAATATTATTGTTACCAATTTTAGTGATAGAGTCTTTGTGTTTCAGTAAAAGTTAGTCCAGATATACTTTTTTTTCTATTTCTTTTCCTTAAAAATTAATGTTAATAATTTTTCATTCATTGCTTTGGGTCATATGTTTTTTGAGCTGTTTACTTGAGATTTTGTTTTTCCTGTCTATGTACATCCTTAGTTATTTGGTTCTGCAGTCATGGGTGCTGTTATCTACTTGTGGACTCTCCTTCCTTTATTCCTTTCTTCAGGCCATCTCCCATTCTGTCTGCTTGAGTTCAAGTCTGGCTTCCAAAAAAAATGTATGCAGGCAACCTCCAATCCACCCACGAATGGGCGATATCTGTTCACAGGTGGAGAAGATAAAGCAGCGAAAGAGTTAGAAGTTTGGAGTTCATCCAAGAAGGATTCATTACTCTCAGACAATTCCATATGCGCTCCACCCAGATCTGCCTGCAGTTATCAAGCAAACTCACCAAGCCTGCGCAAAACCCTATGCGCTAACATGGTCTTGTAAAACATAAAGTGGCTTGCCCAGGGTTTGAACTCACAGCCTGCTCATTATGAGCATGGTGCTCTAACAACTGAGCTAATGGGGCACTGAAAAGAGAGGAGATGGTTCCTAGCCTAATATGCGTTGACCAAGAGAAAAATTGATGTCTGTGCCAGCACACTTTCTTATGAAATCAGAATTGTAGGACAACCTTTGTTTTTCCTTTGCTTTATTTCTTATTTTTTTAGTTTTATTTTGTTTTTATTTCACTCCCCTTCATTTGTTTATACTTTTCCCCCATGGGGATGCTGGGGGCTCTTTCAGTATAAATAGTATCCCCACCTTCAGGAAATTCTGTGCTAGAAGTTTCCTCTTTGCTGTCACTCTCTTTGTTTCTTTCTTCCTCCTTTGCTTTCTGTCATTTTTTCCTATCATTTTCTGCCAAACTGGTCCATTCACCTGTATGTGTTCGATAAAGTCTTACATACTTTCTCTTAGGATTGATAATTAGGTACATGTATTAAGTGCATTTTTGACTCAAAGGAGGTGAGGTAAGCGGAAGCAATTTTGGGTAGTTTAGGCCTGTTTTTATATATATTTTGGTGTTCTTACTTGCTTTTCAATTGGTATTCAGGTGGGTTTTTTAAAATCCCTTTTGTGATAAATTGGACAGAGTGGTCAGTGCCGGGGGCGTCTCCTTGGATTATGTGCACAAATACATTGATTTATATACTTAATTTTCTTTTCCTTTTTTTTTCCTGTTGAAGTATTGTGTATGTTTTGAAATGGTTATAACCCTTATATGGCTCTACACAGTCTGCTGGGCTTTAAACAAAAATAATAATAACAATTTGGTGGTGATTTTTTTTTTTTTCACATCTTTCTTTTTTTCTCACTCCCCTTCTTCACAACTTGAAGTTTCCTTTTCAGCCTGAGGCACTGATATACCATCCAGTGGACAAAGGTTATGTGCTGGACCTGCAGGAGAAGATTGAACAGATGCTGAAGAACAAGATCATGGAATGGCGCACTCGGTTCATCACACGCTGGAACAGGCACTGTACACAGATCATGCGCAGACTGTTGCCCAAGTGAGTGCTGTTGTTCATGCTTGGTAGTAGGCCTATATGTCCAGTGGGAATCACCTCTCACTCTCTTCTGTTTCTGTGGAAAATATAATAAATGAGAAAGACAACAAAAATTAAAGGAAATGGATAGCCTCTTCCAGATGACTTCTTGTATTTTGATTACAAAAGTTGAAATTAAAAACAAAAATAGAATTTCCTATGTAATGTTTGTGCTCTCTGCATATTCCATGTACCCTCATGGATAAAAGTGGGGATGGGAGCAAGTTGGAAGGGTGGAAGAAAAGATCCTGTCTATTTTAAGACATAAAATTCATTATGCCGCACTGACTTTGTATTATGTCAGTCGTGAATAATGTTCCAGCAGCTGCAGATACAGATTTGCTAAGGTGTCAGTGGTTTTATTTGTTTTGTAGTCTCCTTTTGTATGTTAGGCCATGGAATAAATGTATGGGATGTGTATGTATATAAACTGCTTTTTCTTAAAGGTTCACCAGAACAAAAACTGCATCTGCATAAATATTGATGTCATTCTGATGTCAGTAGAAGCAGGTTAAAACCTACACCAAATCAGAAATATGTGGATCCAGGTTTGCTATTTATACCCCTGAATGCCAGAATGGAAAACAGCTAGCAGCATGTCTTTGCACAACATTTGAACAATAGTTAGTTAATATTAAGCACAAAACTTTTCAATTTTCATATGGTTTGCAGGTTGGAGGAAAACTGTGGACGAGCCATAGACCAGCAAAACCTTGTAGAACTGGAAGACTCCTTCAGATCATACAAGGTATATAATGTGTGTGTGTGTGTGTGTGTGTGTGGTGTGTGTGTGTGTGTGTGTTGTGTGTGTGTGTGTGTGTGTGTGTGTGTGTGTGTGTGTGTGTGTGATATTTTCTTACCAGCTCTAGTTGTTTTGATTGAGTGTATGCAAATGGCACATTCAACCTTATTTCTTCCACTCATTTCAGTTTGACATTAAGTTTTCTTGTGCAAAACTTGTGCTTTCCAAATACCCCAAAAGGCAAAAAAAAAAAATTCTTGATGGATCTCTGTAAGTATCTCTGGAATCTTTTACCCCCCAGACACCTCATTTATCAGCTGTGTTGTGCTTGGGGAATGATGGCATTGGAAACAGTGGGAATGAGAAAAAAACAGATTGAATCTGTCTCAATAGTGTGTCATCAGTCACCAGTGAAAACCTTGTGTTTCTCTTTGGTTTAATGAGATGTAAGATTTCCATCAGCCATTTTTAGTCTCGCTTCTTTAAATAGTGTTAACTGCTTGTTTATTCCCCTCTGTTGTAGCAAGTTCCATCATACTCTGTGTGTTTATGAGCAAAGAGCTGATTAACTAAATCAAAGAAACTTGTAATGAGATTACATTTTCTGGTCTGCAGGTGTCTGGTTTTCCCATCAATGTGCCCTTTGTGGACCTGAACACAATTGTGGAGGCGGTGTTCTCGACCGGTGTACACAGCCAGGAAACCAGCAACATAGAGTTCGCCCTGGCTGTCTATGTCCATGGCTACTCCAACAACGTTTTGTCCATATGGATTTACGTGGCTTCCCTTGTCAGGCTGCGATGAACACACCATACAGAACCTTGACAGGAAATCAGTACATGAGTAAAAGTTGGTGGCCATTTGTAAAGGGCTGAATAATGACTACTCATACTCACGAGCTGGATCAAAGTGTTAGTCTGATGATATTGAAAGTGCCTTTGTCTGCAAATCACCCAGCAAGACATTTTTTTTATGTGATATGTTAGTATGATCACTCACCCGATTGATTGATTTGCTAAATAGATGACTAATCAATTACTTAGGTGAATGGTTGCATACCTCCTTCTATGTTTTGTTTGATTTGATGGTTGGATGACTTGGTGCTTTGTTTATGTTTCATCGACTGACACACTGAGTGATTGGCTTAGCAGTGCTAGTTTATAAAAGGTAAGCAGTGGTGTGTAATATGTTCTCCTTGTAAATAGCTGGATGGTGTAATTAAGGCACTGGTCCTTAACGTACTGAAGTGAATGAGCAAGAGAGAAACTTCAAAACACTTTATTACTCGAGGATAGTATCATTAGGTACCACTGGACTTGTCTCATATCTAGTCCTTTTACTTTACATGTATGATAGAAGCAACAGATGAACTGTAACATACATTATGTCAAAGATGTTATGAAAATAAATTATAATAATACATTTATGTTTATATGAAAAATGATCATTGACAGGGAGTCAAACCTGGGTCACTGGCATTGCATGTGAGTATTTTGTCACGAGTCCGTCAATGCTATGGAGAGAGAGAGAGAGAGGAGAGAGAGAGAGAGAGAGAGAGAGAGAGTATGTGTTTGAATGTGTGCTGAACTTTGTTTCAATTTCAGTTTTCTCAGGACAAAATATTTCCATATACACCAACACTGCCTGCAGGTGTCATGTGATGGACAAGAAAATCTAAAGTGATCACTTTATATAGTTAAAAGCTGCACATAAACCTTCATGCTGGCAAGGTCTTGAGATTCTACCTAAATTACGATTATACACTTGTGTCTCCTCATGAGGGTCGAACGCTCAACCCCTGTGTCATCAGCGTAGTATGTTAACCACCTGGGCTGATGGGCCACTTGGTAGGTATGATTTTGTGTAATATATACAGTGATATTTTTGTTGTTGTTGTTGTTTTTTAGCTTTCAGATTTCCTTTGATGTGTGTTTGCATGTTGTTTTTGCCTACACTGTGCAGGTGGTAGGTTGCGTAACTCATTGACGATGAGCCGCATCATGTGAAGTGGCCGTCTGTGACGTCATAAACGACATGCCGCTTCCAGGGAAGCAGCGGACGTAATTAATTTTCACAGTGTGAAGCAGCCTTGCTTATTCAAGGGACATCAACCAGTCAAGTTGTAACCTTCCACTACACAGTTCCTTCCCTTAGACTGTCTGCCAACACTTTTCCTTGTCTGAACTGGGCTTGTGTTTGCCGTACCCCAAGTGACTGACTGATAATCTTTTTTTTTTTATTTTGTGGCATAAGTGACTGAAATTTTGCTGTTCAAAGCTTCTCCTAACATCAAAGACTAAAGGTAGGAAAATGTTTGACAATGAACTGATTTCATAATGTTGCAGTGTGTAAATTTGACTTCAGAACTTTTTTATTTTTTTGCATTTACATAGCATTTTTACCTGACATTTTGGAAAGTTTACCTGAATTACTCATACCAGTTGGTTTCATTTCTAAAAAGTAAACATAATGAGCTTTCTAAAAATGTATAACTTTATGTTTTTATTGCAAACAGAAGGGGCTCAGAATTTTTGTAAAACTGCTCAAAATAGTGCGTCTCAGGAAATTGCCGGGGTCCATTTAGCCGCGTCGTCAGTGAGTTAACAGTCTGCATTCTCTGTCTTTGGTGGGCTAGTATGCTGGGTGTTTTCATGTGTGCATAAGCAGCCAAGTATTAACATGACTGGCAGGATCTTTAGAGTGCATACTCAGTGTACTGTAATACGACCAGGATTTCTTTATATGTTCACACATTTGTGTCAATATGAATGTAAATATGTATAATAATTGAATGCATATATGAATATATAAACAATTTCATAAAAGAGCGTATGTGTGGGTAGATATGTATGTATAGTATGTAAAAAAAAAAAAAGAGTTGTATAGAGTTCTTCATGCTCAGACTGTTCCTAATATTTATATCATTAATTCTTACCAAAAGTCTCATTGTATTAAGCTCATTCATTTCTTAAAAAAATGTTTTTGAAAAATCTTGTAATAAAGTCCTGTTTCCTTGTTCATAGGAAAAGCATCATGCATCTGGTATTTCCATTTGCATGTATGCTGCAGACAGTTAGGTTAATGCTGACATAATCAGTGTTTGCAGCATATATCATAAAAGACTGTTTATGTAGTGTTCCATGTCTGGTACTCAGCCTACATATTTCCTTTGCCCAGATTTTTCCCCTGTCTTGATCAACATATAATTTATGTTATTATCAAAGACAGATAACAACAAGGAAAAATTGTCAGCATGGCAAATTTTCTTGTTGGATGGCATTTTCTTTGAGAACAAGAGTTCTTTGATGTTGTTTGGTCAAATTTTAATTTCAAAAGTGCTACAAGGATTGTTTTCAGTACATTTGGAATAGCTGCATTCAGCCTTTTTTCATTTGTTCATGCTTAGCTTATTGTAACATACTTCAGCATTGTACTGCAGGTGTAAACATGTTACTTTGATTAACAGGACTGTTGACTTGATTGAATATATAGTTAGTCATAGCCAGCCATACCTATAGATGAATGACATGAACTGCCAGGTCAGATGAATTTCCATTTTGAATTGATTGCATGCATATCATCTTGTGAGCAAAATGTCAGTATCTTCATTATACAGTTGTGATTAGCACTATTGCTTGGTAAATGATTTAGAAAAGATGAAGTTCATCTCTTAACCCTCATATTGTAGGGGAATGATGTACTGGAGACATCACCTTTTTTGGGGACCAGCATTATAAGGATAGTGCCCATCTCTTTTCCTTTGTGGTGGCACCTTCTCCAGTTAGTGAACTGGATCAGGTACCTTCTTCCATGTAATAAGTATGCTCACACTATCAGTTACCATTGTCTGGGAGACCCTGAGCCTGCACAAACCCTATGCTCTGGCAAGGTCTTGAAATGGGGAGGGAGGATAAGGAAATGGGGGAAGAGGAAGGCGGCGGCACAGGAGCTGACATCACCAGAATGATGAAGCATTAAGATAGGCAGTGAACAGATCAGGTTGCATGTTGTGTGATGAAATTGAATACAAGATATTGGATCTTCAGTCCAGAGTTCTATCCAATCAGTCAAGACATGCATACAGGTAGGTGTGTGTGTGTGTGTGTGTGTGTGTGTGTGTGTGTGTGTGTGTGTGTGTGTGTGTGTGTGTGTGTGTGTGTGTGTGTGTGTTCTGTACAAGGTCTGATTGCACACAAGGTCTGACTTCTTTGCCCAGTATATCTTTTACACATGTGGGGAAACTATTTGATTTCAGTTTCATGAGGAATGTGCAGTTTCTTCAAAAGTTTTGTGATACTTTCCATAGAACACACTGCCGAAATATATTAAACTCGAAAATGTATATTTGACACAGTTTAAGTGTTGTGGGAACTGAAACTGTAAATGTACATATTGTGTTATAAAAGAAATTGTGGTTCATTTTAAATGTACATTACCTTATCCGTCCATTTCTATCTTTTTTTTCTTTTCATATTTCCATTGCTGTTCTGTGATACCAAATAATTTTACTGACTTGAATTTTATCACTTCATTAATTGCATTGAGTTTTTATTTCACATATGATGTTCAAGCAGCATTGTGTGTTTTACTGTTTGTGTTTTTCCCTCTTATTTTTGTTTTAGTGTTGGTAATTATTATAGATAATTTGATTTATTATGAAAATTGCAAGTGTGTATGTTACAGCTTTGTATTATGTGATACAATAAATATTTTGAACAGAAAAAAATCAGATCTGATGTGTGATGTTTTCTTGAGCAAATGGATCAATATTGAACAAGACTTTTAATAACATAATAATAATAATAATAATTACAATATTTATATAGCGCAAAATCTTGATAAAATCAAATCTAAGCGCTGAAACAGACACACACGCACGCACGCACGCATGTACGCACGCACACACACACACGCACACACACACACACACACACACACACACACACACACACACACACACACACATACGCATGGCTATAAATGGGGAGAAAGAATAAAAGCAATAAAAGCAAGAATAAAAGCAATGGAAAATTATAGAGAGCATATCATATACAATTATATATTATAACAATGTGATTCCCCTCCGAACGGAGACAGGCTGCAGAGGGGGGGGGTTGAGTGAGGTTAGGATTTTATGCAGAGGAGAAAAGGTGAATTTTGAGAGCGGACTTGAAGGAGACAAAAGTAGGTTGCTGACGGACTGAGAGAGGAAGTTTGTTCCAGGAGAGTGGACCAGAAACAGAGAAGGCTCGTGGACCATAGGTATTGAGCTTAGTGCGTGGAAAGCGAAAAGTCAGAGGATCGGAGGCAGACTAAATCAATGCTAACTAGGCATTCAAGTGTTTTGAGGTATACATGTTTCTGAAATATGCAACCTTTTCTGATCATTTTGATATATAAAAGGATGTCATAGGGTAAGAATGTGGAAATGGCTTCCAAGTTGAGATTTTATACACTATCATGTCAAATTTCTTTTACAGCAACTCCAGTTCTATTCAGTATTAAGACTATTTTCAGGTGAATCACATAGCATAGGAAAGCTGAGACAAAGACCTTTCCAGTGATGTGAAACATGCGGGACTCTACAAGGGTTTACACAGTGTGTTTATTCAGTCAAAGTATGCAAAATAGTAGAAAAAAAGGCCAGATTTTGACCTCATAATCAGAATTTGACTGTGTAGACTGAATGAAACTCATTGAATGAAAGCTTGATTTTGAAATTTAATGACACTCTTAAGTTGAATGTGCATGCTAATAGGAAATTATGTGCATAAGGAGTGTGCTTCTATTGAAAACTGAAATCACCCAGATTGATTCTCACTGCCAGTTTTTGCATCTACTGTTTCTCCTCAGCAACTAACATGTATCACTAGTTTCATGCTGATGGGTCACAATTGCAGTTCTGCAAGCCAATCTGCAATTTTATTTTATTTTGGTCATCAATGAATATTTAGCTTTTATTTTGTTTATTGTAACCATGCAACCAAGAGTCACCCCCAAAGCTGATGCTCTAACTAGTATGAACCATTTTTCAATCAGAAAGGAAGAAAGGAAAATACAGTCCTAGCATATCACTAATTTTTAGGGTTATTTAGAAAGACTAATGAAAACTTTCCACAAAGTCATAACTGGAACATACCTTGAAGCCATTGACACTCAGTACTAGTAATGTAGGCATAAGTTTCTTTAACCTGTTCTGCAGTATGCATCCCCTCAACCTACTGTCTTGGTGAATTCACAATCCCTGGTAAAAAAACGGATAGGGCAGGGGTTGTTGTATAGCTTTTCTGGCAATGCACTCCCTGGAGAGTAGCATAAATTTCATACGTTAAATCTGTAGTGACAAAAGGAGAAAAGAAAGGCATCATCGTGCCTGATGCTGACATGATAGTCAAATGATTAGGATATTGGATTTTGAACCTGTCCAGGTAGCACCTGGTGAGTAAAGGTTGGAGATTTCTCTGATCTCCAAGGTCAACATAATATATCAGTTGTGCTAGTGCCTGAAATGCTTTATGTGTGTATATGCACGCAAAACACCATATATTATTATCATTGTTATAAATCATTCTTGTATCATGCTATCCTGCAAACTCATTTGGACTCACTTAACATGCACATAATCAGGTTTTTCAGTGGATTATGAAGAACTCAAGCTAAAGGCAGGCTGACCACACTCCACTATGTTGTTGCACAGTCTCCATCTTTGGCAGGTGTGCATGTTGGGTGTTTTTGTGTTTCCATAAGCCACTGGACACTGATATGACACACAGAATCTTTAACATGCATGCTTGATATTCTGCATGCATATCATATAAAGAACACATAGTGGGCATTGGGGGGGGTAGGCAATGGCAGGTCTGCACACATGACCTGGGAGATACAGAAAATCTTCAACATTTATCAACTAGATATCCAAGCAGATCGAACTGCCAACCTTCTGATTAGAAGTCTGACATTTATACACATTAAAGAACATGTAAGCCATGTCATTGTTTCATGGTGTATGGAAACAAGAAAATACCCAGCACCCACATCTAAAGACTGAATACAGACTGCAAGTAATATAACGTGCATGTAATGGTCAAACATCATATGCAGCTGAGAAAACAATGGTTGGAACTAATGAACATACAATATTACGCCTAAAACATCATTATCAGTAATGTAGTATTAAGGAAACTCATAGTCAAATGTCAACTGCTGGCAGAAACCAACAAGAGAAAATACATCTCCGCAACACCCACACAAACCAAGTAGCAACAGTTTTAGTAGGAAAAGTTGAGGCCAAAAGAAATCCAGACAGATCAGCCCCTCCGATATGAACAACATCACCAATGTCAGCAGTCTGAAGATCTATGAAGTCGCACAGAAAACCGGAGAAAATGGAGGAGAGTTGTGACATCTGCTGCGGTGGCTACCATTGAACTCAGTGATACTGACAGTTGGTGGGTCATATTCAGGTAACATTTTTATTATCTGTGAAAGTGGTATCTTGGGCTAAGAGGTGTCTGAGGTGGTGGTTTGACAGTTTCAGAATAGCCAAAATCATGGCGGCAGCTGGACAATGTGACAAGAAAACAATTTTTTTTTTTTTCACCTTAAAAAACAAAATAGCTCACGCTAGGACAACTTGTTCTGCTTTCAATGTACTTCTCTTTTTGGTAATAGTAGCATTATAAAGTCATCAGCAAGGCTAAAACCAACAGTAAAATCCATACAGATGAACTCTGCTTAATGGCAACAAAATCTGAGGGGAAGTTAAAGGTTGGGTTGTTTGTTCTCTTCTTGTTATTATTGTTTTTCTATGACCATCTTGAACAGAAACAGCTGTCTGCAAAGGGGGAAAACTAAACAAATCCCTGACAGTACGTCAAAGATAATGGCATCATTAGATAGCAATGTGTTTTAGAGATAGGAGCTACATTGCCCAACTATAGATCATCAAAGACCATACTAAAAGAAATCAATGATAACATGTTCTAAAAGATGTCGAATTAAAATCCTCTTCAAATAGATATCTGGAGGACAGAAAGTAATGAATACTGGAAGATCTGAAGTCCTGAGGATCTTAAAACCATACTTTCACATACAAATCCTGGACCAGCATATACAATCAGTTGTATTACTGTAAAAGAGAAATAGAGCAAGTGGCTGAAAATCTACCATGAAGGGAAAAACAAGGGTCATCATTAATCAGGTATTGATATTATCTAAAAACTGACATTGTCTGAATCCATCAACATGAAAGAGAATTAGGTTTGGGGGACTTTCGTGAACCAGAGAACACGGAAACATAAGGAGATGGAAGTGACAATGACAAGGCGAGTGAGGAAAAGAACTGGGACGAGAATGTAAGCTGCATGAATGAAAAAGAGAAATAGTTTGTGCTAAAGAAAGTGATGATATAATTTTGAGGAAGTGGTTTGGTAGGTAGTGGATGGAATGTGAACTGTGTGATGGTAGAAACGGTGTTGTGCTCCTGAAAAGGGATGGGAGATGGATTATATTAAGATGAACTTTTGCAAGGCGATTTTGTGGGACATCTGTGTAATACGATACGATACGATACGATTACAGATGATCTTAGGTCATTACGATCTCTATCTGATCTTTTGATCAGCAGCACTATCTACTCTAATTGAGTGTCTAAGTGCCTACACGATTTTTTTATCGTGCCCTACGCTAGTAACTGACTTTCTGATGAATTGAATGTGGAATCTGTGGGTGGCTTATATCTACTTGATGAATGAAATCCTTGAAAGTGGTATCTAGTCTGTTCTTGAAGCCGTTTAGTGTATCAGCATTCACTACAGTATATTCCAGTGCATTCCATGTGTCTACCATTCTCTGTGTGAAGAACTGTTGTCATAGGCTGGTTTTGCAGAACTTCTTTTTCAGTTTGTAATTATGACCCCTTGTAGTGCTGTCGACAACAATCTCAAAAGGATTTCTGCAGTCATACAATCCATGAGTGATTTTGTAGACCTCGATAAGATTCCCACGAATTCTCCTGTAATCCAGAGTTGTTGAACGAGCACTTCCAGTCAGTCTTCGGGGATGGTCACAAGTACACAGCTGAGGAATTTGAACTAAAAAAAACTGGAATGACTGACAAAAATATGCCGGCTATGGATAACATCACCATTAGCTGTGAAGGAGTGAAGGGACTCTTGAAAAACCTAAACCCACACAAAGCAGGAGGTCCTGACGGTATAAGCCCGAGAGTGTTACGGGAGCTTGCGGAGGAATTAGCACCAGCGCTGACCACCATCTTCCAGTCATCGTTATCCTCAGGCATTGTCCCAACTGACTGGAGGAGTGCATACGTTACACCAATTTTCAAGAAGGGTGAACAATATAACCCTGCTAACTACAGGCCAGTTTCCTTGACGTGTATCGTATGCAAGCTCATGGAACACATAGTCGTCAGCTCTGTGATGCAGCACCTCGAGGCTCGCGCCATTCTCAACGACAGCCAACATGGTTTTCGACGGGGGCGATCATGTGAGAGCCAACTCCTGGAGTTTGTGGAGGAGCTAACCACCAATTTAGAGAATGGGAAGCAGACAGACATCCTAATCATGGATTTCGCAAAGGCCTTTGACCGTGTTAACCACAGTCTGCTGATCCACAAACTCCAACGTATGGTATACAAGGCTCCATTCTCACATGGATCAACAGCTTCCTTAAGAATCGACGCCAAGCAGTCGTAGTTGACGGTCACCACTCCTCCTATGTCAGCGTTAGGTCAGGAGTCTCTCAGGGTTCCGTGTTAGGACCTTGTTTATTCCTGGCCTATATCAACGACCTTCCGGACAAGCTGACGGCACTGGTAAGACTATTTGCAGATGACACAGTGGTGTACAGGGTTGTAGTCAACAGCGTACAACAAGACCAGCTACAGCAAGACCTCCAGCGCCTATCACAATGGGAGAAGAGCTGGGACATGCTGTTCCACCCTGCAAAGTGCGTGTCTATGCAGTCACCAGGAGCAGGAGCCCACTGGATCACTCCTACGTCCTGCACGGCCACAACCTGGACACCATCCACACAGCCAAATACCTGGGCGTCACACTACATCGTGAAATGACATGGGACACCCACATCAACAAGACCGTAAACTAAGCTAACTGAATGCTGGGTTTCCTCAGGGCAATTTAAAGATCAGCTCCAGTTCCATCAAGGAGAAGTCGTACAAGGCGTTCGTGAGACCCCTTCTTGAATATATGCGTCATCAGTATGGGATCCATACACACAGAAGAGCATAGACAAGTTGGAGGCCGTTCAGAGACGTGCCGCCCGTTTCGTGCTCAACCGATATCACAACACATCAAGTGTCAGCCGATTGATCGATCAACTGGGCTGGCCATCTCTTGAGTAGCGAAGAAGAACCACACGCCTGGGGTTCATTTATAAAATCCACCATGGACTAATCCAGTGCCCAATTATCAGGAGCAAGCTAGTCCCACCCCCACCACGACAGCGCCGTACCCACAACCAGCAGTTCTGCCTCATCAACACCAGAACTCAGTACAGAGGTGGCTCTTTTCTACCCAGGACTGTTGGGGACTGGAACCATCTTCCAAATGAAACAGTAGAGGCAGCAACAGTCGATGCTTTTTGTGTCGCAAGCCTCCGCCCAACAGTGAGTTTCTGGACACCACGTGGCCCTTTCGGTAACGGATTTCAGCAATGTCTACGGACAATGAGAATAGTGAAATGATCGGAGCTTACGAATGGACTGTGTCTACAACCCCCCCCCCCCCCCTTTTATGTGCCAGAATGATCATCCTCAAGATCGTGGGCACCAAAGGAAAGGAAAGGAAAAGTCATGCTAGGCATCTTCATAATTTTCAGTCTCTTTTCATACTCGACGTCGTGCAGTCCTGGTACACATTTTGTAGCTCTTCTAAGAACACTTTCAATCAAATTCTGGTCTTTCTTCAGTCGAGGGCTCCATATGATATTTGTGAATTCCAGGTGCGGCCTAACAAGTGCCGTGAATAGCAGTCTCGTTGATTTGCTGTCCAAGTGACAATAAGAGCGTCTGATCAATTCTAGTATCTTATTTGCTTTGTTCACCTGGATTTCTATATGTTTAGAAAACTTTAATTCACTATCCACGTTCACTCAAAGGTCTTTTTCCATACCAGAAGATTCCAATACTACTCTGCTGTTATCTTCGTGTTTTCTCATTGTATATTAAAAATTATGATTTTTATTCCCCAGATGAAGGATCTTACATTTTGACAAATTATAGCAGTCCGCCACGTAGGTTTTACTAAATCCATTAGTCATTATTACCTTATACCACCTACACGTATGGAATCACTGTATGCACCATTGTTTTTATTGTTTACACTTACTTGTGTCGTAGCGCTGTCGCCGTGACCGGCCTCATCAGTCCGACACTTACAAGTGTGTCTACGATGGGCGCATGACGGACCATACGGTCGCTGATGAGGCCGGGTCACGGCGACAGCGCTACGACACAAGTAAGTGTAAACAATAAAAACAATGGTGCATACAGTGATTCCATACGTGTAGGTGGTATAAGGTAATAATGACTAAAGGATCTTACATTTTCCAGCATTAAACTTGAGCTGCCATTTGTCCGCCCAGTCAGCTAACGTATCAAGGTCTCTCTGTAGTTCATTCTTGTCGTCTTCATTCATGATAGAGCGGTAGATCCGCATACATGCTGCATATACTGTTGACTACATCGGGTAAATCATTGATATAGATAAGTCCAGGTATACAGCATCCACAACACTACCCTCCTCTGTACTTGTAGTCCAGTCCTCAATGACTCCCAACAGGTTAGAAACACAGGAGTGTCCTGTCACAAAGCCATGTTGACATGCTGTCAGAAGCTGATTATCTTTCAGATGGGTGAACATAGCCTCTCTAACTAATTTCTCCATTAATTTACAACCAATCTGATCATGTGAGTGATCCTAGTTTGCTTTGTCCTTAAGTGCTCGACGGATTTTTCCCGTTTGGAATTGGGCTTGGGAATAAAGTTACCATATAATAAAATTGCATGTGTTAGCGCGCTGACCTTTCTAGGAAAATGTACAAATGGGTTGTGAGACTGCGCTATTTGGTTGATAACACACACACACACACACACAAACACACGCGCGCGCGCGCGCATCGTAAACTGTTATGATTCCGTACCCGGACTTGCTCAAAGGCTTTGGAGTTTGTTCAACAGGGATTCGTCGCACTCAGGCTATTCCATATGTGCTCCACCCAAACCTGCCGGCAATTATATCATATAATATATAAAGGCCTTCCTAAGCCTGCACAACTACCCATGCGCTGGGCAAAATCTTGAACTGATGAGCGGAAAAGGGGGAAGGGGGTGAGGCAAAAGACATTTGAAACGCTAAGCTGACACCACCAAAATGATAGAAACATCAAGATTGGCAGCAAACAGGCCAATGTTACGGACTGGGACTGAACTCAAATTTCAGATCCCGAGTTTAACCGAGATTTCAGATTTCAGATCCCGAGTTTAACCGAGACAAGTTTCGAGTATTTTGATTGGCTAAGGAGCCATTGAGTTTACCAAGCTGCATAGGATAATTGCTTACAACATCATGGTGAAAACCACTTGCACGACGTCGAGCAATATATTTCATTTTCCTAAATTTGTTGTTCTTTTGATTGTTAAACTAAACATCAACTGAAAGTTTGTTGGAATAAATATCAGAGGCTTGAAAAAGAAAATCTGTGTTTATATCACGATGAGCTGGTCCAAGTCGTGCTCCTATGCTCATTGCCAGCTTCCCTCTCTCAGAGCTTCTGACGGACGTATAGAGATCAAAGCAGTGCTGCCAGCAGAATGGTCCACCGTAAACAAGATCTCTGGCATGTGCGTGAGGTGGAAGCCAAACGGGGAAGCGATTTTTCATGTAGAGTGTTGGTCTGCTGTGCTAAAGATGGCCAGACGAAGGCGTAAAGAGGGCTTGTCCACCAAAAGAAATTCAGGAAATAGAAATCCTGCCACACCCAACTCACCCATTATAAGTATGAAAAAGGCAGAGAAGCTTATGATTGTAAATGCGGCCAAGACATTGGAAGTGTTTGATTCATTGGAAGACATTAAAAGGGCTGCTAAAACAGCAGCTGCGAGTATTCTGAGCGCTCGACATTGCATCGCATTCACAGGTAGTTAATTTAATAAAACATGCTACAGAAAAGGAATAAAATGAAATGGAGCTGTGTGATGTGTGAGAGATTGAGGGACTATCATCATTTGTTATGTTTGTGACATTTTACACACATAATGTACATCATACAAAGCAAGTTTCACAGTTTCAAAATGGAACATTTGACTTCAGGTCATGTGACACTAATTGTTATGATGCGCAGTATAATTATTTATGTCTGAGTTTAGGCTATTCATAATTATGTATGTCCGCTGCTCCCATTTTAAGAAGATTTCAAATTCGAATACAGGAATTATATTAATAATGTGTGTTTTTGTTTTGTTTTGTCATAGCTGGTAACTTTATATCAAGAAAGTTCAGCTTGCCTGGTGCAGTTGTTAGTTCAAGACTGATGACAAGAAGGTTGTCAGTTTGAATCCCACGAGTCCAGTCAAAATCAGAGTGGATTTTTTTTGCCCCAACAGGCATCTGCTCAGAGCTGAGTATGATCTGAGCTTTTTGGAAAGACGGGACAATACAGTAAAGTCTTATCCACTTCAGAGATGTGTCATTCACAGCTTTTCGTTATTGAGGTGTTGCTCAAATTTCCTGACCAATCTTGCAAGTGTATGTATCACTTTGGCCTGGTTGATGCCTGGATATGTGATGCAGTGAAGCATAGAATACAGCCTGTAGTGTTATGCATTCTCAGGCTGGAGACTGGAGTGGAACTCTGTAACATCATGATTATAGTTATGCTGTCCATATTCATTATCACCATACCATTGCGAAATATTGTCCCTGTTTCAGTGTCCAGTAATGTGGCTTAGGAAATAGGACAGAAAAAAATGTATAGGTTGCAATACATATATGTAAGAACTTGTACAAATTTGGATATGTATATAAATTTATGTATGAAATAAATAAAAAAATATAATCCACTTAACGGTGGTTTACATTTGTTTCAGATTGCAGGTCTTAGTATTTTTATCAGAAATGTCCCGGTATATGGAATGAAAAATAGAAGATTATATCCTTCTGAAAGCGGATAGGTGTGAATAAGATCCTGACACAGAAACTGAGAAAGTAGTCTACCCTGATTTTAGTTATTCTCATGACTGTAGCCAACTGACAGCTGATTATTTGATTTACTCAGAATTATGTGAATGTGTGCATCATCATCATCATCATGTGCCCTGTCGCATGGCGTTGGAGATCATGACCCCGTTCGTACGAATCTATCCCTTGTTGTTGCAAGTAGATCTCCCACCCTCTTCGCCCTCAGCCATTCTGCAAGTCTGTACGATATTTTCTTCCTGGGTCTACCTGGGCTCTCTTTCCCTTCAGCTTTCCTGTTATGACCAGGTGCTCTAATTTCTCTTGCCTCATAAAATGTCCTATAAATGGTGCTTGTCTTTTCTTAATCTTCTTTATTAATGATCTTGTGTCTGCCATTTGTTGGTAAGAACGCTTTTCATCTTTTTAAATGCTGTTTTAGCTTGGTTGATTCTGCTGGCTATTTCAAATCTGTGGTCATGTGTAGAGCAGAAATGCTGTCAGCATTTTTGAGATGCCCGTAGCACAGCTGTTATCTCCAGTATACAGGAATAGTTAATAACCAGACTATATTAGCACTCTTGAGAGTGTGTTTATCAAACATTATTTTCAGGAAAAATAATTTCTTTTTTATATTGGCACATTGTGTGCAGGTGCAGGAATTTCAACATCAGCAGGCTTGGGAGATTTCCGAGGTAAAAGCGGCAAGTGGACAGAACAGGATCAGACAAAATTGGATGGTGTCATTCAGGCTGCTTTCCAGATGGACGCTCCTGGCACCAGCACATCTTTATCAGAAAAGCCCAAAATTAATCCCAGGAAAAGAGAAAGAGAAGATGAGACTCTGAGAACGTCAAGTAGCCCATCCACATCTGATCTGATAAAACAAGAAACTATTTCAGTTGTGAGTAGTTTTAATTTCTGTAGATCGTGATTCATTGTCTGTTTTGAGCCACGTGGCTATCTGTTTGAAATTTTGCCTGTTACTTGGTTGTGCTCACTAATCTTACCAAATAACTGCTTGATTGTTATTTGTGTGAAAATTAATAGGCAGAAGAGGCTATGTGTTGTATTAATGGGGGGACTTTTTGTAATGTGATTATGTAAAACGGTGGTGAGATAAGTTTTTAATTAGGGCTGATTATGTTTTTATTCAGTTTCTTTCTCTTTTCTTTACATAAAGATAACATACATATACACGCATGTCATTACAATGTAGCAAAGGTTGTTCCAATAACAGACTGATACAAATAAGATTTAAAAAAAGCATATGCTCGGAAGGATGTCATGATCAGGCCAGCTCATAGGTTTATGTGCAGGCTTAAGGCTTGTGCTATGATCATTTTGGTTCTTTACCACATGGATATGGAATCATGCCGGGCAAAAAATGTCATCTTGAGAAACTGAAACTGAAAACTGAAATTCGGATAGAAATCATTTTATTGGTATGGTGTCTTAGGTTCAAAACCCCCAAAGCTGGATGTTTTACAATTAGATTCCATCATTTTATCACTATTTAAAATGTCATTAACAAAAATGAATGCATCTCATACCTATATTCTGTATAATCTGTAATTAAGAATTTTTAGCTCCATGCACCCAAACTTCAGTGATTATCTGAAAACAGTTTAAACAACTGTCACTATTATCCATAACCAGTAATGATAGAAATTATTTGTTTTATTTATTTATGACAGATTTTTGCTCAACATCAACAGTGATATGAAATGAATTTACACTGATAACACTGTTGTATTTACTTCATTGATGGATTAATAGTAAGAAAATGATATTCAAAGCTTTTTTTTTGTTTTTTAACAAAGGGGTAATGTGTACCCCAGTTCTAGATTATGCACAAGATGTTCATTTTCATGACACAAAATGACTGTACAGCCCATTACCAGTTTATTGATTTGAATTCTCTGTATGTTCTACAGAAACAAGAGCAGATTGTTGGTGGTATTGATGTTGATAGCTGTAGTGGTCTGAATGAGCCACTTATGAAGCAGCCGAAGTGTGAGAAGGATGACAGTGGTGAGTGCACACATAATCAGAAGTTGCTAAATGTTTTAGATGGTTATAAAAGACTACATTTAATGTACAGTAAGGTTGTTTCTCCTTTTTTTTTATTTTACAAGACTACATTTAATGTACAGTAAGGTTGTTTCTCCTTTTTTTTATTTTACTTTAGCATATTTTCTGCCTATTGTTTTTTGTTTGGTATATGTGTGTTTACTTTCACCACTATGAATGCAAAACCAAGTGAATTAACTTAAGATGATATAGTGCTGAAATAATACAAAGTATTGTTCATTAATGTACCTTTTAAACTTGGAATAAATTCTGATAAGATGGCTGAACAGAAGTAGACAGTTATGAAACAGCTGTAATGCCAAATCTGATGTTATAACAAGTTGTTTATGTATGCTTTTTCAGACAGACTAATACAGAGGTAGAGATAAAACCCATATGCTGGTTAGGATCTCAAGACCTTGCAGCACCATAGGGCTCATGTGCAGACCTGAATGGATTAGGCTGTTATCAGTTTGGATCTTCTCCATTATGTAGTATCAGTGGCCTCAATGCATATGGAATGTATTCCAAGCACAGACATTATCTTGAGAAACTAAGACTGTTTGTCATAATGTATGTTTTACATCTCAGAAACCAAGAACTGAAAGGGTCTCACTTAACTTTATGATATGAAATATACTACTTAAAGTATGCAGTAGGCCTATACCATTTATATGAAAAGTGGAAATGATGCAAACTTTAGATTACAGTTATGTATCTTAATACTTGTATTATTCAAGCTTATATATTTTGTATTTCTTTTCATGTCTTTTATCTGTTTGTGCTGTCTGTCTGTCTTTTTGACATGTTGTGATTTTATGCGTTTAAAATTATTACTATTCATATAATTCACAACATGAAAGTTCCCCAACTTTGCCATTCAGAATGTGCAAATTATCTCACAAGCAAAGCTAACAAGTTTCCTCTTTGCATAAAAGATATTTGAATTATTCATTTAAATCATGGAGCAACTCTACACTACCAGATTAAACCTGTAAAGACTTTTTTCTTTGAGCAGGTCCAGCAACAGTTAAAGAAGAACCTTCAAGTTCTGTTGAAGAGAGTTTTGAAGAGCCTGAAGAAACTGTGGATTATGAAAATTTACGTCCCACTTACACTCATGAAGCACTGACCCTGCTGACTGACCGAGGTCTTCTGCATTATGTTATCAGTCAGAACTGTGATGGTCTTCACCTCCTTTCTGGCATTTCCCCTGACCACATATCTGAGCTGCATGGCAATGTCTTTGTGGAAAAATGTCCCGTCTGTGATAAACGTTACTCTCGCAGTTTTTATGTGATGAATGATGAAGCCAGTCAATACTATGAGGAGCTGGAAGATCATGGGACAACAGAAATGATCAAACCCAAGTTTGCAATGCAGTGCGATTTGTGTGGCTTGTGTCATCGCACTGGACGACGCTGTGAAGAAAAGGTAAGATTGTGTGTTACAAATCTTTTCTATTACCAGATTGCATGTACATTTAAAAAAAAAAGATTTTTTGAATAGAATTAATGTAATATACCGTGTAACTATCATTAAAAAATTATAGTAAAAAGGTAGTCACAAGGTGATCTCAGTTGATTTTTGTAGCTTGGGAATTACAGATTTGTTTTGATAAGGCTGGGTAGAGGTGGCACACGCATATAGCACCTCTGCACATAAAATCATGAAATATTGGTTTTTAGATCCAGGGGAACTATGTTTAATTCTTTTTGATTTCTATTCAGAATTTATGTGTTTGTTCCACTTGCAGCCACCCCTGGATTACAGTGTTATTTTATCATATATATACCCTGGTCATCTGACATTGATAAACAGAATGTCCTTGGTTTTCTTCCATCACAATGAAAAAAATTACGATTTCATTGTGTAATGTATGACAACCTTCTTAGGTAGATTAATACAGAGCCCAGACTTGGTTGGATATTTTAATGTTTATTATAGATCTGTGGGACAGTTCCAGCCACATACGAAGACTTTGAGCATGATTTTTGATCAGGATTACCAGCCACCTCTGTTTTGTTCATGTATTTGAGTTGTTTCATAGAGATAATAAGTGAAAAAGTACATCCTTGTGCATCTTACTTGTAATAATAATAATAATAATGGGTACTTTTTGAGCACACTATCCAGACAAACTGCTCAAGGTGCTTCACAAATCGATGCTAGATCTATACACAATTGTAGCACATTACGTGGACATAGACATGGCATTGTAGACAAAAAGAAACATGACATGAGCAATAACATACAAAATAGTATTGCATTACAAAATCGACACAAACACTCTAGTCATTAGACAACAGAGGGTAGCAAACCGATACAAAATACCGTGTTTAACATGCGCACATACGTCAGCATCCTATACACACAAGCACATAAAATACATTCCCACTTACTTACACACATTCTAAGTACGGTCACTAACAGACTAAGCAATGTCCAAGTTTTCCACTCACACAATATACACGCACGTACACACAGCTACATTTATCCCCCCTCCTCCCCCCCACATACACACTGACATGCATGCACACACTCGCTTATGCACATGTGATAGTGACTCACAGACATGTCTTCTGTTAAGTCGTATCCGAGCTCTTCGAGAAGAGATGTGACTTTAGACCAGATTTGAAAGAGACGAGGGAGTCAGAGTGACGAAGGCTGCCAGGGAGTTTGTTCCATATTTTGGGACCTTGGAAAGAGAAGGACCTTTCACCATAAGTCTTAGTTCTTGCAGATGGTATCGTGAGAAGTCGAGTGTCAGAAGAGGAACGCAGTTGGCGGGATGGAGTATACACTGGGAGTAGTTCAGAAAGATATTCTGGGCCAGAACCACAAACAGCAGAAAAGGTCAAAGTAGATACTTTGTACGATATACGATCAGGTACAGGAAGCCAATGGAGAGAGCGAAGAAGAGGAGTGATATGTTCAGATCTAGAAGCTTTACAGACGAGCCTAGCAGCATTGTTTTGGGATTTTCCACTCATGTGTGTTGCTTTTGAATCTCAGAAGTTTTGGAAACAAGTACACATTTTGTAAACAGGGTCATTACCAGCAAGTCTGGAAGAGAACTTTGGAAACCAGTATTAAATGCAATTATATTGAAATTTCAAAACCAAATCTTGAGAGTAGGTAGACACAAAAGGGTAAATAGACAAAGCAGAATATGCAAGTTTTGTGATAACATCTCTTTATTTTCGAATGTTGTAAATTCCATGATGATCGTCAGAAGTCTATTCCACAAATATATCTATCAGTCAGATCAGTGTTCTCATTGTGTATTTGCATTTCTGGAAGGAGAAAAGGTAAACCAAAATTATCAAAATTTATAAGATTTTCTAAAATTGTTTAGTTATCTTTTGAACACTTAAGCATTCTATTGTAAGACAGTTTTAAATGAATGTTTTTCTTTTCAGCTAAGTTCTTTCTACTTCATGTTATTTAATGATCCCATTGGATTTTCATTTATTAGCTGTTATCTTCCATGCCTCAATAAAGAACCTAATAAATAATAATGTTCTAATAAAGATGTAATGTGTGCATGTGTGGATGTGCTTTTTTTTAATTTTCTTTGTTTTTTGTTTTAATATTTGCTTTTGTTTTTGTATCAGGGTTGCAAAGGTTTCCTGGAGGACACAATTATCAATTTTCGAGACGAACTGGAAGAGTCTGGTTTAGATCGTGCTTGGGAAGAGTCCGACAAGAGTGACGTTATCCTGTGCCTGGGCACGACCTTGATGGTGACACCTGCCTGCAGTCTCGTTGAGGGAGGAAAAATGCTCATCATTTGCAACAGGTAAAAACATAGAAATTTGTAGAATTGTATGATCAGACTGCACAAGTTCAACCCTGGTTGGGAAATGTTGTTGGCGATCATGGCCCACCATGCGAATCTATCCCCTGTCGTTGCAAGTACATCTCCCAACATCTCCCACTCTCTTTGTCTTCAGCCATCTTGCAAGTCCGTCCAATATTTTCTCCCTGGGTGTACCTGGTGTTCTCTTTCCCTCCAGCTTTCCTGCTGTGACCAGGTGTTCCCTAATTCCCCTTTCCTCATAAAATGTCCTGTAAATGTTACTTGTCTTTTTCTAATCTTCTTTATTAGCGATCTTCTTGTGTCTGCCTCCTTCAAGACTGTCTCATTTGTTTTCTTTGCTGTCCATGGAACTCTCAACATTCTTCTTCGAAACCACATTTCAGTTTCCTCAATTTTGTTCTGACTTTGTGTGTTGACTGTCCATGCCTCACAACCGTACAACAGTGTCTGTTCTATGTAACATTCAAGAACTCTTTTTCTCCAGTTAATTGATAGGCATTTGTTGGTAAGAACGCTTTTCATCTTCTTGAATGCTGTTTTGCTTGGCCAATTCAGCTATAAAATTACCTAATCTTTTTTATGGCTGGGGAAGAAAAAACTGTGAGGGAGAAGAATGGAACTCACCCTCTTAGAGGATTACCTGTATTTTTTATTAAAAATTGGCATCATTCCTTTGCTCAGGAATCTTCAGGTAAAAAGACATACTAATTTTTAAAACTTTGACATATTGTTAAAATTTTTTACACGAGTAACCTTTTGTGTTTTTGTGTTCATTATGAACAAGCCCTATCCTATCAGGTGTGCACATCCAGGACTGTTTGTTATGACGATATATATATTTTTTTAACACTTTACCCTGGCCTTTTCAACCTCAGAATTAGGCCCCTCATTACAGTTTATGCATTTATAATATTTTTGTGTTGGTTTATGTGTGTACATGAATATTCTTTTGTTTTTAGTTTTATTTTTGGCTCAGATGTGATAAACATTCATCTGTAAACAAAAGCGAAAACCTCGCTGATATTGATTTAGTTTTGGTAGTTGTGGTCTTCAAATTGGTTATGATTTTTCAGACATTTTAGCAGAAAACTTATTTTGAAGAATGACTATACGACCTTAAATGGGTACAGACCATTCCATTTTCTTCTGTTTGAATGGGTTATTTGATCAGTTGACCAGTAGATAAATTAGTTAACTTGTTATTTACTTGTTGTTTATTCTTTTATTTCCATCATCTCTCAGTTTTGAGTGTGCAGTTGTATGTTTAATCATGTGTACTGTTAATGCTGGCTGCCTGGGCAGGGGATAAAGTTATGGTTCTGATTACATACCAGTCTTTTCAGTCTCTTAGCTATATCTTCTGCTGTAGTAGTGCACTTGTGTGCGCACACACACGCACATGCACAAACACACATTCACACATACACATGCACATGCACACACACACACACATTCACACACACACACACACACGCACATCAGAGCACATTTGTATGCATGCGTATATGCACATACACACATATACAAATATGGGCATTTGCACACAGAGACACAATGGAGAAAAGAAGGCTCGTTTAATTGTTTACTTTTCATCGTTACTTAAATTAATGTATTCAAGAAAGTTTTAAAAAATCATTTTGTGCATGTTTTCATTTGCAGCATATGTGTCACTGTACCATCAAATAAGTGTTTTTCTGATATTTTTATGTTCTGCCTGTGTTCTAACAAGAGGTACAGGTTTGTTCTTTTCTTTCCATCTGCAGACAGAAAACAGCAAAGGACAGTTTGGCCAAAGTTAGAGTGTTTGGCGACTGTGATGTCTTCATGCAAGAGGTGCTGGCAGAACTCATCGAAATGGAAGACAGGAAGCAATGGGAGGAGAAAAGAGAAGACCGGATGATGGAGTACAATTTGAAAAGAAAATCTGCACAGGCTCAAAAACACGAGAGTCATGTACCGACTGTCCCAAACGATACCACAGACAAAAACAAAAGCAAGAAGTCCAGCAAACAGTGAATGCAGTTGTGGGATTATGTTACTGCCTAGTATGCCATTGGCATGTAGGGCAGCCTTGGAAATGCACCTTTCTTATCTGTTTCTGTAACAAGGCTTTTGTACTGGAACCAGGGTGTTAAGCCTGTGCCTAACCCTCAACCAGTGGGCTAGGGTTTAATGATTCGTCAGGTCTCTACATTTCAACATCTTTGGCTTGAGTGGCTTTACCAAGAGCCGAAGCTACACTAACATAGCTCAAGGGTCCCTGGGACACACAAAGGAAACCTGATGTATAGAAACTGTTACAATCACGCGCGCACACACACACACACACACACACACACACACAGACACACACACACACACACACACACAACACAGACACACACACACACACACACACACACACACACACACACACACACACAACACACAACACACACACACACACACACACACAACACACACACACACACACACACACACACACACAGACACACAGACACACACACACACACACATACACACACACACACACACACACACACACACACAACACACACACACACACACACACATACACACACACAGAGTAATCCTGTTCCAAGTGTTTTATGTGTGGCTGACTTTTTAAATGGAGAAGTAGGGATGTGTTAAAAGAAGTTCCTTAGATAGACCTGTTTTTCATGCATGATAAGAATTGTTCTTTAATACCAAATATGTGCATTATTACTTACCGCCATATTTATTACAACGTATAATACAGTTTCTTCAACATTGCTGTATATTCTTTTTGTCACACTGGACAGAGCAGCAGGGAAGTTTCAGTCTTTCTCTCCTAATTTTTGTATCTGGTGTTTGTTTGTTTGTGATCTTACGCTTGACAAAGGCCAGTTGGCCAAAAATTTGCGCTTGTCTTGCATTGTATTAAATATGCCTTCTTATCTTTTTCGTGTTTTTTTTTTTCTGGTTCCTGTTTGCTTGAACGCGGGCAGTCACACTTTTTTTTGATTGTTGTATATGTTAATTTTTTTCCGTCCCATTTTCTATGCCACTTTAATGGCCACAGAAGCTGAAACAGTTTTTTGTTGTTGTTTGTTTTGTGTGATGATGATGATGTTGATGTGGGTGATAATCATAATGCTATGGAGTTCCGTCTAGGATTGAGACGGCGTGACAGGGTTGTACTCTACACTTACTATTATAATATATCCTGGCATCAACCAGGCCCGAGAGATACAGACTCAGAAGATTTGAGCAACACCCTTAATGACGCATCTGCGAAGTGGATGAGACTCGACTGTGTAGTTCCAGTCTTCCCAATGAGCCCATAGCACGCCCAACTCTGGGTAGGAGCCGGTTAGAGCCGAAAAATCCCACAATAATTTTTGAAGGTACTAATGGGGATTTGAACCCACAACCTTCCTGTCGGTAGTCTGTTGCATTAACCACTACACCATGGCGACTGGTTGTATATGTTTAATTTAATATAGCATGTTTGTACAGAGAATATTCACAGGTGGACATCATTCAGCCAATAAAAGCAGGGCTGACCACACAGCCACAGACTTGGCTTAACAAAGATCTAAAGAGAATCTGACCAAAAGGTCACCTCTGTAGCAAACCTGCAGACTGGCTGAGTAGCCCTTTTTCACATTGAAAACGATGAGTTTTACTCTGCGATCTCAAAATATGTTGATCAGTTATGGTAGTAATCATGGCATTGTAAACATCTTTTGAAGGATTTGTGCCTTTAACCGTTACAGCACTGATGTCGCATTTTTGCGACTGCCTGGCTCACCGCTGATGTCACATTTTTGCGACGAGAACATGTGATGTTACTTTTGTGGCAATTGCTCTTTTGTTTGGGAGAAAAAAGAGATCATATTGTTCTCATGGCATGGCAATCCTCCAATTTTTCAGAAAAAAATGGGTTAGAAAATAAGGAAGTTATAAGCATTTAAAGGCATTGACTGTTGTCATTGCTGCAGCTGCAGAAATCACATGGTGAAGGGAGTATCTGCATTCCGGATTGTCTGGCGCTGAAAGGGTTAATGAACTTAGCTTGCTGAATTGGCACAAATGTAATGTTCAATTCTACCTTGTTTTTCTGATTTACTGACCTCTATTTTGGGTTATGGTCACATCATTGTCTTTTTTTTGTTTTTTTTGTTTTTTTGTTTTTTGAGGGGGATGGTTGGGGCACACATGATCATATTTGCCATTCTGGGATATTTATGAAATCAGCCGGGGTACATTTCATAAGACTAGCAAAGCAAGGAATTACATAACAAGTCATGTAGTAAATCCTTTTTCAGGATGGACATAGGCAGCAAGAGGGCAGGGTATCAGAGATGCTAGTGTTGACAGAGTTCTCCATCTGGGCTTATTTTCTGCTTTTGCTGATTAACACTGGCACTCTAAATCTGTCTATTTTTTGGTGCTGTCGATTCAACATTTTCCCTCTGCCCATTCCTCGTCCACCCTCCAAATTGGCAGCGGGTTCCTCTGTGACAATCTTAATTTTGTTGTTACCAACTCATGTAATAACTGGTTTTATGCAAAAAGGTCTGGAGTAGTTGTCGATAACACTTGGCCTCAAACATCTTGATTCGCTTGGCATTATCAGCCTTCAAAGCCCAGCTCTCACAATATACAAGAAAGTGGAAACAACAAGGGCCTTGGAGAGGCTAGATTT
>CM060315.1:31878186-31935686 GCA_030674185.1 Monoplex corrugatus | reverse complement strand
ATATATATATAAAATGTATTGGCCAATACAGCCCATTGTCTGCAGACTTCTTGAGTCTACACAATATAGGATTGTGTGCTGGCAAGATCAAGAAGTAGAAGAAAGGGGGGGAGGGTGTGTTTGTGGGAGTGTAACACGACGCACCAGGATGATTGGAACATTATGAGGGGCAGCAAACAAGGCAGTTTATATGTTGCAGGCAAAGATTAAAGTCAAACATTAGATTATGAGTCCATGGCTCTGCATAAGTCCCCAAAATAATAGTATTCAAAAATTTTTCATCATGAACTGTCTAAATTGAAAAACACTTCAGTGTTTTCATCATGAACTTTCTAAATTGAAAAACACACTTCAGTGCCAAGTATTTTTCAGTTAGTGCTTGGCCAAGCTTGTCTCTTCAGTTCATGTTAAATTAATACATTGGTCAATATCACCCAAAAGTTGATGGAGGGGTGATGGGTTGTATATTTGAATCACTTGGGGAAAGTCAGCTGTTGGAGTGAATCTTGTTACTGTGTGAAAAACTGTTTTTTAATCATGGCTCTCAGTGTCACTTGTGGCAGTGAACAGTAGTGGTGACTGAAGTTGCCTATGGTGGTGAAAGAGAGAATTCTTTGACTTCAGAATTTGTATCATGTATGATTCACTGCTTTCAGAATAACCACTTTGAATAGTACAATTTGGCAATATTAGACTGTGTTCTGAAACAGACCCAAGGACAGTTTTATTTCTGATGTGTTGGTGTTTGCATGGTACATTTACATTTGTTTGTATACGTATCTGTCTAAGTTGGTAAGTCCCCCCGTGGGGATGCTGGGGACTCTTTCAGTATAAATAGTATCCCCACCTTCTGGAAATTCTGTGCTAGAAATTTCCTCTTTTCTGTCACTCTTTGTTTCTGCCTTGTTCCTTTGCTTTCTTTCATTTCTTCCTATCATTTTCTGCCTTAATGGTCCATTCACTGGTATGTGTTTGATAAAGTCTTACATACTTTTTCTTAGGATTGATACTTGGGTACCTGTATTGAATGCATTTTTGTCTCTAGGGAAGTGAGATCTGCAGAAGCAATTTTGGGTAATTTGTGCCTGTTTTTGTGTATGTTTTGTGTCCTTAGGTATGCTTATATTTGTATTCAGGTGTGTTTTTTAAATCCCCTGTGCGATAAATTGGAAGGAGTGGTCAACACCGGGGTATGTCCTAGATTATGTGCGCGAATGCATTGATGTGTGTACTTAATTTTTTTTTTTCCTGATGAAGTTTTGTATGTTTTGAAGTGGTTATAGCCTTGATATGGCTCTACTTGGTCGACTGGGCTTTAAACAACAATAACAATAACAGTTGGTAAGTAGTGTAAGGTATGTGTCAGATTTTGTGTGATAGGTCTGCCTGTGCTTCATCAGAAATCTTATTCCCACAGCAGTGCACTGGTCAACCTCTTTTAATTAAACTTCACTGTACTCTCATCCTGTTTTTCCTCCCATCCCTACCCACCCCTAACCTTTGCCCATGACACAAGACTGATACATCTGTTCAAGCAACTGGCCTTTGTCAAGTGTAGACAAAAGACAATCATCATCATCATGTCGAGCTTGCTCGGCTATCCATGATACGTTTCTTCCATCCTTTTCTGTCAGACATTGCAGTAGGTAGTTCATTATACTGACAGCCTATATCATCGACCAATTGGTCGATGGTCTTCTTTGGACGTCCTGGTCTTTGTTTGCTGTGGCTGGGTTTCCATAGTAGAACATCCCCCACCAGTTCTTCTTTGCTGCGCCAGCAGTGTCCCGCAAAGCGCAGTCTTTGTTGACGTGTTGATTTACTGATTGGTGGGATCTTACTATATTATATAACTCTTTGTTAGTTGGATGTTCTCTCCAGGATTTGTTCAGGGCTGCATGCAGCATTTCGTGTGTATGCTTCATCAATCTTCTCCAATGTCGTTGTTAGGGTCTAAGAGATTGAGCCATATGTAAGAATGGACTCTACTGCTGCTCGGAAGAAGTTCCTTTTCAGGTTGTCTGGTAGATTGGATTTCCAGATTTTATCCAGTTGATTTAGCGTGCCCTAGGCATTTCTGAGTCTGGTGTTGATGTCTTGTTCTGTGGAGTCAGTGTAGCACTAGCTGCCAAGGTATTTAAAGTCCTGAACTTGTTTGATTGTATCTCCATTGAGACTTCTCATACCTTCTGATGCGTCTTGGTTCAGTCAGATGTTCGCATTGAGGTGGAGCCCGATCTCCATTGTGTTTCTTCAACATTGTGAAGGAGAGATGTTGCATCCTTTAGGAGGTCTGCGAGAACAGCCAGGTCATCATCGTAATCCGCATCTGTTATCTTTACCGCAGGGTAGCGTCTGCTCTTCTGTTTTGTGAGGGTAAAGCTGAGTTTTTTGTTCTTATCCACTGCTTTCCTCAGCACGTAATTGAGACATGATGAAAATGTAGGGGGCAAGCGTATCTACTTGAAGGACCCCAGCAGTGATGTCGAAGAAGTCTGTGTCTCCGTCAGGGCAGCGAACCATACAGTGGGTATTCTGATACAGCATCTTGATGGCGTCTACAGTTTCCTTGACAATAAATAAACAAATTATATGATATGAAATATATATATATATATATATATTTCGCTTGTTATATATATAACATATATATATAACATATATATATTTCGCTTATCTGGTTAGCTCTGTAGCTGTAATGTATTTTCTCCCCTTTCCCATATATATATATATATATATGTTTGTATACGTATGTATGTATATTTAACTGTGTTGATGTTTCATTGAGCAGGAGAACATTTCTAGCATTCATTTTAGATTATGTCTGCTTCTAAACTCTGGCCCATCAGGCCACTGTTTTCTGGTTTGTCATCAGTTGGATTTTCTGGTTCATTGACATATTTTTCTTTCGCTTAAATCTGGTTAGCTCTGTAGCTGTAATGTATTTTCTCCCCTTTCCCATGACTGTCTAATCAGTTTTAGTTTCAGTTTTTCAAGATGATGTCTCCTCGCTTAGGACGAATTCCGTGTGCACTGATGTCACAAGTGCCTTGTGATGGAGAAGATCCAAAATGATTGTGATCCAAGCCCTAAGCCTGCACATAAACCCATGAACTGGCCAGGTTCTCTGAAACCCCAGTTGTGCGCCAAGGGCTCTTTCAGTATAAATAGTATCCCCACCTTTCGGAAATTCTGTGCTGTAAATTTCCTCTTTTCTGTTACTCTCTTTGTTGCTGCCTTGCTCCTTTGCTTTTTGCCATTTCTTCCTGATTTTCTGCCTTGATGGTCCATTCACCTGTATGTTTTCCTTAATGCATACTTTCTGTTAGGATTGATAATTAGGTATATGTATTGGATGCATTTTTGACTCTGAGGAAATGATATGTGCAGAAGCAATTTTAGGTAATTTAGGCCCATTTTATACACAGACATGCATGCGCGCGCTCACACACACACACACACACACACACACACACACACACACACACACACACACACACACACACACACACACACACACACACACACACACACACACACACACACACACACACACTCTCTCTCTCTCTCTCTCTCTCTCTCTCTCTCTTTGGTGTCCTTGGTTGTGTTTGCATTTATACTTGTGATTTTTTTTTAATATCCTGGCGATGAATTAGGCAGAGAGGTAAATGCCAGGATCATATCCTTAGATTTAAGAGGGCAAATGCATTGATATATGTCTACTTAATTTTCTTTTCCAGGCTTTTGTTTTTCTCCAGTGAGGTATGGTGTACTTTCTGAAATGGTGATAGCTCTTATATACTGCACAGTGAGCTGGGCTTTAAACATCAATAACAGGTCCTCAGAAGACAAACAAACAAAAACAAAAACTGTGGCCAACTGTAGGATCGAACTCATGACCCCTACTCAAACCAACTGAGCTAATGGGGCCACTTGACTAACATTGTCTGGTATATTATTCCAATTATTGACAATGCAAAGAGCGAAAATATTGTTTCGAAGGCCTGGATCATAGCAGTCTTCAATGGTAAGCCATGACTGTTGAACAGTAAATACTTTGCCAGTGCATGTAGGCCTACTGCTTGGTTTGTTTGAACTGATGTATCTGTCAGGGATCCCCATTGGGGTGCTGGGGGTTCTTTCAGTATAAATATTATCCCTACCTTCTTGAAATTCTGTGGTAGAAATTTCCTCTTTTCTGTCACTCTCTTTGTTTCTTCCTTCCTCCTTTGCTTTCTGTCATCTCTTCTGATCATTTTCTACCTCACTGGTCCATTCATCTGTATGTGTTCTATAAAGCCTTCATACTTCCTCTTTGGATTAATTATTGGGTACACTATTGATTGCATGTTTCACTCTAAGGAAATGTGCTGTGCAAGAACAATTTCAGGGAGTTTAGGCCATATTTTGTTTGTTTGTAAATGTATGATTAGTGTCCATAGTTATGCTCACAATTGCGCTCATGTTTGTCTTTTGAAATCTTTTGGTGATAAATTGGATGGAATGGTCAACACCAGGGGCGTGTCTTTAGATTATGTGCACACATGCATTGGTATATGTAGGCCTACTTAATTTTCTTTTCCAGCTTTTCGCTTTTAAATTTTTTTTTCCAACCAGATGTTGCGTATGTTTTGAAATGGCCATATCTTTGATATGACTCTGTGCAGTTAATTGGGCTTTGAAAAAAATAAGAATAAGAATCTGTCAGGGATGAAGCGTCCCTGCATTTCTGGTTGCACAAGATGGTTAAAACCTGTCATTTGAGTAAAAATCAGAGAAAAATTATCTTTTAGTCATCTGTAATTCTTTAAGGCAGAGAAAATTTGCTTTGGATATTGTCTAAATACAATTATCCAGATAGCACCATCACATTCAGAAATTTCATGAAAATATGGGCTAACCCTACATCATAGAAAATGATCTTTTAAAATATTCAAAAATGTCGTGGGACCCACATGGAATCAAGCTCAAAACCACTGTGTTGTCAGTACTTAGGACGTTAGGTCCAGCTGGCAGCTGAACTGGTAGGCCTCGTGTAGCAGTTAACATTGGCAGAAAAGAACTATATATGATCTTCTGAAAGAACTATGGTCATCCAAGAGTTGCCATCTACATTGATACTAGGCGCATCAAAAACATTGCTATTGTGGACAGTTTTTCTCTTTTCTTTTTTTCTGTCTGATCTTCTAAACCAGTTCAGTGGCCAGAATCTTGAGAGAATTTTCAGTGTTATGATGATGTATGACAATGGGGATGACAGCCATGATGCTGTATTATTCTGTTTTGGATTGAGACTGCATGATAGTGCTGTACCACACACTTACTTTCATAATATATCCTGGCATCAACCAGCCCAAAAGATACAGACCCCGATGGTGTTGGTCAGGACATTTGAGCAACATCCTCAATGATACATGCATCCATGAAGTGGCTGAAACTGAACTGTGTGTGATCGCAGTCTTCCCAATAAGCTCATAGCTCACTTGACGGGTAGGAACCAGTTGGGGTTGAAAAATCTTATAATGATTTTGACAGGACTAATGGGATTTGAACCCACAGTCTTTCAGTCTTTAGTCTGTTTCTCTATCCACTGTACGGCAGTGACTTATTTGGGTACTGTTTTACTTTTAGAAGAAAAGGACTGTTTCTATGTTAAAAATTGTGCTAAGCTGCTTTGATCCATGTTTCTGAGTTTTTGCTCCCCATTAACCACTCACGTGAGTTGTGTATCAGTTGTGTAATTTTTTTAGCTGATTAAACATGAATTAATTTACCATTTCTGGACTTTTGCAGAGGATTGCCAAGAGCTGGTCACCAACATGGAGAGGCTAAAGGCTCGCTGCCAGGCTGTGGAAATACGGGTGCATACTGTGCGAGATAAGGGTCAGGTTCAGTCCTTGGAGAAAGTGAACAGTGCTTTGAAAGAATTACAGAACCACTTGGGCTCGTGCCAGAATGTTTCTGTAGATATGGTAAAGAAGGCACAGACCTATCTGAATGCCTGTTTGCCAGAAGCTGTTGGTCCGGTTGATTCCCGTTTTCAGAGCCTTGTGTTGGGATGTGCAGTTGATGATCAGAAAGATGTTCGGCACCGTCTGCAAGATCTTGTTCGTGAACTGAGCTTAGAACATGAAAACAATTCTTCAAAGTCTGACAATTCAGAGGGTACCGGGAGTAGGCCTTCTAACAAAGACATTTCCAATAATTCAGCCAGATTGTTAGATCCAGTCTCGGCATCTGGACTGACTCCATCTGCCTCCAGTTCTGCACCTTCAGATGTGGTTACAAATGGTGAAAGTCCTGCAGAAGATGAGATTGACAATCATCAAAGGCCTGAGTGGTATTCTACTCCTAAAGATCTATCTCATGATACTGAGCAGCAGCCAGCACAGCCAGAAGGGTTATGAACTCCTGGACATCCCAAATAAGGCAACTTCAGAGAATACAACAAAGAGGATCACATGTCTCGATTTAATTTGACAGTTGAGCTGTCATGGTATTCTCTGTCAGATAAATCTGAAACCAAATCTAAACGTCTGAATAATGAAATTATTGAGAAAGGCAACTTGAACCAATTACGTGTTAATGCTTTATCAATCATCATGTCCTAGTGGGTGTATATAGAATTGGGTGGAATAGAATGATCAATGCAGTTTGACCAGTGATGATCTTTTCATGTCTGCCCGAGTCTATTTTCTCTGAACAAAAGAATCTGAAAGTGTGGCTATAAAGGAAAAGGGGGGAGGGAAAAGGGGAGGACAGGAACAAAGATGACACTGTGTTATGGCAGCACTCTCTCAAGGGATCAGTTGTGAAAAGACAGTGAATGTAGACCTACAGTGTTATACTGTTATATAAATTTGGCACACACACACACACACACACGCACACGCACGCACACCGCACACGCGCACAACGCACACGCACACACACACGCACACATATGCGCACACATATGCGCACACATACATACACACTATACACACACCACCATGCCATACATACACGCAAACCACATGCTCCCGACTTCGTATGCATACCATTTCCAATATTGACTTATATTTGAAAAAAAAAAAAAACTCAGTTACAATGCCATTTTTTTTTTAATTCACAAGACTTGTCCTTAGTTACATAGTAGTGTAATGGTTTAAATTTATTTATAAGCTAGTAGTATGTGTGTGTGTGTACAACTCTCCCTTGATAGTTCACTATAGGGAATGTATTGTCATTTAATTGAGAGAAAGTAATAGGCCTACTAAAGAAAGAAGGCATTTGGTGAAATAGGACTTGCTGATTTTATAAAAAGAAAGTTTGAATGTGGGTTTTGTTTCTGATGATCTTACCAAAAATATTTTTGATTATTTTTGGTAGTGGTAACTGGTTTTATCTGGTATATTGAAACCTGGGTAAGGTGTTGCTTGAATGTGAAAAGACATTTTTAAAGAGAGTTTTTCAAAATGAAGATAATCTGCCTTTTTTAGTGAATGGAAATGGACATGAAGGTTGCATGTGTGAATCGGTGTCTTAATGTTGTGCTGAATGATGTGTGTTTTGTTTCAGTATTATCTGTTTGTTTTTTTCATTACATGATCAGTTGACAAATGGATATGATTTTTGTTCTAATTCATGTTTATTGCTTCTTTAACATTGTACTGACTTTATTATTGTTAGCTGTTTTCAATATACCTGTAGAGTTTTAGCTGTTTTCATCATACCTGTAGAATTTTAGCTGTTTTTATCGTACCTGTAGAGTTTTAACATGTAATGTATCATTTTACACATGTCAACCTTTATCTCTGTTGCTCTTGTAAGTGCTTCAGGCTCTTGTAAGATGAGGCTATGTACAAGTATTCTTTATAAATGTTATGGTTTTTTTTCTATTGCTCTTGTCTTGTAAGTGCTTCAGGCTCTTGTGTAAGATGAGGCCATGTACAAGTAGTCATTACAAATGTTATCTTTCTTTGTTTTTTCCCAGTGTCCCAATCTGCAGCCACAAGCTCAAATTTTGTTCAGTTATTGAAACTGTCAAACGAAAAGTTTATTAAACATGATGGATATGTTACATTTGCTTTGATCAGTAGAAGATAAGATATGTTGGATATAAACTCTGTGTGTGTATAGCTTAGTTTGAATTTCTGACATATTTTTTAATCTGGTGCGTGCATATTGCTTTTTTAAACAGATTTTTAGAAAACACTTGTAATAGATCAGAAACTGCATAGTCTGTGTAGTAATTTAAGTAGGCCTACCTTAGAGAAATATAATAGATCAGAAACTGCATGGTCTGTGTAGTAATTTAAGTAACTTAGAGAAAAGAGTTCTACTAATTTTACCAAAATTGGGATAAAAGAAACTGATCTTCAGAGCAGCATCTCCTGAAAGAATAATTGCAGGTAGTAGTCCTGAGCCTCTGGAGAGGACAAGCCTACCTTGGTAATGACAACCCTGCTTTCCCTATGTTGGGGCTAAGAAGCTTGGAGTTTGTTTAAGAGAGAGTCATTGTGCTTTGACAAGTCTATATATGTGCTTGAGACTATCACCTGCAGTTGAAAAAAACTGAATATATGTGCATTGGTTTAGCTGCATCATACATTTTTGGTCATATAAAATGCAGCAGCGAATTTGTATTTCTTTGCATTATTGCATTGTATACTTGATCACAGCCTTTGTCTAGAAGCTGTATTTAATGTGCAGAGGTGTTAAAAGAAATTATGAATGATTTGACTGCTGGTCAGTTGTTCTTAATTAATCAAATAAGTCAGACTGCTGGAGGCCGGTATTGTGATATTATTATTGATAAGTAATAAATAGAAGTAGTTATTTCCATTTTGTTTTCATGGTTCTTTTCCAAGTAGTTATTTCCATTTTGTTTTCATGGTTCTTTTCCAAGTAGTTATTTCCATTTTTTTCCTTTTCCAAGTAGTTATTTCCATTTATTTTTCTTTTCCAAGTAGTTATTTCCATTTTGTTTTCATGGTTCTTTTCCAAGTATGTATTTTCTTTACCTTTCTTGTATCGATTCAGTGAGTCATAATGATCTGTGTTACTATTAAATTCTTTATTCAATGATGATGATGATGATAAATAAAAAAAAAAAAAATGGAGACTTACTCAAAACCCCACAAGCTGTATTTTGTGTGTGTATCTTTGCTTAATATTCACTGTTTGTTATTCATATTTTTGGTGTTGTAAATAAGTGGGCTGTTCCAGTTGCTGGATGTAGAAACAATGGTAAATGTAGAATTGCAATTACTCTCTGTGCATCAGTTTTTAGATTAGAATGAAGGGACATACTTTTTTTTTTTACCGTAGAGAAACGTGCGCATGCATGTGCATGTGAGAAAGAGAGGAAGAGATAAAGAGAGAAGATAAAGATTTGTTATTCATCGATACAGTTTTCTCACAATCTAATGAGAGGTCCAATATATTTATCTTAGATTCATGTAATCAAGTGTAAGTGAGCATGACCTGATTTTGGGGCCACAGTTATTCAGAAAACAGGAGTTAAGATTGGCATCATTTTCATGGTATTTATGCAACTTCAGCTTATAAAATATGATAAACATTCTCTTTTAAATAAACAAGTGAGTGATTTAGGCAGCCATTTATTTATGTAAAACAATTTGTCACAATTTTTGTGCATCTGTTTTTTTTATGTTTTTCAACACCTTGTATATACAGTTTTACAAAGACATTTCCAAGCTGTTTTTCTTGGTGGTTTTGTTATTGCATGTGGTGACATAAACAAAACAAACAGGGAAACAAACAGACACCCCCTACCTCACAAATTGTCACTTTAATAGTTTTCAGTTTTCAGTGACACAGCGAACATACTGACTGTCATAAAGTTCTGTATTTAGGCAGTCAGCATCAATGCTGCACTGACTTTAATAAAGTTTTTCAATAGTTTCTTGGAAAGCTGTTGAAAGACATTTTGTGGGGACGGTGGAATGGGGGTGGCAAGGACAGCATTTTTTGTGTGTTTGTATTTACTTATTTCAAAAACTGTAATTAGAAGGGGTGTTCCTTGTGGTGTGTGTGTGTGTGTGTGTGTGTGTGTGTGTGTGTGTGTGTGTGTGTGTGTGTGTGTGTGTGGTGTGGTGTGTGTGTGTGTGTGGTGTGCTCTGTTTTGTTTTGGACACAGTACAGCATAAAGTTGAGTTTGGGATTCACAGCTTCTTTAATAAGGAACAGTTCATTTCATAAATAAAACTTGATTTCAATCAAATTATCAGTCTTGCCTTTCTTCTTTGACGGATAAGCATATACATTGTAAGTGAATGATTGAGTGAAGTACAAGGGTCATCCAGAAAATAGCGAGAATGTCCTTATAATTTAAAAAAGTAATTGTCATGGTGCCTTGAAATTTTACAGATGTCTGATCCAATTACTCCATGATCTAATTACCACATTATGTGCGAACAGTGTGATTTCATTTGTTGTTATGCTATGTTGGGTACAGTCATTCTGAGCATCATGGCCATGTTAAGAGGTGAAGAACAGTGTGATTACATTGAATTTGAATTTTATAGAGAAATTTCTGGTACAGACATATTAAAAACACTACAAAGTGTAGGTTGGTTAAAGTTCTTTAGCAGGCTGCAGATTTCAGGTGGGTGTCTTTGTTTGGAGATGGACGAAATGATGTTAAAGGCGTACTCAGGGGAAACTAATTAAAGCTACTGATGAGAAAATGATCAAAAAGAAAAATTTTGAAAGACATGAGAATAATGTGTAAACAGATTGCTCATGACATTGTTTTAGTCGTGGAACAGATCGTGTGATTTCAATAGATTTGGAATGAGATGTCGCAGCAAGGTGGGTCCTGCACTGCCTTACTGAATATCAAAGATGGGCACACATCACTGAAGAGACTCTGTTAAACAGTTTTTTGAATTGGATAGATGGCATGGACGAAACCTGTGTTAGAAGCCATTGGCCAGAATTAAACGGAAAATCATCAAAGTGTCACACTCCCACCTCTTCTTCAAGGCCCACCTAGCTCAGAAGAAGAAAGGAAATTTAAAGAAGATGGTGATATGTGTCTATGATAGTGAGAATATATTGATGGCGCATCGCATTCCTGTGAAACAAATTGTTAATACTACTACAGGGTGTTTATGATGAAAATACTAAAACCTGCAATCCAAACGAAATGTAAAACACTGTTTAATGATTCACTTCTGATATGAGATGACAACGCATCTTGCCACAAAGTAGAAATCACATCACTTATGACATCGAATCAGTGGGACGCTCTGCTACACACCTACTATTCTGCAGATACGAGTCCCCCAGACTTTGAATGATTCTCCAAATTGAAACTAGAAAGAACTTCTCTGTGGTGTTCATTTCTATGACAGCAGATGACTTGGAACTGGAGGTGGCACACATGCACAGCAAATTAACCCTTGTTGCCTAGCAGCAAGCAATTTGGACCATCCCAACTGATGGGAATTGAGCATTCAGGAGAAGGGGTGTTATATTGAAAGAATAAGACAGATACTAACATGATCTCATTTTTTACAGTTTCATAGACATATTCTCACTATTTATTGGATGGTCCATATATACTATGGTACGTGGCATAGAATAGTAGGCCCCTACATAAAACTGAAGTGATGGTGTACAAACTTGCATGCTTATCAAGATATCTACATGTGGGCATCATCTGTATTTGAAAGCAAGACTCTTACCTATCAAAATTGATCATACAATCTTTCTTCTTTAAAAAAGAAAAAGTTATCATAACACAACTGAACCCTAAATATGCAACAACAACAACAACAACAAAACAACAACAACACAGCAAGAGATATTGGTGCAAGGGTTATGATCATTTGTGGCCTTACGCATAATGGAGTGATTTCGTTTAGACTGGTGCTATGACTGGGCATTTGTTCCTTGTTACAAATCTTCACAATTAATAGTCTTTTCAGTCACTGGGTCAAGCCCATGGAAAATTACACATTTATGACATACTTTTGGGTTAGGTAAACATTCCAAGTGAACATGACAACATCCCTTCCACAGATATCTGTTTCCATATGAGGAAGTGCAAAAAAAAATCTGTACCAGCTCATTATATTAGTCCCCTACACTCTGATAATGTTATACGGTTGTGAAGCATGGACAGTCAACAAGCAAAACCAGAACAAGATGAGGCAGCCGAGATGTGGTTTCTAAGAAGAATATTGAGAGTTCCATGTACAGCAAAGAAAACAAACTAGACAGTCTTGATGGAGGCAGACACAAGAAGATCATTCATAAGGAGATTAGAAAAAGATAGGCCATTTTATGAGGAAAGGGGAATTAGAGCACCTGGTCACAACAGGAAAGCTGGAGGAAAAGAGAGCACCAGGTAGACACAGGGAAAAATATTGGACGGACTTGCAGGGTGGCTGAGGACAGAGGGGGTGGAATATGTGCTTGCAGCAACAAGGGATAGAAGCATATGGAGGGCCATGAATGCCAACGCCATGTGTCAGGGCATTTATTGATAATGATGACACACAGATCAACACTGGATAAGTTTAAGTTTGGGTACCAGCTGCAGATCCTGTAACATTATCTCTTATACAGATAAAATGGAGACCCCCCCCCCCCCATACACACACAAAGGAATAAAAAAAAGCCTAAACGAATTTTTACACTATAAATGTATAGTACTGAAAGTAATCAGCTATCGCCAGTTATGTTTGATAAGTGATCTCTCTCCTCCCCCTCCCACCCACCCCCAACACAAGCGAGCGCACGCGGAGAAGGGGTGGTGGGTGGTGGTGGAAAGAATGGAGGAGGCCAGGGGAGACCATTAGTGTGATTTTTACCATCTCAAGGGAAACAACCAGGTAACCTTACGCGGAAACAGCCAGGTAACCGAGGATAGACCTAGACATTAACCTGGAGAAAAGTGCGCATTGTTTGATACTGGTAAGTTGCACCGCGAAACTTGTAGATGTAGGCAAACGGAAGCAACAGTGGTTGAAAGGAGATAGGAGTGAGAAGGGCATTTTCGACTATCGCCGCAATAAACCGAAAGAAGCCAATCATGCCCAATTCATTGGCGTGATTGGGCCAATCACGCCCGATGTCATGAATGTGAATGTGACGAACGTCTCGCACATTACACTTGAGACAATTTATGTGACACTACAGCCTGATTCACGATGATAGTGACAGTTTGGTTTTCGGTTGACGGAGGTGGCAAGTAGCCCCCTCCCCCACACACCCAAAAAAAAAAAAAAAAAAAAAAGTAAACAAGCAAGCAAGCGACCATACAAAACAAACCAAACCAAACAAAAACACGAACCAACCAAATGAAAAAAAAAAAAATTAAAAAGTAGCCATGTGACCAGAAAAACAAATTATTTAATAAACATTATTATAGAGAGAGGACTTTTCAATGGTATGAAAAGTTTTTCTGTTGGTTTTGACTGACAAAATTTTTCTTTTTTAAAATTAATAATGAAATTTAAAACTTATTTTTACATCTGTCTTCGTATAGCAGAAGCTGTGATCATTTCCCTTCGTTTTGTGAATATTAAACATGTTTTTGTAAAGAATGAACCAGTCAACAAAAACTGAATATACACTAAAAAGGTTTTCATCAGCGCAAGACAACTAAACTGTTTATGAGATGAAGAAACCTTGTTCATATTAGTGAAAATTTAAAAAATATGTAAACAAGCTTTTGAAAAATAGCCTATCTTAGAGTAATAAAATCTTTAGGCTAAAACTTAACATTAAAACATATTTGGGCATGTTATTTGCCACACACAGAATCCAGATATAATGCATGATAAAAAGTATGATTAGTCATATAGTTTTGGTAATTAATTCAGACAGTAATTGTTTTAACAAAGTTAACAAAAGTTAAACTTTCACAAGTCATGAAATCATTACAGCTTCCACAACTGTAGGAATTTTTGGGTTTGATATACACCACACACAGACTCCAGGCACGACTCCTGATGAAAAACAATGAATAGGCCATAATACTAGGTTTGGAAATTGATCCAGTAAATAATTATCTTCGGTTAAAAAACGTCCCAAACCTATATATATATGGGTCATAAATCCATTATAACTTCCACAAGTGTTAGAATTCTGGCTTGTTGTGTCACCACATACAGACTCCAGGTATTACTGATGATGAAAAATTATGAATAGTGAGAACTGTCTTGGCAATTAACACAGTAAATAATAATTACCTTTTTAAGCTTTAGAAAACCAACATATGTAAGTCCTGAAACCACTATAACTTCCACAGCTGTTGGAATTTTGGTTTGTTATTTGCCACACACAGACTCCAGGTATTACTCATGAAGAAAAACTGAACAGTCATGATATTTTTGGTAATAAGCTAGTAATTACTGTAACAAGCTTAAACGAATAAAACCTACATGACTAATGAAACCACTTAAATAAAACACTTCCACAGTTGTTGGAACTCTGGCTTGCTATTGCCACACACAGACTCCAGTACTGCATAGGATGAAAAACTATGAATAGTCATGATAGAGCCAAAAAGAATAAAACCTTCATGACTAATGAAACCGCTATAACTTCCACAGTTGTTTGACTTCTGGAGTGTTATTTGCAACACACAAACTCCAGGTACTGCTCATGATGAAACAAGTTTGAAAGAATAAAATCTTCATGACTCATGAAACCCCTATAACTTCCACAATTGTTGGAATTCTGGTTTGTTGTGTGCCACACACAGACTTCAGGTATCACTCAGGATGAAAACTATGAATAGTCATGATAGTTTTGGTAAATAACTCAATAATTAATTACCTTAATGAGCTTATGAAGTCTACGTGGCTTATGAAACCATTATAACTTGCACAGTTGGAAGAGGATTCACACAAAGGAGCAACTGAAGTTTCTTTTTTATATAAACTCTATTTTCTTTTCTCTCTTTTTTCTCCATTATTTTAAAGAAAGCAAGGCAAACATGCTGCGCTGTGATCAGATGCTATCCCCATTTTGTTTTGTTTTGTTATGTCTGGACAGCACAATCCTTCAAAAAGTAGCTTTATATAGACTGTCACAAAATTATCACAAAATGTTATTTGTAATTAGCTGTCAGCTGGCACAACATCGTAACAGATTATATCAAATAAATCAAATGGGCTGTTGTTGCTTGGCAAGATTGGTCCCTCATCCTGAAGAGATTAAGATGAAATTAATAATGAAATAAAACAAACTAAAAAAAAAGAAAAGAAATGTTTTATAAGACCATCATCATTTCAGAAATCATCCTATCAGGGGAATTTTATGAATGAATTTGGATACTGAACAGATTTGCTGATCCATTTCCTCTTGATTATGATGGAAATAAAAGGTGCACATACAATGTGCAGTTAAAAAAAATCTATGGTATAAATTACAAGTTCCATCAAGAGCTATAAACTTTAATGATTATAGGGGAAATGGTTAAGACATACAATTGGTCTTTCTGAAATTTTTATACATCAAGCTCATTTAACATTTATTTTTCATGATCAATCTAGTATTGACACATCAACCCAGGCTTCTGTGTCACTGCTTTCATTTTCCTTGATGGCATGGTTTCTAGAGAAAACACAAGAATGGGAAAAGATTATTAAAAAATGCTCATGGTATATTTTTTGTATGAATATTAAAAATGATACATGAATACAATCAAAACAACAAAAGAAGACATTTATGGGTTTATTAAATCAGCTTAATGCATGCTCTCTTCAAGATTAACTATGTGGCACAAAAAAAAAAAAAAAAAAAAAAAAAAAAAAAAATCGAGTAATAAAATGGAGAAAACATTATGTAATAAAACCTTTTGTAAACAATCAATTCTTTGAAAAGTGATTAAAGAGCAGTTAATTAAATGTGATTAAATATATCATGAAAAGTTTCTTGTGCTCATTTGTTACCTGTAAAGTCCATTAAAACATTGCCTCTGTTTAGTCATGTCTATTTACAACTGAGCTGTACTGATCTGCTGATCTAGTCATCATTGTGTGCCCTGCCGCATGGCAGTGGCGATCATGGCCCTCCATGTGCATCTATCCCTTGTTGCCACAAATACATCTCCCACCCTTTCTGTTCTCAGCCACCCCCTGCAAGTCCATCCAATATTTTCTCCCTGGGTCTACCTGGAGTTCTTTTTCCCTCCAGATTTCCTGTTGTGACCAGGTGCTCTTATTCCCCTGTCCTCATAAGATGACCTATAAATGTTGCTTGTCTTTTCCTGATCTTTATCAATGATCTTCTTGTGTCTGCCTCCATCAAGACTATCTCTTTGTTTTCTTTGCTGTCCATGGAACTCGCAACATTCTTCTTAGAAACTACATTTTGGCTGCCTCAGTTTTATTCTGGCTTTGCGTGTTGACTGATCCAGTATGATTGTGTTTTTATACATGAATATATGTGTGTGTTTGTGTGTGTGTGTGTGTGTGTGTGTGTGTGTGTGTGTGTGTGTGTGTGTGTGTGTGTGTGTGTGTGTTGTGTGTACGTGTGTGTGTGTGTGTGTATGTGTGTGTATGTGTGTGTATGTGTATATTTCAGACACTGGTATGGAACTGAAGACTTGAGTATCTCAGGACTTCAGTTTTGAAACCAAAGCAAGACAGATTCTGCTACTACAAGCACGATGGACTCAAATTTTCTTCAAAGTGTCAGAAGCATCGTGCCAAAACCCACACCAAGGAGCGACTATGCTAGTTCCGTCATGGTGCGAACACTGCCTCTGATTGGTCGTGTTCACGTTGTGCATGATATCAGTGGAATGCTGCAACTTTGCTTCGTCATGGCATATTGGGTGTATGGGACATTTTCCACTCTGTACATTATCCTGCTGCCTCAGTATTATGACGGCCGTATTTCATATTCTCCTATCCTTGGTAAGTATACAGGATGACAGCCTAGAACAATAATCATTTTAACATAGCTGCAGATATAGTGCAATGTAATGCAACGTAACACTCTGCAACAGTTTTGAAATATAACAGAAAACTTGAAAGCTTTCCATTTGAATGAGAAAAGCACATTCCCTTATTCTCATTTACATGAAATATGTGAATTAAATATTATTAAAAAATTACATGGTTGATATTGTTTGACCATTTTGTTTTATGTCAGGTTACATGTTCATCAGCATGATGTGTCTGCTGTCTCTGGTCAAGGCATCCATAACTAATCCTGGAAGGATTCCCCTAGCTAGTGAAGAAGAACCAGGCTTAGGTGAGATTTGTATGCTTTTCTTTTCCTTGTTTTATGTGTTCTGAGAAACAAATACTGTTGCCTGCCTTGAAATATTTATGTATATTTTAATTGATGTTTGACTACTAAAGATGTATTTTCTTAGTATCTGGACGCAACCATGTACTGGCTTTACAATCTTGCCCAGAGTGCTTTGTCGTGCATAACGTGCAGTACACATCTGCTTCAGACAAAGTTTTGAGGATTACGTTATATACGTTGAGAAAGTTTTGTCTGGATATATAATTATATGAAGAGCATGTTGTCATCGAGAGAGATGATTTTTGTTCCGTGAGGGTGCTGTAAACCTTGCCATAAATGTCATGGAAATGGCATGATCATTTTATTGTATGATAATTTTAAGACTGTGCTTAATTCTGATGCCTTTTCTTTGCTGCCTTTTCTTTCCCTTTGAGAGCGTGTCTTATGCATTTTTCTGACATATTTTGGTGATATGATATATTTATATTGAAATTTGTTGAAGAAAACTAAGTCTTCATCCTGGAATACCTTAGACAATGTTTTTGCAGTTCCGTCCTTTTGAATGCTCATAGATTAGTTGTAAGTACTTAATGTTAACCAATTTTTAGCTTGAATCACTACATGATGTTCAACATGGTTATGTAAATCATGTTCAAGTTCTACAAGCTTATTGAACATTTGTGTCTGATTTTTGTGAATATCCCATGAACAACGTAATCATTAGAATAGACCAGTTTCATATAAATAGAATTAAATTTGATTGGAGGGGTGTCGTAGGTGATGTGGATTAGATTGTATCAAAAAGTTTTGCTGTTTGGATACCCTTTTGGATTACTCATATCAAATTAGTCACTCAGTCTGCTAACATCAGGTAAATATGTTCTTTAAAAATGTTTCTTAATTTGCTTAGTAAGGTCTGTTTTATTCCTGTGCGTACTATTTTCTTTAAAAAGGAAAACCTAAATGTAGACCAGCACGATTTGATGGAAAATTACATCCCCTTGACTGCTGCTCTTTGAATTATTAACACTGTATGTTACTTGACTCTGACAAGAAAGTATTTTGAATGTGATTTCAGTGTATGAATATTACTCTTTTAGGCTCTTCTTGTTGCACATTATTTTTATACTGGCATATTTCATATCAAATGTATTTTAAAATATTCATTGATGTACCAACATATGATTATTACACTTAGAGAATTGTTGTGTATGAGAAAAGAGTGAGTGCAGCTTTGAACATCTGAAAGGTTTTGTGATCAGGAGTATGGTTTCACTCACTGTCTTATGGTCATTGATCACTCATGTAATGCATTTTGCTGGTAATGATGCATATTTTCTGTGTAGATACGTCAGACTGGACTTTTTGCAAAACATGCATGCGTAAAAGGCCCCCACGAGCTCACCATTGTCGTCGCTGTCAGCAGTGTGTGATGCGAATGGACCACCATTGTCCATGGTCAGTTCACTAAGTTGCAGTAAACTCAAAAAATATCTGTTTACCTGACCATGGAGAAGAAACAAAGAAACAATAGTATGATGATGTTTTGACACATAATGTCTTTTATGTCTGTTCCTTTATTTTGGAGTCTTATCACATAGTTTGGTTTTCAGTGCTCAAGCATTTGAAAAGAGGAAAGGTTGGGTTTAGTGCATTGGAAAAAGGTTTGGTATATTACAAAAGGGAGCATATTGGGGGGAAAAGGTCAAATTGAGCATACTGCAAAACAGAAAAGGTCAGGTTGAACATGTTGGAAAGAGAAAGTCAGGCTGAACAATATTGAAAAACATGGTCTCAAGTTGATTTTATCGGAAAAAAGAACAGGCCAGATTGAGTGTATTTGAAAAGAAAAAAGATCGGGTTGAGTACACTGGAGAAAAGAAGAGATCAGTTTTAGCATTTTACATGAAAGATTCAAGAGCATTCAGTACATCACTGTAAAAACCTGACCCATTTTCAGGTTTTATTCTTCTTACACATTTCAATCTGTTCTTTCTCCTTTTTTGTTTTTTGATCTCTGTCAGACTGAAACACTGATGTAGTATACTGGAAAACAGGAAAAAAAAATGATATCATTTTTCTGTATATTGAGTAAGTGCTTTGTTTTGTGATTTTATTGTTGGTTATTTATTGATTGTTTAGTTGTTGTTTGTGTTTGACCTTTTTCCAGGATCAACAACTGCGTGGGAGAGGAGAACCACTTTTCCTTCTTCCTGTTGCTGTTTTACGCCTTTCTTCTTGGTGCCAGCTCCTTCGTCTTCACCATGTTTCACTTCTGGGTGTGGCCCAAGTGTCTCACCTGTGATCATGTGAGTTATGGTTTTAGAAGCCATTGTCTAGGGTTTGTTGATTTATGTTGTTGTTATGATGTTATCAAGAACACCTGAGGGTGCTGGGTAGAAGCTTGAGCAACAGTGCCTCACCACTGGCCAATCACTTTCAGTCCCAATTTCTGATTCAGCTAAAAACCTTGGTGTCTGCATTGACTCTACCCTCTCCATGAACAACTTTGTTTCTCAAACTGCCAGATCTTGCTACTATCACCTCCATCGTATAAGCCTGATCAGGAAGTATCTCTGTCGAAACAACTGCAAAACTCGTTCTCTCCTTCATAATGTCTCGCATTGACTATTGCAATTCACTCCTGTCTGGTCTTCCTGCCTCCACCATTCACATCCTACAACGCATTCAAAACAATGCTGCACGCCTTGTACTCAAAAAGAAAAAAGCTGACCACATATCTCCTCTCCTGGCACAACTTCACTGGCTCCCTGTATCAAAGCGCATACAGTACAAACTAGATACCATGTGCTACAAAAGCCTCAATAATGCAGCCCCCGATTACCTGTCAAGCCTACTTGAGATCTATGTTCCCTCACGTACCCTCCGCTCTGCCTCCGATCCTCTGACTTTTCGCTTTCCACGCACTAAGCTCAATACCTATGGTCCACGAGGCTTCTCTGTTTCTGGTCCACTCTCCTGGAACAAACTTCCTCTCTCAGTCCGTCAGCAACCTACTTTTGTCTCCTTCAAGTCCGCTCTCAAAACTCACCTTTTCTCCTCTGCATAAAATCCTGACCTCACTCAATCCCCTCTGCAGCCTGTCTCCACTCGGAGGGGAATCGCATTGTAATATATAATTGTATATAATATGCTCTCTATAATTTTCCATTGCTTTTATTCTTTCTCCCCATTTATAGCTGTGTGCGTGTGTGTGTGTGCGCGCGCGCGTGTGTGTTGTGCGTGTGTGTGCGTGCGTGCGTGTGTGTGTGTCTGTTTCAGCGCTTAGATTTGATTTTATCAAGATTTTGCGTTATATAAATATTGTAATTATTATTTAATTATTATTACTTCCGCTGCCACATGCCAAGCAGTCGTCATTTCACCAAGCAAAGGGGAGCTGTCCATGTGCTGCATGACCCACTCAGACCCAGTCATCAATTACCTTTCTTACCTTGTTTGCCTATGACCTGGGAGATTGGAAACATCTCCACCCTCAACCCCCCAGGCCATTCCCATGCAAAATGGAACCCAGGCTTTGTGATTGGAAGTCTGATTTCCTAACCACTTGAATATTGCTTGTGCCTGAACTGCCTTCATGTGTATATGTGTGCAAAACATCAAAGACACATTTGAAAGATCCTGTGAGCTATACCTATATCTGGTGGCTTATAGAAACACAGAAATACTCAGCATGCACACTTCGTTGCCCCATCATTGGCTCCAGGCTGCTTTAATCTCTCCCTTTTATGACACCAGTGTCATGGAAAGGTTGGACTGCTGAACAGACAACAGCAGACCTCCCTTATCACTTGGAGTGGTACAGATCCCAAAGTCTTTCATGACTCAAGGAAGCCAGACAGTGTAGGTCTAGTTGTGTAAAGAAAGCTCTGAGCTCTCACCTTCCAGTCTGACTTAACAGTTTGCATGGGTTTGAGTTTGGCTTAAGAAAAACTGTGTGTGTACAGCCATCAGTTCACCCATCAGTTCCCCATCTATGAAAAGATGCTTAACACTATTCAAGATTGTAGAAGGTAAAGCGGCAGCAAGACTGGGATGCTGGCCTCCCCCAAAAGTTGAGGTCTCTTCTTTGTCACTTCTTCAGAATCATGAGACACAATCTTTGCCATTACCATTAAGGCATGCTGCCTCTTCCTCAGAGTCTGAATATTCTCTCCTAAGATCTCAGAATGATGAGACAACATTTTTTTTTTCTTCAATTTTTTTTTATTCAAGTTTAGGGAAAAAAATTCATACAATATAAACATAAACTTCATTTTTGTATAACACACACTTAAATGGATATTATATATGACAATCCAAATATACAAAATGTGTGTATACTCATTTATGATCAAAAACACATACACACATACACCATAGACGTATAAATAAAATAGACTCTCCACCACGTGACTTTCCGCGGCCCTACTAGAGCCAGCCAGCAGACATGTTTTGTGGGGCAACGCTGACACTGCGCGCCGCGCTACACTGTACTTTCTCTTTGAGATAACACAGAGACCGAGCACGTATTCTGCCCGGCGCATCTAATCACTCGCGATTTTTTCAACACCAAAATCATGGTGCAAAACTGCTGTGTTGTAAATTGCAACAATAGGCGTTCAAAAGGAACTCCGTTTTCATTTCATAGGTAAGAAAAACTTGATTACTCTGTGTGTGAGAGAGAGAGAAAAAGAGAGAGAAGTGTGTGTGTGTGTGTGTGTGTATATCCATTTCTTATGTATGCGTGTGTACAATACAATACAATATTTTATTTATATAGCGCAAAATCTCGATAAAATCAAATCTAAGCGCTGAGACAGACGCGCACACACGCACACACATGCACGCACACACACAACGCGCACACACACACACACACACACACACACACACACACACACACACACACACACACACACACACACACACACACACACACACACACACACACACACACACACACACACACACACACACACACACGCACGCACGCTCACACACAACACACGCACACAGCTATAAATGGGTAGAAAGAATAAAAGCAATGGAAAAAAAATAATAAAAAGCATATTATGAAGAGCACATTCAATACAACTATTATTACAATGCGATTTCCCTCCGAGTGGAGACAGGCTGCAGAGGGGATTGAGTGAGGTCAGAATTTTATGCAGAGGAAAAAAGGTGAGTTTTGAGAGCGGACTTGAAGGAGACAAAAGTAGGTTTCTGACGGACTGAAAGAGGAAGTTTGTTCCAGAAGAGCGGACCAGAAACAGAGAAAGCTCGTGGACCATAGGTATTGAGCTTAGTGCGTGGAAAGCGAAGAGTAAGAGGATCGGAGGCAGAGCGGAGGGTACGTGAGGGAAGATAGATCTGAAGTAGGCTTGTCAGGTAATGTGTGTATATATTATGTGTGTGTTTGTGTGCTTGCACAATTATGTGTTTGCGTGTGTATTTATACATGATTGTACTAGTCAACAAAATCATTTATGTTGTTAGACATCGGATGTTATTTTATTTCTAGCTTTCCCGGGAAAGATCCTGAGCGAATGAAGCAGTGGATCAGTCGTATCAGCAGACAAACAGCAGATGGAAAGCCATGGCAACCAACCAAGTTTGACAAAGTTTGCAGTGCACATTTCCTGCCATCTGATTTCTGTCTTGGATTGGACTACAAGACCCTGAAAAGCTCAGCTGTGCCTTCAGTGTTTCCCCAGTATCCAGTCCACAAGCAGGTACAGTCTGAGCGAAAGCGTCCATCTCCAAAGAAGAGAAAACAACTCCCCAGCGCCACCGTTTCCAGTACCGAGCATCCCCCTGAAAAAGTTTTCGTGCAGGAACACAGCTATTGCTGTCCATCCATAACGGTCGATCTTGAACGCACGAAAGAAAAGTTGACCGAAACCCAGTCAAAACTGTCAGACAAAAGAAAAAATATAAAAATCTTAAGGAAGAAAGTCAAGCGCAGAGACTGCAAACTCGCCAGCTTGCTTGAGAAACTTCGACAGCGTCGTCTCCTCCATGATGAGGAAGTGAATCTGTTGAAAGAGAATTTCAGCACAGAGTCATTCACCCTCATTGAGAATGAATTACAAGCCCTTGGCAGACCGAAAAATGCTCAGGTATATTCTGACGATCTGAAGGCCTTTGCAGTAACTTTACATTTCTACAGTGCTGCTGCTTATGCCTTTGTGAGGAAACACCTCCATTTGCCACATGCCAACTCCATCAGGCGTTGGGCTTCATCACATTCCGTTCAACCTGGTTTCTTAACCGACGTTGTCCACTTCCTTAAAAGCAAATGTGAGTCAGAGCCAGACATGAAGGATGTGACCATCATGTTTGACTCCATGAGCATAAGGAAGGAAGTTGTTTACGACAAAAAGGAGCAAGCATACGCTGGTTATGTCAACCATGGCTACCTGCAAACTGCTCCTGCCGACACACTAGCATCAGAAGCCCTAGTTTTGCTTGCCGTTGGATTAAAAAAAAGTTTCAAGCATCCCATCGGATATTTTTTGATAGACAAGATTTCGGCCAGCCAACAAGCCCAGATCATCAGGCATGGGATTTCTCTTATGTCAGAAGCAGGCTTCAATGTGCAAGCAGTAGTCTGCGATGGAGCCTATGCCAATCAGGCCACTGCTCAGCGTTTGGGTTGCAAAGTTTCTGATCTTAACAGCATGGATCCAACATTCAACCACCCAGATCACCCAGAAAAAAGAATCTATTTTGTTTTTGATGCTGCTCACCTACTCAAAAATGTCCGCAACTGTCTAGCAGATTTGAAAATAGTGAAGTCTGGCCCAGAGGAAGAAATCAAATGGCAATACATTGTTGAACTCTACAAGCTCCAGTCAGAAAACATGCTGTATCTTGCCAACAAACTGAGAGCCAAACACATCGACTTCCAGCGCAACAAAATGAAAGTCAGTCTGGCCGCCCAGACCCTCAGTTCATCAGTGGCCAATGCCATAGACTACCTGCGTGAGGAACTGAAACTTCCGCAGTTTGCTGGAAGTGAAGCAACCACTAGATTCATCAGATGGTTTGATGCTTTGTTCGATCTCTGTAACTCCAGCAACTGTCTTGCAAAGGGTTTGAAGAGTCCTCTCAATAAAGTGAACATCACATCGAAAACAAAAACTGTGGATGATGCTGTCTGCTACATCAAGTCCTTGACTGATGCTCTTGGCAGGCCTTTGGTCAGCGGAAAGAGGAAAACTGGGTTTTGGGGTTTCTGGTGACTGTCCACTCGGTGACAGCCATTGCTCAAAAGCTGCTTTCCACGGAAGACTATCGGTTTTTCCTCACCTACAGGCTTTCACAGGATCACCTGGAAACCTTTTTCAGTAAGATCAGAAGGAGAGGTGGATGGAACAACAACCCCAACACCCTGCAGTTCAAGTGGGCCCTTCGAGCTCTGCTTCAGAAGAATGGTGTGGTAGCCTCAGAGAAAGCCAACTGCGCTGTCTTGCCAGAGGTCAACAACACTTTATTTGTGGGGTCTTCCTCTGAGGATGCCGCACCATTGCCGTTACATGACGAGACTGCTCCAGGGAAGCCAGCCAACCAAACACCGACGCTGAGTCCCCAGATCATCAACATGCTGACGAATCGAGGAGTGTATCACGACCACGTCCTGCATTACATTGCTGGGTTCATCACCAGAAAGATGACACAGAGGATTCGGTGTTCGGAATGCAGCAGTTTCCTGAGCAGATCAAAGCAGACGACCGAAGCAGCCACTTTCACACAGAGAGTGGACCGTGGTGGGCTGGTGTATGCCAGTGAGGACACTCTCAGGGTGGTGACAGCTGCCGATCGATCCCTCACGCGACTTCTAGTCAGTGCCAAGGAAGGACCAGTGGCATCCGTGTCGGCAGTGACTACACGACTGGTGACCATGGAAGTGCTGGAAGCTTTGCCAAAGCAAAACATTTGCTGGTCTCGGTGCCCACTGCATGGGACATCACTGTGTAGAAACGGAAGACAACCATGTGACACAAATAATCAAGGAGATCTGCGAATTATTCTGCAATGTTATTCTGACTCACCTCGGACGGCTGTACAATGAGCGCTTTGTTCACAAGAACCGGGCATCACAACGCCACAAACTCACAAAAGCAATCCTTTTTCTTCATTTGTGAGGATTTTCATTGATGAAAAGAAGCCAGGAGCAGCAGCCAGAGTACAATGAACTGTCATACTGAAAACTGTTGTATCTTTCTGTTTGTCTGTCTGTCTCTGTCTTCTGTCTGCCTCTGTCTATCTGTCTGTTTGCCTGTCTGTCTCTCTGTATTTATGTATGTGTGTGTGTGTGCTTTTCCTGATCTGCCCTTGCATGCTATCTTTCGGGTCACGGTATTGATATTTTGCCGCTTAATCTCACCTTTAATGAAGGCTTTGTCTTTTCTTTGTCTCTGACTAGTTTTACAGAGAGCATTGTTCGTGTTCGTTTTTCAGTGTTTTCGTGATGTTTTTTTTTTTCGTTTTTTGTTTGTTTTTTTCGACTAGACTATGTTTTTTTTTTCTTTTACTCTGTGGAGAATTTAAGACAAAATTAATGTTGATATGTTTTTATGGCAGGCACCTACTTATTGTTTTCCCATAACGACAAACCGTGATGTAGATTAGTTGATAACTAGTATTAGTTCTAATTTTCATTCTCATTTGACTGACTCATTATTTTGTCAGTGTTGCACTATTGTCAGTAGTAGGCCTATACCATAATCATTACATTCGTAGGTTCTAGACTGTGGAAACAGATGCTCCAGAGACAGGATTGTGTTTGCTCTGCGTGTGTACAACTGACCTAAACATAACCGGTGTACTGAGCCGGTGTGTGTTTCGCACAGCTGAAAGCCACTCCCCTAGCTCATCAGTTTGCCCCACATTTTCCGCCATTGCTGGCCTTCTAATGGGGCTGCTGGCGCTATGAGCCACACAGCGCGCGTGTTTACTCCTCTTTACTTTTACCTCCATGACATACACACATACACGCTTGAGCGCATCTGAGCACGCACGCGCGCGCATACACACACACACACATACACGCACACACACACACACATACACACACACACATACACACGTGTATACAGATTGCATAAAGACATACAATCATCTGTACACTTAATCTCAAGCTGACATTTGAATATTTTGATAAAGACACGAACAATAAAGTAAAGCAAAAAGGCATGAGTGTATCAATCCTGTCTTAAGAAAAGAACCGCACACACTCCTCAGAGAAAATAATTATAATAATAATGATAATAATAGTAATAATTATATTTATAATAATGATGAAAACATCAACAACAGCACAATTAACCCATTGTTTGTTTGCGGTATTATTATATTTATATAACGTCTTATTTATTTATCTAGCTAATACTGCGGTACGTTAAGTCATAGTCTGCAGAATCTGGCTGTGCGCATTAGAAAAAAGATGAGACAACATTTACCTTTACCATCACCACATGGGATGCTGCTGTTTCTCAGGAATGTTTTTTTTTCCTTAATTGAATTGTTTTCAATGAATGTTTATTTTTCTACTTTCTGTCTTATACTAGCTGGTATTTATGTGCTGTTTTTCCCAGTGATCTGAAACATTTTTCTTGAGGTTCTTTTCTTAATCCTTTGACTCCCGCACACTATCCACCAGCTTCCTGCAGGAAGCTGGATACGGTGAGGGAATCAAAGGGTTCATTTTTTGCTTTGCTTGCATGGTTGACAATGCAGGATGCTGATGGACAGTGTGTGGGAGTCAAAGGGTTAAGGCTAATAAACGATTGTTGCTGTTGTTGCAAACATGTTCCACGTACACTGAGCAGTTGAAAAGGAATGCAGACCTGTCAGCTTTAGTGTTTTTATCTCATTTTGCCATTTGTGCTGTGTGTGTGTGTGTGTGTGTGTGTGTGTGTGTGTGTGTGTGTGTGTGTGTGTGTGTGTGTGTGTGTGTGTGTGTGTGTGTGTGTGTGTGTTGTGTACACACATGCTTATGCATGTAGACATGAATGCGTTCATTCGTGTGCATATGGTTGTGCAGGAAGTGTTTTACATCAAGCACAGTATCTGGTTTATATACATCTTGGTGGGACTGGGTGTAAACATGGCTTTTGTGATGTTCTGCCAGCTGGGCAACCAACACTACAACCTTCTGCTGGTAAGTGCTGCATGTGGAATGTTATATTGTTTGGATTTGATTGAATGAGGGTAATGGTGTATGTATGTGTGTGGATGCATGTGTGTGTATGTATATACATTTGTGTATATGTGTGTGTGCTTGTGTGTATATATATATGTGGGTGTGTATTTGTGTGTGTATGTGTCTGAACAAACATGTAGAAGTGTGTTACTATTTATCATTTGTTTGTTTTACTGATCATGTGTTTGTGTGAACAAACATGTAGGAGTGTGTTGCTATTTATCATTTGTTTGTTTAACTGATAATTTCTTTAACTGATATTTTTAGGTGAAACAATTTGGTTTGATTGTGAGGTTTAGAGGTACTTTCCAATCTGGTTATACAGGTTTAAGTTCGTAGCTGTTAGTACAACCTGCTGTGAATGAACATCTGACCATGTTCAGGACTGCTGAACATTAGTAACAACTTAGATGATTGTGAACCACTGTTTTCGTTTATTGAGTTACAAGGTGCTTGAAATGCATACCTGACCTTTTTAGGGTTGGAAAGGATGCATATCCTTGTTATGTCACCGAATATGTTGTGATGGAGTGCTTGAGCCTTTTACTTAGTATTGAGAAAAGTACATCAGTGAATACAGTTTTGTTATTCTGGCCTAGTATGATGTGATGACTGTCTGAAACTTTGAATAATGAGAAAGATACATCGGTGAAGAAATCTTTTTTATGGTTTATTTCTTTATTGACTTTTTACAAGAGAGAACACACAAACATACGCACACACATGTACCTACTTATTACATAAACATACATGCACCAACATCATCAAAACATTATTGTGCAGATGTGTAAGGCTTACCAAAAGTACATTACCTATACTTTCAGTGGATGATTTGTGCCAAGATAATGATACTGATGATTGAGACAAACATTTTCAATCAGCCTTATATCAATGGATACATCTTCATTTTTCTGGCCCAGAATGTGGTGATGGATTCCTGAAGCTTTTAGCTTTGAGGAGAGATACATTAAATGCATGTTCCTGTTTGTGACACTCAGTTGGCTCATTTTATCAGTTGGCTCATTTTGTCAGTTATCAGGCATTTCAAAACTACTGTCCTTGATAGTCAGTATTTCAGGATAATTATTAATTTACTGACTGACCATAATGCCATTGGTGTGTGGGGCTGCAGTGAAGGTCCTCCACCTCTGTCTGTCCTGGGCCAGTCTCTGTATAGTATCCCAAGTATGCTTCAAGGCCTACATTCTTGTTCTGTTGTTTGTCACCAGGTGTTCTTTAGTCTTCCTGTCTTACGTTTTCCTTCTGGTGTCCAATGAAGGGCAGTCCGGGTTATGGTGTCATGCTTCTTCCAGTGATGTGGCCAGTCCATCTTTATCATCTTTTCATGATGATAATGCCCATACGCTGTTGATTGCATTGGGTATGTAGCTGTTGGTTTGAGATGGTGCTGGGCCAGAGGATTCATATAATTTTTCAGAGGTTCTTCATGTGGAAGGTTGTAGCTTGGTAAGGTCTGTTTCGTCATCTTCAACATTCTGAACTGTAAAGTAGGGTGGAAAGGACACAGCTCTGGTAAAGTCTCAGATGTGGTGTGGATGGGGGGGGGGGGGGGGTTCCATACATTTTTTAAAGGTTCTTTAACCCTTTCCCATTTTATCCTGCTGCAGCCCGCCGACCGGAAACCCTGCTTTTTATTTACACCCGCCGCAGCCTGCCACCTGTTACTTAGGCCTGGTGGGGAATTTCCATCGCGCTCTAAGCACTAGGGGTTACACACACCTCATGAATGAAGTTTCCCGCGAAAGTCAGGATTAACCAATGAAAGAATGATGCTGAGTTTGGTACCACACATCGCCTCATTTACAAGATATCGGTCAGCGTCTGACCTTTTCATTCACATGCTTTGGAAAATCTCCGAATACTAGGAAGAGTTTCTGAGCAGAATCTGCAAATGGGAAAGGGTTAAGGTGTTTCTGGCTTTTCTGAGATGGCTCTTGCTGTCATAACCTGCTCCTCTGTTGTGTCTGACAGTGCTGCCTAGGTAGGTGAACTCTTCTGTTGTAGGTAGGTCTGTTCCATCTATTTGAGTTTGTGAAGGGGGTTGGAATGTACATTGTCGTCACCTCTGTGTTCTTCTGGCTGGTCTGTTCATAGGCCTGCTTGTTGTGCAAAGATGTTGAGGGGGGACATTTTCTGTTTGAAAGCGATTTCAGGATGACAACCGATAGGAAAATTCAGTTGTGTTTATGTTAAGTCATTCTTATATTTTCTGATCAGTTTCTGGCCTCCTAAACAGTTTGTGGTGCTCTACTGTTTCATACAACAAGCACCGCAAAAATTGTAGAGCGTTCCATTTAAGAACAAGGCACAGTGAGTTAGATAAACAAAGATCTTCCATGTTCATAACCTGTAGCAAGATAGTAAATCTGTTCCCCTCATTCCCAGATGACCTCATGTTAGGGAACAGCTTTTTATCTTATTTATGCTGTAATGTTGGTAGGCCTACATATAATGTGAAGCATGGTTAACTGTAATGAAACAAGTCTTGTGTATTTTGCCCAAATTTTTTATACAGGACAAAACAACGCTGGAAACCATGCAGCCACCACAGACTGCTGAAGAGTGAGTAACCTGAAATATTGTATTGTTTCAAATTGTGTCTTACAATTTGCTTCGAAAAATGTCAGAATTCAGTATGATTTGTATTATGAATGTGTTTTAACTTGTCATCTTTCCTCAGGTTTTATGACACTGAAAATCATATTGGAATAGGTATAGAAAATGTGAAGTTGAATTTAGTCTTCATACAGTTGTTTCCCTTCATATGGAACAAATGTTGTTTTTATGGCTACAGACATATTTTAGTAAAGAATCACTTTTCTTTAAAAGGATCACTTTTCTTCATAACAACGTTGAAAAAATAATGTTGAATGCAGTAAAGTGATGTTTGTTCAGGATGTGTTGCCATCTTGTAGTACTAATTACTTCAGCCAAAATTCAGTATGACTAGATAACATAGAATGCATTAAAACGATATATGTTCAGGATATGTTAGCATCGTAATTTCAAATTAACAAAGTCAGAATTCAGTATGATTGGTATTATGAACAGTGTTTAGATAATGAAACAAACTATTTACTGGTGTTTGGTACAGTGACCATCTCCAACATAAAAACCCCACATTAGCAGATAGAATAAGCAAACTTGCCAAGTCAAAAGAGTAACGATAGTTAACAGTATTTTTCATTCTTCGTGTAGCTCCTGTTTTTGTGAAACTACAGGTGATTTCCCCTGTTTAATGCCAGGTTGAAAGTGCGGAAGACGTACCATGCATACCGAGAGATGTGTGGTCGAGGACATATGCTGTGTTGGTTTTGGCCTTGTCGACGACGCTCCCCTGCACTTCAGTCACACATAAGTTCTGCTGTGTAGCGGTGCTGTTAACAGTGGTAGTAATATTCATGATTTGTATCATTAACGTTACAACAAAAACTGACAAAGCATTTTTATACAATGGGCGCTTGTAAATCTTTACATACAGACAAACGAGGACGTGTCCATTACAGATTATACATATTCTTCCATACACACATACATACACATGCATATACACATACATGCACGCATGCATGTATGCACGCACACATACACACATCTGCGCACACACATTCATGTGCGTGAATGCACACACACACACACACACACACACACACACACACACACACACACACACACACACACACACACACACACACACACACACACACACACACACACACACACACACATACATACACACACACTGTTTCTCTCTCACTCTCTCAGTCTCTCTCTCTCAAACACACACTCACACTCTCATTCATTCACTCATGTTGTTCAAGTTGTTATTGTCAGTGTGGGATTCTTCTTGTTGAGGTTGCTCAAAAAGTGAAAGGATAAATCTTTTGATATGTGTTACATATTCATCATTGTCATCATCATGGGCTCTGCCGCATGGCATTGGCGATCATGGCCCTCCACACAAATCTATCCCCTGTCACTGCAAGTACATCTCCCACCCTTTCTGTCTTCAGCCACCCTGCAAGTCCGTCCAGTATGTTCTCTTTCCCTCCAGCTTTCCTGTTATGACCAAGTGTTCTAATTCCCCTTTCCTCATAAAGTGTCCTATAAATGTTGCTTGTCTTTTCTGAATCTTGTTTATTAATGATCTTCTTGTGTCTGTCCATGGAACTCTCAACATTCTTCTTAGAGACCACATTTCAATTGCCTCAATTTTGTTCTGACTATGTGTGTTGACTGTCCATGCCTCACAACTGTACAACAGTATCGGCTCTATATATAACATTCAAGAACTCTTTTACTGATGTGTTTATTGATAGGCATTTATTGGAAAGAATACTTTTCATCTTCTTGAATGCTGGTTTGGTTTGGCCAATTCTGCTGGCTATTTCTGATGTGCATCTACTGTCTTATGAAATGACCGTTCCCAGATTTTTAAACTTGTCAACCTGCCTCAGATTTGTGCCATTTGCTGTTATTTTGCATGACAAGATTTCTATTTTTTTAGTGATTACCATCACTTCAGTCTTCTTGCTATTTAGCTCCAACCCTTTATTTTTGCTTTCTATTTACAAGGGTTTGCAGGTCTTTTTCATTTTCTGCAATTAGCATGATGTCATCTGCATGATGAATGTTATTGATCATTCTTCCACCTACCTTTATCCCAGGGCATTATTCTAGGTCTCTCATGATGGCTTGGCTGTAAAGTGAAAACATTTAGTGACAGAGCACAACCCTGCCTGACCCCTCTTGATATTTTGGAAAGAGCTTATATTGTTTTCTATTCTCATTGCTGCTGTTTGTTCCCAATACATATTTCTGATTATTCTTAGATCTTTTCCATCAATACTGAGCCTTTTAAGTTGATTGATTAATTTTTCATGTCTTACCTGATCAAAAGCCTTGGCATAATCAACAAAGCATAAAAATAAATCCTTATTCAGCTCAACTGACCTCTCTATGATAGTCTTGGGATGTATATGACATTAATAGTTCCTTTCCCTTGGACAAATCCACACTGTTCTTCTGCTGTTTCTCTTTTGATTCTGTTCCTTGTCCTCATCATGATTATTCTTAAAAGGATTTTTGTTACGTGACTCATCAAGCTGATTGTTCGATGGAGTTTGCATTCTATAGCTCCTGTTTTCTGTGGAAGTGCAATGAAAATTGGTTTTGACATATCTTTGAGGGTTTTTCCGGTGTCATAAATTTCATTTAGGAGGACTTATATTTTCAATACCGAAATCTTCTGGGGCCTCTATCATTTCTGTTATAATATTGACTGGTCCTAGGGATTTTCTCGGTTTCATCTTTTTCATTGCAGCTCTAACTTCGTCTCTCATTATGGGTGGTCCTTCAGTGTTCTTTCTTATAATGTGTTCTTTGTTTCTGTCATCATTAAAGAGGTCTTTAATGTACTCTGCCAATCTCTCTAATATTTTGTCTTTTTCCATGATATGCGTACCATCTTTCGATGTTAAGCATCCAGTTGATATGCATGTCTTTTTCCTGTGGGCAATTTCTTCAGTTTTTCTGTTCATAATCTGAGGATCTGTTTAGTGTCGATCTTCTATTTCTTTGCAGTTTGTTTCCTGCCAAGCTTCCTTATCTTCATTACACCTGTTCCTGATTTCCCTGTTTTTCCTCTTGTGTTCTTCCTCTTTTCCCTTTTCCATTCTTCCATCAACCCTATAATTTCTTTTGTCATCCAGTTCTTTTTCGCTTTTCTTTCAACTCTAGGGATTTCTTCACAAGCTTCATTTATCAACTTTCTCAACTTTGTCCATTGTTTCTCACTGTCACCAAAGTCCTCCAGAGCACTGAATTTGTTTTGAACATATACATTAAATTTTGCATGGGTCGATTCATCTGTCTTTAAGAGTCCAAGATTTAGTTGATGTTACTTTTGGTTTGTTTTCTTCTCTTTAGTTTCAGCCTAAATCTTCAAGACAGAAACAAAGAGAATGACAGAATAGAGGAAATTTTTCTAGCACAGAATTTCCAGAAGGTGGGAATACTATTTATATTGAAAGAGCCCCTGGCATCCCAATGGGAGAACTGTTTCCATTAAAAAACAAAGCTGCTGCTGACACATCACACACAGTATAGTCAAATAATTAAAATGTATACATTTATTGTTCTTTCTGTATATGTGCACAACCTTTGAGTAAATGTATAGTTTGTGGTCCACACCCAACCCCCAACCCCTACCAACAAAAGCCACATCAGTCATAGTGATTCTGTGCACTGACATCAAGTATGTTATCATGTGTTGCATGGAATTGCAGTAAATAGATAAGTTTCTGTTATCATAATGTGGCTATAGGAAGTAAACAAAGAGTGTCTTATGTCCTGAGAGTCAAGATTATGATTTAAGGTGTTCATTTATGTAATTAAAAGTCAGCAGCAGTTGTTAGTCAAAAAAGGCATTTACAGTGCTGCAAATTGAGATTACATGACATGCATTTGACAGTAATTCTGTATAAACACTTTATTATGTGCACCGATAGTCAACAATAGTTCTGTAGCATATGTTTTGTATAGTACATGATCATAGTAGTTGGGTTTTTTAAAAGAACCATGGATTCAAGATCTGATGTCTTGAGTTCAGTCCCAGCCAGTAATATATATTGTCATTGATGTCTTCATGTCTCCTAAAACTGCTCCGTCATATGCTGAATACAAAGCCCAGAACTGGTAAAATTTGTTTGAAATGGTTATCTTCTGTGGGGATGCTGGAGGCTCTTTCAGTATGAATAGTATCCCCTCCTGATGAAAATTCTGTGCTAGAAATTACCTTTTCTGTCACTCTCTTTTTGCTGCCTTGCTTTTATGCACTCTCATCTCTTCCTATCATTTCTGCCTTGCTGGTCAGTTCACCTGTATGTGTTCTGTAAGGCCTTACATACTTTGTCTTAGGATGGATAATTGGGTAAATGTATTTGGTGCATTTTTGGCTGTAAGGAAATGTTATGTGCAGAAGCAATTTTAGGAAATGTAGGGCAGTTCTTATAAATATTTTAGTGTCCTTATGTTCAAATTTATATTTAGGTTTGTTTTTTTAAATCTCCTGGTGATAAATGGGACAGAGAAGTCAGTACTTGTGACGTGTGTTAACTGTAATCAGCCTGCTGATAGCAGCACGGGATGATATTCGTGTATATAGCAGCATGGGATGATATTCATGTAGATAGCAGCATGGCATGATATTCGTGTAAATGTGAACTGATCGTGTAAATGTGAACTGATCTTGTAAATGTGAACTGATTGCTGTTCATTTTAACAGGTGTATAAGTGTCAGTTGAAAATCAGACAGTATGTTCCAGTAAAGACGTTGAAGCATAGCTTTGTCTTCTGAGTCGTCAACAGCAAGAACGAAAGAATACCGTAGGCGTATCCTTATATTATGTTCATGAATGCATTGCTATGTGTAGTTAATTTACTTTTCCAGTGTTTTTTTTCCAGTGAGGTATTGTGTACATTTTGAGATGGTTATAGTCCTCATATGGCTATGCTCAGTTGGCTGGGCTTTAAACAACAACAACAACAACAACAACAACAGAACAATAACAACATGATGAGAAATATTTGGTCCAAGATTTTTACGTTTTGGGATCAAGCCCATTAATTTTTTTAAAACTATGCATTTGTTACTGTTGTACCAAATCTGTTTTTTTTGGTGAAGACTCGTCCATAAATAAATGATAAATCTGTGCTGACACATTTTGTTTATACACACCACACACACCCCCTCACCACACACACGCGCACACACACACACACACACCACACACACACACACCACACACACACACACACACACACACACACACACACACACACACACACACACACACACACACACCACACACCACACACACACACACACACACACCACACACACACACACACATTGTTGGATCAAATCTTGTCATTGTTCATGAATAATGTGTAAGCCACATTCGCTAACTTGTTAAGGTCACAGGCATAAACCAGTTGCATCTTGTGTGATGGATCAAACCTTATTCTTTTTGAAGATCTATCAATAAATAAAAGAGAAATTGTTACTGACCTATTTTGTTCAGACACACACACTTACACACACGCATGCACACATTCACGCACGCATGCATGGAAAATCCATAAATCTATACTGATAGTATCTTCCAGTAAGTACAAATAATAATCTTCAAACTTGAAACTGTATTGGCTCAACTGCAAGCTTTCAATTTGTGCTATGAGGATCTGAATACAATACTGTGCAATACAATACAGTACAATACAGTGCAATACAACACAACCCAACACAATATAATACAATTCAACACAATACAACACAGCACAACACAACACAACACAACGCAGCACAATAGCAAAAAATACTGGGGAGAGCCAGACAGCAGAACATCCTCAGAGGGAAAGCCCTCGTCAAGCAAGCGTGCAGCCCTTAACTCCCACAATACAATAAGATGCAATGCGATGCAATACAATACAATGCAATGCAATACAACGCAACTCAGCGCAATGCATGACAATGCAGAGCAGAGCAAAACAACACAATGCAATGCAATGCAATACAACAGCAAAACACTACTAACAAATGACACATACATGTACACCAAGCCCCACTCTGATTAATCTGAAACAGTCTCCCCTATTTCCTAAAGGGAGGTAAAGATATAGAATAACAATTGTTACATTTTGCAGTTTGAATGGCTTGACAGTGTTTTCTCCTGTGTCTCTTATTCCGAATTGCCTTCACTGTCTTTGCCACTTGGTGTCCAAAGTGTTTGGGCAGTGCTGTGAGTTTTTGTTTTGTTTTGATTTTTTTGTTTGTTCTAGTTTTCGGTTTTCTCTTGATCATTCCAAGGAACAATTTTGAAATTTGTTTTTATGGTTAAACCCATATGACGGTGACTAAGATGATTGACCGTTATTAATTTTCAATTGTAAGGTCAAAGCATTGTAAAAGATTGTTATGTTTGAACGACATGTTTGAGTCAACATTAAGACTGGTGGTTACATATAAAGTTATTATATACATGCTGTTTTGTTGTTTGTGTGAACTGCAGATAGGATACAGAGAGTATAAAATAGTTTTGTCATTTACAGTTTGAGAGTATAAAAATGGTTTTTATCATTTATAGAAGTTGCTACATATATTACAGTAACAGAAGCAGAAAATTAACACCTGGGATATGCTTTGTTTAAGAATTCTGGTCAACAAGACCAGACATAACATAATCCAAAACATCAAGATCAGAGAAATGGTTGGAGCAACACCAGACCACCATCATATCCATCAACAGAGAATTAGCGATTTGGTCATCTGACCAGAATGCAACACCACCAGCTGACTCATTTCTTGTTAACTTTGACCTGCAGGTTGGCAGCTGGCTTTGGGGAGTCAGGACTGATGACTACAGGGAAAGTCCTGATGTGATCCCTTTGGGAGCAGGTCAGACCTAGCTGAAAAGTAGAATAGGTTGTCTGGAGTGTCATGTTTGTCTGCTTTTGTGACGGTATGGTCATCCCCTGTTTCTCTCCTAGTTCTGTAGCTGGGCTGGACCAGGTTGGTGTGTGGTTATATACTACTCAAAACAAGTTAAGGGCCACCCTCCGATCTTCACCTGGTGTCGACAACTCGGTGTATTGACGCGAGTTGATGAAATCGTACAAATTAACTTGTGTTGCTGTATTGCTGAAGCAGTGCATATGTCAGATTGAAGCATGTGAAAAAATCCGCTTGACACCAGGTTCATGCTGAGCAACACGAGAAACGCGAAAGTCATGGAAAATTGTTGTGTTTTCGCTGTACCCCCTAGTACTGGACAGGAACAGCATGCGAGAGAAATGGGTTGCACGTGCACGGCGCACTACTGATGAACGCGTTCACCACCTCTTTGGCTGCCAGTGCGTATTTAAAGGGGCTAACCAGCCGCACAAATAACCATGCCACCAAGACGAAAATTGAGTGACACAAACCGAGGACGAGCGCTGGCATGGATCCAGGATGGAATTGCTACACGGGAAGTGGCAAGAAGAGTCGGAGTGAGCCACTCCGTGATACAGAGACTACGAGACCGTGTCCATGCAAATGGACAGGTGGCAGAACGGCACCGTACTGGCAGACCCAGTTCAACGACAAGACGGCAGGACCGATACATTGTGACGCAGGCTCTGCGCGATCGGACTTCCACCGCCAGCGGGCTGAGAGACCAACTCAGAGCAGCAAGCAACACGAATGTCAGCGACCAGACAATTCGGAATCGTTTGCGTGCGGCAAATCTTGCGTCAAGGGCTGCTGCTGTTCGTACGACACTCCTGCCACGCCACAGGGTGGCCCGTACAGCCTGGTGCACACAGCATGTGAGGTGGACTGTGAGGCAATCGTCCAACGTCCTCTTCACAGATGAATCCCGATTCACCGTGAGGTTCAATGACGGCAGGGTGCGCGTCTGGAGACGTGTTGGCGAACGATTCACAGATGCCACTGTCAGAGAGCATGACCGATATGGTGGTGGGTCTGTCATGATGTGGGGAGGCATCAGTTTCAACCACCGCACTCTCCTGTACCACGTCCCCGGCAATCTGACAGGGCATCGCTACAGGGATGAAATTCTGAACCCTGTGGCACTACCAACCCTGCAAGCCATTGGTAACGGCGCTGTTCTGCAGGACGATAATGCTCGTCCACATCGTGCTGCTGTCGTCACCAACTTTCTCCAACAGCAGGGTGTCGTCAGGTTGCCGTGGCCAGCCAACTCGCCCGACCTATCACCCATTGAACACCTCTGGGATGTGTTGGGACGGGCTGTCCGACGCAACCATCCTCCTGCAGCCCATCAACAAGAGCTGGTCCAGTTCCTGCAGCAGGAATGGGCCGCCATCCCTCAAGCGACTCTCCGCAACCTCATTCGGTCCATGCGTCGCCGTTGCACAGCCTGTCTCGCTGCAAGAGGTGGTCATACCCGATATTGAATGAACTTTCATGTCAGAGGCCATGTTTGTGAATTGTCCATTTCAACCTCCTGACTTCAAATACACATTCCGAGGAGTGTGTGCTTTTGTAACTCGGTTTTTTTGCTTTTTCCGGTTTGACACTGAATGAAATTAAATTTTCAGTCTGATTCAAGTTCATGTCTTTCATGCTTTTGATTTTACAGTGCGTTGTAACAGTGGCCCTTAACTTGTTTTGAGTAGTATATGTGAATTTGTGCCGGGGTGCATCATCTGCCCACTTTGCCATTCAGTTTGTAGACAAGGTAGGCCTAGTTCTTGACCAGGTGCATGGACAGCCCCCTTCACATAGTGAAGTGGCTACCATATGGCTTCAGGAGCTGGGAGGTGATTGTCTAGTCAGTGGGTTGGCAATATTGCTCTGGATCTTATCCCACACCCTCGGGTGTTTCTTGTAAGCAATGTGTGTTCATTATCTGTAGAGAGAGATAAGACAGATATTGTTCTTCTATGTGCCTGAATATTGAGAATTGCTGTGAGCTTTTTAGATAAAATATTTATGAAAGGGAGAGCTTTTGCTGTTTTTGCTTTATTTGTTATGGATTTCTTGTCATATTTGTTTCAAGGTCTTATTTTTAAGAAATTAATGGTGAAATTAGTGCCTTCCTATAAATGTCTTTTGGGGTTTGTTAAACATTTCTGTACAATTGTTTATCCCCATGACATGGATTTAAAAGAAAAAGTCATACTTAAGACATCATAACATGATGTGTTTCCACAATTTTTTTAAAAATTAAAGACTGTATAAAATGGATTTTGCTGTAAACTTAGCCATTATATGTACTTCAGTGCCATATTTACAATAATGATTTTTTTAATTGAAAGAAAAATACAACTTTGTTGCTCATTAAAGAGAACATTAAAAACATACACACCTCTTGAAAATATGGTTTGCTATACTGGCTACATGTTTTCATATTTTATCTGATTTGTGTGGGACCTTTGTTTATTTTTTTTTTGATAGATGAAGTCCGTTCTCCTCCTTTGCTTGAATTCAGAGGCAATTCCAGTCTGATTGTGATTTATCAGAAAATGCCCGATGCTTATCTGTATTTTAGAGTTGTTCATTATCTCTGAAATCCTATTGGCACTGATAGGAACATTTGAAAGAGATAATTACATATGTTACAAGGAATAATATTTTTGAAATAAGAATTTCTCAGAATTCCTGTTTTTGCATTTGTGCTCATTTATGGGCACTGTGTCTGGAACGAAGTGTTATTTTTGAAATATATTTCTTAGAATTCGTGTTTTTGCATTTGTGGTCCTTTACAGGCAATACAAATGGGGTGATGTGCAGTTTACAACCATGTTTTTATCACTTGCCTTTTTCCTGACTTTTACTTGTGATGTTACGTGTAATATTTTAAATGTTTGACTCTATTGTTTGGGTTGCATTTTGCAGTGGCGGTGTATATTTTTTCTCAGTCGGCATGGGACATTCATTTTGAAATGAAACTTTTGTAGTGATATCTATCGCCTAAGCGATCTGGTCTTATTGATGAAATTGTATGTTTTTGATTCATAATTCTTCGCCCCCTGATGCATGAGTACTGTCACATCCTCGGTCATTTAAAGAAAGCTTGAATCATCTCTATCCATCCCCTCAAGAGGAGGGAGTTAAATGAAAAAAAAAAAACGCTTCCAGAATCAAACTTGTCCTCAAATGACTAGGACAAACATTTACTTTGCCAGGTGCAAATTGATTTTGAAATGGTATGAGAATGAAATGATTTTTACTTGGATCAGTCAATTGTCACATCAGTGTTTCTACCTCTTCCAACAATTACCTTGGGAGAGATCAAAAATTTTTTTTTTCTGTCCTAATTGTTTATATTAGTTTAATAGACACAGAATATGAGACATTTTTTCACAATGCTGTGATGATGATGATGATGGGGATGGGGATGGAATTCATGATGTGATGGAATTCTGTTCTAGCAGGAGACTGCACTTACTTTCAGAATATATTCTGTTGTCAACCAAGCCCCAAGAGATACAGACACCAGCAGTGGTGGTCAGAAAATTTGAGCAGCACCCTAAATGATGCATCCGTGAAGTGGATGAGACTTGAGTGCATGGTCCCAGTCTTCCCAATAAGACCATATTTGTCGGAACTCTGGATAGGAGCCGACTGGGCCTGGAAAATCTCACACTGATGTTGAAAGGACTGATGGGATTCGAACTCCACAACGTTCCCATTATTTGTTTGTTGTAATAACCACTGCACCACAGTGACCGATAAAGTCAAAATTCTGGTAGAAATCATTTCATTTTATAAGTTATGGTGGAGTCAGGTGTGAATTTACATTTCCAGGTATGAGAGTAGTTTCATGATTGACAACTTTTTTTTTTAGCAACGTACAGTATTGTCACTGTTATTAAGGGTTCACTTGAACTTGCCATTTTGAAGATGAAAACTTGCCCAGGAAATAATATTGATGTCCAGATAAACTTTAATTTTTTTCCTTCAGATGTTAAGAATTTATTAATGACCACCTCTTGTCCAAATAGATAACATCATGTGTGATAGACGTATACATTGATACTGGAATCTGTCATGAATTGAAATGGGTCTGTTCATGTAGGACTCAGATCGCTTGTTATGTTATATGTAGTGCTGTTATTCATGTGTGTTTGATCTCTTGAAATATTGGTCAAAATATAGTTTCATATATATTGTCATGGTTTGTGTGTTTGTGTGCATGTGTGTGTGTCGTGTGTGTGTGTGTGTGTGTGTGTGTGTGACAGAGAGAGAGAGAGAGAGAAGAGAGAGGAGAAAGAAAATCAGCATACCAAATGATACAATTCAGTTCTTGTGATGTTCCTTATACCGGTACCAGTTTTGTTACAGTAGCCATAAAATCAAATCACACACATGCAGGCATACTGTTCCTTCAGCCAACACACACATACCTTTGCCCTTGCTCCATCTTGCACACCACTTTAGTCACATTATCCTCACACCCTATCATACCTCCACACCCCAGGCCCATCATGATGATAATGATACCGTAATGATGATCATGATGATGAACATTATCTTTTTTTTAATCTTCACCATTATTAGTAATTACTACTACTGTTATCATTATTATTATTATTATAGCATTCAGATGTTTTTCAAATGCATCTGTTGCCCACATTGTGCAGGCAAAAATGTTGCCGCACAGTTTGCGCTTGGTGGGCGTGCATACTTGTTGTTTTCTAGTTTCCATAAGCTGCCAGACACTGCCATGGCTTACAGGATCTTCAACGTGCATATTTGTTCTGTGTGTGTGTACACGCGAAGAGAATTTAGGCACTGGCAGGTCTGCACACATGATGACCTGGAAGATCAAAATCTCCATCCTTTACCCACCAGGTGGGAGGTACCCAGGCTGGATCGAACTTCAGACATTTTAATGGGTAAGTCTGATGCCTTAACTCTTGACTACTATGCACACGTTACCCTGGTTCATTCTGTGGCAATTCCACAGAACTATAAAGTTACAGTCTTGTGGAATCAGCGGGGAAAAAAAAGAAAGAAAGAAAGAAGAAAGCTTGCACTGCTGCCTGACCGTTTTGGAGATGGGCTTTATAACAATGTTGATCAGGATGTCAGACTTCCAATCCAAAGGTTTGAGGATTTTTTTTTTACCATACCATACCATACCATACCGCTGCAGACTGGTTTAGGCTATTCAGCCTTTAGTCTGGTCTTTTTCACGAAAAAAAAACCTTGGTCATTCATACAGTTGAAAAACGTCTTGCGTGAATATTGATGGCGCAACCGTCTGAAAGTCTACCTAATCAGATACATGCGGTCTGCCCAATGGCGATCCAGACTGGCCTTGAAGATGTCAAGGGAGCATGTTTCCAGGGATTCACCACTCGATAGAAGAAAAAGTGCTGGCGCAGTGAACTATTGCAACTCCCTTTCTTGAGCTTTAGACTGCCCATCACATCATCACATTTGGGCAGTTTCCTTCGTGTTCAACTTTTTTTTCTCGTTTAGTCCCATTCTCTAAGTCACCTTAATGGCCATAAAAGCTGGGACAAAAGAGTATGTAGACTTTGCAGCAACATAATGTCTGCACAGTATGGGCGTAACAACTACGAAACATTAGGAAGTTTCGCTGTTTCCCCCTAATTTTTGTATTTATTCTCTATTGTTTTTTGGGTTTTTTTACTTGTTCTTTGTTGTCTTACATTTACAATTGACAACGGCCAGTTGGTCAAAAATTTGTGCTTGTCTTGTCTTGTTATAAAAAAAGCATGTGATTAAAAGAACAATGTACCCATAGACCATATCTGATGAACACAGTTATGCTGGCTCATTCCATTTTCTGTCCAGTTTCCAAATGAAACTCAGATTGTTCTGGATGCTGAACTCATGAAGTCTTCTTCAGGTGTGTGAGGTGACTTGGTAGTTTGCAATTTTCAAGACGACTGATAAGAGCAAGAACAACTTTCCTTTGTAAATGGCAGAGCCAGGAAATATCCCCCATGCTTTGATTTTTGTCGTCGATTCTTAAAACAGCCAAACACGCATTCACAGCTTACACTTTCACAACTCATCAATCTGACCACCTTACAGAACTGAAACATGTTTGCTAATAAACCACGATTGATTTTGCTTTCAAATATTTTTTTTGAAGTGTTTCCAGGCATCTTACTGTTTGTTGGTGATTCTGATTGTGTATTTCATTATTTATTTATTTGTCTGTTTATTGTGATACTGTTGGGGGTGAAAACCGGGGTGCAGGATAGACTAGGAGAAAAGACCAGGTGATGTCGGAGAAGGCTGACTGAGTTTTTCTCTCAGGAATCATTTCATGTCCTGCCTGAGAGAGGCCAGAAGTAGCCCACTGACAAAGGTGTCCTGCAGCATGACTTGAGACGGTGTATTGGTGTTGGCTGCATTCGTCTTTGTCCACAGGAGATGAAGTACTGCAACATACTCTCCCACAGATTTAGCGAGGCTCTGTTAACGTTTGAAGAAAGACCTGACAAGCTCAGTGGAATCCCTTTTCTCCCCAGTGTTGTTTTAGGACTGCCAAAATTTTCTGTCAACTGTTGACCTCTTCTATCTCCAAGGATAACACTTTTAGCTGGGCCTGACTTTCCAGGTCATTCAAGAGCCATCCAGCTGTGACAGGGTCAGTCACTGGTTGTAGTTGGAATAGCCACACAGTTTCTTGAATGAAGTTCTCAGCATCCCTCTTCTCCAGAGAACCCGGGGAGTTTGTGGAGTCGAAAGGGCCTGCAGATTCGAGTCACGGTTGGACCTGTCATTCTCGTCAGCTATCCTACTCTTCTCTTTTTTTTTTCAGTCTATAGTATCCTTCATTTTAGCCGTCTTAAATATTTAGGAATTCAGGAAAATCTTTGACTCCTACACCAGAATAAAGGTGATCTAACATCTAAAATATCTCCAGGCCCAATGTATTTACATATTTTGGAAAACAGGAAAATCTTTGACTCTTACGCCAAAATAAAGAAAGTTTATCTAACTGTTAAAATATCTCCAGGCCCAATGTATTTACAGGACTAAGCTGAAGAGATCTTTCTGAATAACCCCAAGCAGACTTTGCAATGGTCTACTGATCTTCATTCTGACGTTCCTGTCGAAGGACTGATGCAAATCAAAGCTGCCAGTTGCCTTAGCAAGGAGATACCGGTGCAGTGGTGGAGCAGAGTCTCTAAGATCTTCAAGAAAAACACAAAGACGTTGAAAGAGGCCCGTGAAGCCCAAAGCGGAAACAACAGCAAGCTGGGTTAAGTCGTGGTGAGGGAAACAGAGATCATTCAGGTCAACACCACCTGACTCCTCTCCCTTTGATACCTACTCAGGAGATGGTAACTCTGTATACCCTGAGACTTGTCGGCCATGGGGACGATGCAGCCTACATGCACGTAAGGGGAGAGAGAAAGGGGAGGAGGGTGTGCGTGTGTGTGCAGACAGGAACAGCAAGGGGGGTGTAGATGAGGATAGCGGGCGACTTGTTGGTGTTTACCTTGCCTTTGTGGCCTCTTTGTCACACCTGTTGATTCTTATTATGCTGATCCTCCTGCGCAGCTGGGCCGGATTATCTGCCCTTTGTCGTGTAGCCCAAGACACAATATTGACAAGAGGTGCTGCGTGTTTCCCGTGCTAAGGCCACAGCGGGGCGACAGGTCCTTCGGTCTGCCCTGTTTGATCTCCGCTTTACGTCGTCATCACCCCGCCGTCTGTGGAGCGGGAGAGACACAGGCACAAATTGACCGTACGCATTATCACTGACGATTTACATCGATCTCAGATTAGGAATGTTGAGAATTACACGGCCTTGACGTTTGTTTGGGCAGCTCCGGGAACAAAGAAGGGGGAGGGAGTAGTAGAGACGGTGGGAACGAAAGAGGGAAACGGACAGAATCTGAGAAAACACTCGCGAAGAAAAGGAAGAAGAGACAATCAAAGGTTTTGTAACATCTTTACACCCCTCAGACTTCTTAGAGCATATTTAGTATTCGATCTTCCTCCCGCTGACAAGCTGGGTCTCATCATCATAATCATGTGCCTTGCCGCATGATGGCGGTCATAGCATTCCATACAAATTTATCTGTCGTCGCTGCAAGCATATCCCCTACCGTTATTGCTCCCACCATTCTGCAAGACCTCTACTGGCTCTAGTATTTTCTCTCTAGGTCCACCTGGTGCTGTTTTGCACTGTTGCCTTCCAGTTGTGGCTAGGTATAGGATTGCACAACTAAACGAAAACAAAACCCAATTTAATTCACGTTAAGAAATATGTTATTAATAAACATTCCAATAGTCTGCACCACTCACAAAATAAAACGTGAAAATGTAAGCTGTACTATTAAACACACACACACACACACGTGTACACACACACACACACACACACATACACACGCACACACACATACACTTGTACACACATACACTCAAAACACACACACGCACACACACGCGCGCGCGCGCGCACGCACACACACACACACAGTGACAAAGCCAACAGCAACTTTACTGAAATTTGTATTTATCTTGAAACATCAAAGATCGTCATAGTGGGCAACAAAATTATCTGCAAATCCTGACAATGACAAAAATATGAACAATCACCTTTCAACATTTGTGTCACATACTAAATACACACACGCACACACACTCTCTCTCTCGCTGGCTGTCTGTCTCAGTTTCTAAAAAGTGAAATAGGCATGTGTGAAAACTCGAAAGGATATGCTTTACTTTAACATAAAAGTTCACGTTTTATTTATGAGACAGTTTTGTTTTTTTCTTTGATTTCTAATACTTCCTCTTTAGATTTTTTTCTTTCTTGTTTCTTTTCCTGTTTTTTGGTTTTTGTTTTTGTTTTTCTGTTTTTTTTTTTCCGTTTTTTTTCCCCAAAAGAATGTCAGGAACCGCATTGCCAAGTAAAAGTAAATGTGAGTGTATTGTTTTATCCCCAACAGAGGGGAAACAAATTTTTTTTTATCGTTTACAATGTTTTATGGAGTTTGGAGTTTGCTCAAGAGGGTTTCGTTGCGCTCAGACAGTTCCATATACGCTCCACCCAAATCTGCAGCAATTATTTGGCAATTTTCTGAGCCTGCGCAAGGGGGCGGGGAGAGAGGGATCAATGAAGCACTAAGCTGACACTACCAGAATGATAAAATCATTAAGATGGGTAGCAATCAGGTAATTTTTAATGATGTGGGCTGGGACTTAATTTCGAGATATCAGACCTTGAGCCTACGGCTCTATTGAAAGAACCAGGACGAGTCTCAGTGTGCCCAACCTGATCGCTGATGCATCCTAGATAGAAGATTGCATCAAACTCAGCAGCATTGTCCTAGAGACAGAGCTGGAAGATCTTTTCTGCTGTTGCGTCCCATCCTTTCCTCTCCCAGTGACCACACAGGTCACGAGACTAGATAATCCATCTTTGACTCTTAGAGATAATCAATTCCATCAGCACTATTCCCAGCCACTGCAGGCATCTCTGGAATTCATTATGAGCACGTGGACATTGCCTTGAGAAACTGAAATTTAACGTCTTACAAGCACTAAATAGCTCCATGGTCTTCAACGACGCTGCGCATCATATCCTGCCCCTATCCTCACCAGTCACCCCTCTCAAAACCCCACCCTCACTATTCCCTTCCTACGGCCCCTTTACCAGAGACATTCTGATTTCTATTCCAAACCCATCTCTGATCCTGTCTCGCCTATTCTTTGCCCACCAGTTTTTCTGACCCTTACCCAGTCTGTCATTCCTTAGTTGTTTTTTTTTTTTCTGGTTTCCATGGTCTCCAATCTTAAGCACGCAAATTAGCGAGAGAAAAGGAAAATCCTAAACTTTTTGTCCCACATTGTAGTTAATTTGTGTCATTATTGAGTTTATTCTCATGATTGGTTTGATTATTAATGGGTTTTATTTTGCTCATAAAGATGTACTTTTGACTTACTCTTCTCATTAGTCCTTTTTCTGCAGGGCAATAGGGTCAAAATAGCCCTGTGCGTGTTCATGAAGGGAAGAATTGAAGGGTCTGAGGACTTCCGATTATCCAAGACATAATCCATATGTTACGATAACTTTACCTGCTTACAGTTTGTCACCATGATCCTTTTCTTGTGCGCGGGCATGTTTGGGGCAATGGATGCACGCTACACATTGTTTCAAGCCAGCCTGGTGATCCCATCCCACTTTCCATCTTATGGGGTCAGTCAGGATGATGGAAGCCGTAACTGCTTTGCCTTCCATTTTTAATCTCCTTGTATTTGATTCATGGGTTGTTGTTTTTTTTATGTCACAAGTCCACATTTCGATTTCGTTTTGCTGACATTTGTGTATATGATAACATGTTGAGAATTGTTGCTGATTTTTTCGATGATCGTTTAATGTCAGCATTAGCTTTGTTCTCTGTCTGTTCTTGGAAGTCTCCGATAAGACTTTGAGGCATGATCGCATCATGCATTGTTTGAAGTGGCCAGGGTGTTTCCCCCACTGTTTGGTTAGATGAAATTCGGTCAGCTGACAGACGTGCTGAAATGCTTCCTCTGTCAGTGCTTTCCCACGTTGGGGACCCACGTCGTCTTAATGAAATAAATGTGATCTTTGTCAAGAGATAAGTTTTAACAAGTCGGCTCAGTGTTGGTGGACAAGTTGTTTTCACATGTCACTGTTGTTTGATATGTTTAGTTTGTTTAATCAGTTGTAAACATCACTAATGTTTTTCAAGATCTTTGTTGCTTGCAGCTAAACATCACAATTAGTTAATGTCAAATGACTATTTTGTGTTTTTAAAACAACACTTTTGTTACTAACTTCTTGTCTTCAAAGGAAAATAAAGACCAAAGGCTCGGATTTGTCTTTGAAAAAAAAATCCCTGCACAGTTCTCAGAGTTGAAGGAGAGTGTTTGAAGAGCCCCGAATGTCTGTCACTGTCACTGAGATCTGCCTGTTTGTCTGCGGATCTCTTTGAGCTTTAGCGGCCGGGGGGGGGGGGGGGGGTAGGGGGAAGGAGTAAGGGGGGGGGGAGAGATTGCCCATTCACTGAATCTTGCGCACAAAGATCTGCAAGTTTGTCAATGGATCTGTTCAGCCATATGAGTGGGTAAGCATGGTGGTGGTGGTGGGGTTTCCTGTAGCTCTGCTGTGTGTATCAGTGCAGGTGGCTTTCCCAGGCGGCTGTGCTGCTGAGATGCCGTTGTTAATCTGGTCGGGACAACAGTGTGCTTTGATGTTGGAGGTCTCGCTGCTTTCGCTCCATTGCCGAGTTGATGTTTGAGAGGTCTTCTTCTGAGCTTGTTTTCGCTGAGCTCTTCTCTTTGGTTGGGATAGATGACTTAGAGCTACGGCAGCCGTACGTTGAGGATTTCTCAACCGTCGTTCTGTCTGCTTCCCTGCCTGTCTGTCTGTCTCAGCTATCTCACACCCACCTTCTCTCTGTCTGTCTGTCTGTCTTCCTCCCTCCCTCCCTCTCTCTCTCTCTGTCTGCATGTCTACCTGTTTCCATGTTATATCCTCCTCGTATGCATAACTTTTCCAGATGCCCACACATGTTCCAGGCTCTGTGTGTGTGCGTGTGTGTGTGTGTGCTTAAAAGTGACAGCAATGATTTCTCGGCTTTTCTGGTTGGGCTAAATGTGCGTTTTGTCAAGAACTCGTGTAAACTGAGTCGGGGGGACAGGGTGTGTGGGAGGATGGGTGGGCATGGCTCAATTTTATGTCAATATTTTTGAGTCGTACAGAATCAGGAACAATACCTCTTTTGTTGTGGCGATCAAGAAATGTAGTCAGCTTCCTTGTGTGTGTGTGTGTGTGTGTGTGGGGCAGACCAGCCAGTGCCTAGATGCCCTCCTTGTGTACACGCACGTATCAAACATGCACGGTTAAAGATCGTGTAAGTCATGTTAGTGTCCGGTGGCTTGTGGAAACGTGAAAACACACAGCATGCATGCCCACTGAAGACGGTGTATGCTGACTGGTCAGCAATACATGTATATCGCCTACGTGGTCAGTGTGAGCAAAACAATGCGCATACATGCATCCAAGAAAAATGGGAAAATGGTAACAAAAACAAAACAAAACAAACAAACAAAACAAAAAAGGGAGGTGGGGGTGGGGGGAGGTGGGGCATTGCCGTTGTCTTTGTGTATCGTATTCAGCTTGTAAGAAAGTGAAATATGGCATTTTCCCTTGGAAAAGAATAAATTTCTCTCTTATCAAAATTTTACATTCATGAAGTAGAAGTACAATACACTAACCCTTCCCCTACCCTCCCCCATAACAAAGTTCTATTGCGTTGTTAAATTTTTATGTCACAAATGTCACACCGTCAAAATAAACAAAAAGCTTACAGGTTAAAGACAGCACATACAGAGAGGGTTGGAACATGGCAAATATTTAAAACACTAACGTATGATGGGTGGTATTCCGGGAATCTAGTAAACGGAAACTGGCATGGTAGGCCTACAATAAGAGCTCGTTAAACACATGGCATGCAACTGGATCTGCTATAGAATAAAACATGTCTGTGGTTTTGTATTGTTTTCCTTTTGAACTTTTCTTTTTCGATTTCTTCTTTCTTTTTATTACCCCCCCCCCCTTTTTTTTTTTTTTTTTTTCTTCTTCCTTTTTTTTTTCGGATGTGTATGTGGATGTTGTTTTGCTCAAGCTGTGCAGACGGTATGTTGCTACGCAGTCTGCATATTCCGTGCACGATAGGCTTGCTTGCTGGGTGTATTCATGTTTCACTGACTTGACTTTCTGGATACCTAACGCACGTATTTGATATTCTGCTTGGGTATACACACGAAGACGATTTAGGCAATGGCAGGGTTGCACATATGTTGACCTGGGAAATTGGATAAATCGATGTATGCAGACTGCATAGCAGCATAACTACTGCACATGTGAATGAAACAACATGCATAATTAGTTATACACAGCCAAGACTATCGAACACTATACTCAGGTCGTTATCATCATCGCTATCGTAGTCATCATCATCATTGTCAACGTTGTGGTAGCAAATGTAGAACACTAACGTATGATAGTTGGTATTCCGGGAATCCCGTAAACGGAAACTGGCATAGTACCACAAACATTCGTTAAACACATGGCATGCAAGTGGATCCGCTTAAGAATAAAACATGTCTCTGGCTTTGTGTTGTTTTCCTTTATTTTTCCCCCCTTTCTACAACGCGCATACATACATCCGAGGAAAATGGGAAAATGGTAAAAAAAAAAAAAGAAAAAAAAAAAAAAAAAGAGGGGGCATTGCCGTTATCTGTTGTAGGTAACGTACGCAGTTTCTAAGACAGTGAAATATGGCATTTTACCCTCGCAAAGAATAGACTTCTCTGTTGTCAAAAATTTACTTTCATGAGGTAGAAGTATAGTATATTAACCCCTCCCCTACCCCCATAAAAAAAGTTCTATTGCCTTGTTAAATTCCTATATGTCACACCGTCAAAATAAACAATAAGCTTACAGGTTAAAGACAGCACATACAGAGAGGGTTTGGAACATGGCAAATATTTAGAACACTAACGTATGATAGTTGGTATTCCGGGAATCTCGTAAACGGAAACTGGCATGGTACAACAAGAGCTCGTTAAACACGTGGCATGCAACTGGATCCACTAGAGAAAACATGTCTGTGGTTTTGTATTGTTTTCCTTTTGAACTTTTCTTTTTTGATTTTTTCTTTCTTCCTCCCCCCCCCACTTTCTTCTTCTTTTTTTTTTTTTCTCATGGATGTGTATATGGGCGTTGTTTTGCCCAAACTGTGTAGACTGTATGTTGCTGCGCAGTCTGCATATTCCGTCTTCGATGGGCTTGCGTGCTGGGTGTATTGATGTTTTCATAAGCCAGCCACTGACATGACTTTCTGGACATCTAACGCACATATTTGATATTCTGCTTGGGTGTACACACGAAGAAGATTTAGGCAATGGCTGGTCTGCATATATGTTGACATGGGAAATTCGGATAAATCGGTGTGTATGCAGACTGCACAGCAACATAACTACTGCGCATGTGGGCGAAACAACGTGCAGCCGAGAATATTGGAACACTATACACACGTCGTCATCATCATCGTCATCAGTCATCATCGTCAGTGTCGTCGTTGTGATCGTGGTTGTCATTACTATCATTGTTACTATCATCAGTATGGGGAGCTTCGGCTTTTTCCAACCGTCTTCTGACCCACGTAAAACAGCGTAGCCTATCTACTAGTGATACGTAACACTAAAATACAGTGTAGGGAATGTGATAGGGATAAGTGCAATACTGCGTAGTCTGTGTATAACCAGCGTTAACTACAGTACAGCGTAATCTGTATGTACTATTGATAATTTTACAATTTTACAATACAGCTTAGTCTGCGTATAAGTGATAACTACAATACAGCATAATCTGTGTGTACGTGATAACTATAATATATCGTAGTCTCTGTGCCAGTGATAACTACAATACAGCGTAGTCTCTGTGCCAGTGATAACTACAATACAGTGTAGTCTCTGTGCCAGTGATAACTACAATACAGTGTAGTCTATGTGCCAATGATAACTACAATATATCGTAGTCTCTGTGCCAGTGATAACTACAATACAGCGTAGTCTCTGTGCCAGTGATAACTACAATACAGTGTAGTCTATGTGCCAGTGATAACTACAATATATCGTAGTCTATGTGCTAGTGATAACATCACAATACAGCGTAGTCTGTGTGCCAGTGATAACTACAATACAGCATAGTCTGTGTGCCAGTGATAACTACAATACAGCGTAGTCTGTGTGCCAGTGATAACTACAATACAGCATAGTCTGTGTGCCAGTGATAACTACAATACAGCGTAGTCCGTGTGCCAGTGATAACTACAATACAGCATAGTCTATGTGCCAGTGATAACTACAATACAGCATAGTCTGTGTGCCAGTGATAACTACAATACAGCGTAGTCTATGTGCCAGTGATAACATTACAATACAGCGTAGTCTATGTGCCAGTGATAACTACAATACAGCGTAGTCTATGTGCCAGTGATAAGTACAATACAGCGTAGTCTATGTGCCAGTGATAAGTACAATGCAGCGTAGTCTATGTGCCAGTGATAACTACAATATATCGTAGTCAATGTGCCAGTGAAAACTACAATATATATCGTAGTCTCTGTGCCAGTGATAAGTACAATACAGCGTAGTCTATGTGCCAGTGATAACTACAATATAGTGTAGTCTATGTGCCAGTGATAACTACAATATATCGCAGTCTATGTGCCAGTGATAACTACAATACAGCGTAGTATATGTGCCAGTGATAACTACAATATATCGCAGTCTATGTGCCAGTGATAACTACATATATCGTAGTCTCTGTGCCAGTGATAACTACGTAGTCTCTGTGTCAGTGATAACTACAATACAGCGTAGTCTGTGTGCCAGTGATAACATCACAATCAAGTGTGGTCTGTGTGCCAGTGGTAACATTACAATACAGCATAGTCTGTGTGCCAGCGATAACTACAATACAGCGTAGTCTCTGTGCCAGTGATAACTACAATACAGCGTGGTCTGTGTGCCAGTGATAACTACAATATAGCGTGGTCTGTGTGCCAGTGATAACATTACAATACAGCATAGTCTGTGTGCCAGCGATAAGTACAATACAGCGTAGTCTATGTGCCAATGATAACTACAATACAGCATAGTCTATGTGCCAATGATAACTACAATACAGCATAGTCTGTGTGCCAGTGATAACTACAATATAGCGTGGTCTATGTGCCAGTGATAACTACAATACAGCATAGTCTGTGTGCCAGTGATAACTACAATACAGCATAGTCTGTGTGCCAGTGATAACTACAATACAGCGTGGTCTATGTGCCAGTGATAACTACAATACAGCGTAGCCTATGTGCCAGTGATAACTACAATAGAGTGTAGTCTATGTGCCAGTGATAACTACAATACAGTGTAGTCTATGTGCCAGTGATAACATTACAATACAGCGTAGTCTAAGTGCCAGTGATAACTACAATATAGCGTAGTCTATGTGCCAGTGAGAGCTACAATATAGCGAAGTCTATGTGCCAGTGAGAGCTACAATACAGCGTAGTCTATGTGCCAGTGATAACATTACAATACAGCGTAGTCTATGTGCCAGTGATAACATTACAATACAGCGTAGTCTATGTGCCAGTGATAACTACAATACAGCATAGTCTATGTGCCAGTGATAACTACAATACAGCGTGTCTGTGTGCCAGTGATAACTTACAATACAGCGTAGGTCTATGTGCCAGTGATAACATTACAATACAGCATAGTCTATGTGCCAGTGATAACTACAATACAGCGTATCTATGTGCCAGTGATAACATACAATACAGCGTGGTCTGTGTGCCAGTGATAACTACAATACAGCGTGGTCTGTGTGCCAGTGATAAATTACAATACAGCATAGTCTATGTGCCAGTGATAACTACAATACAGCGTAATCTATGTGCCAGTGATAACATTACAAACAGCATAGTCTATGTGCCAGTGATAACTGCAACACAGCGTAGTCATGTGCCAGTGATAACGACAATACAGCGTAATCTATGTGCCAGTGATAACATTACATTACAGCATAGTCTATGTGCCAGTGATAACTACAATACAGCGTAGTTGTCTATGTGCTCAGTGGTAACTACAATACAGCACCGTCTGCGTGCCAGTGATAACATTACAACACACCGCAGTCTGTGTGCCAGTGATAACATTACAACTCACCGCAGTCTGTGTGTCAGTGATAACATTACAACATAGTCTATGTGCTCAGTGACAATACTTTCCCTCTCTCCTCTTTTTATTCTTCCTCTTCTCTCTTAACTTCGGTTGAGTCACTGGGATGCCGCACTAAAAAATCTATTCACCAGATTCTTCCAGCTTTGTCAATCGTGTGCCAAAGCCTGGGTCTCGGCAAACGGTTACTCTGTTCATTCAGTAACGCTGTCAGTCGATCGTTCCCCCCCCCCCCCCCCCCCCCGCCGACTTCCCCTCTCTCAACAGTTGCCTGGAGGAGTGATTTAGCAAGGCCACTGAATCTTGTTACGTGATCATATAACGTAATTTTCTTTTGTAACTGAAGTCAAAGATCTTTATATGGTCCATTGTGCCGCTTGATGGTTTGGCGCATGTGTTCATTGGTGATACGATCAACATTATAACGCCTTACAAGACAGCTGTGCAATGTTAGGAGTGCACAGTCTGGTGTATTATCGTTCTCCATGCACCTGTTTTATGTCACGCCAAGATCACCTTTTAACAAGCCCCTACTTAGTGCTAGTGCTGTGAGTGGGCGTCAATAGCTTACTCGGTTTGGCGTCGAATTCACATGTTGATGGTTGTGGGTTCGAACTGGCCTTCTTACTGCTCATCTTAACATAATTGGTGTTTTGGTGGTGTCGGTATAGGATTAGATAAGTACGCCCCTTCCCCCCTCCCTCTCCCCGCACTTCTCTGGGATGGATATCCCCGTCCGCCATACGTGGGTGTGACGTAAAAACTGAATCAAATCAATCACTTACGTTGTTGTTACTGGTTTTAAGAGGAGAAGGAGAAGGAGATAAAGAAAGAGGAAAAGAGAAGAATAAGGAGAATTACACATAATTATTGTTTTCACACCGAGACCTATATTAGACGTAGGCACACGTTTGCACGCACAAAACACACACACACACCACACACACCCACACACACACACACACACACACACACACACACAACACACTTACACGGCTGTGTCTCCCTTTCTCTTTTCAGCACGACATCATCATCATCATCAAGTCCCTGCCACATGACGTTGGCGATTATAACCCTCCATATGCATCCCTTGTTGCCGCAAGCACATCTTCCACCCTCTCTGTCCTCAGCCATCTGCAAGTCCGTCCAATATTTTTTCCCTGGGTCTACTTGGTGCTCTCTTTCCCTCCAGCTTTCCTGTTGTGACCGGGTGCTCCAATTCCCCTTTACTCATAAAATGGCCTATAAATGTTGCCTATCTTTTCCTAATCTTCCTTACAAATAGAAAAGATTTTTTTCTGATAGAAAACAACAACGACACAACATAACCTGAGAACAGGCACAACTGTGACGCTACAACAGCTCAAAAAACCACAAGTGCTGCCGGAAAACGAGTTACACTACAACAAGCATCTAGCAGAAATAGAGGCGCTCATGCAGATAGTCTCCGTGGTTCATAATACAGATGACACACGCTATCAAACAGGATTCCTCTCAGATGTTCTCTCTGCTTTCCAGGCCAGGAAGAATGACTGGCTTCTCCATTTGACGGAGGTCCACCAGCAAGTCAGAACTACCGGATCCTGCTCACTATGGGATGCCCAGAAACTAAGCAGTAGATGAGCCAGCAAAAAAAGAGCTCAGGAAGACCAACCAGACAACAGCGTCAACTACAACGAGAAGAGGATCATCATCATCATCACCATTGTCGTCGTCGTCGTCATCATCACCTCATCATCATCATTCATCATCACCATCGTCGTCGTCACGTCGTCGTCGTCATCATCATCATCATGTGCCCTGCCGCATGGCATTGGCGGTCATAGCCCTCCACACGAATCTATCTTCTGTCGCTGCAAGTACATCTCCCACCCTGTCTTCAGGCAACCTGCAAGTCCGTCCAATATTTTCTTCCCGGGTCTACCTGGTGTTCCCTTTCCCTCCAAATTTCCTGTTGTGACCGGGTGTCTAATTCCCCTTTCCTCATAAATGTCCTATAAATGTTGCTTGTCTTTTCCTAATCTTCCTTATTAATGATCATCTTGTGTCTGCCTCCATCAAGACTGTCTCGTTTGTTTTCGTTGCTGTCCATGGAACTCTCAACATTCTTCTTAGAAACCACAGTAAAGAACGACCACCACCTTCTGTTCAGAGAGCAGCAAGTGGTCCTGATGAGTCTCTACATTCATCACAACCAGCTGAACCGCACATTCAAGCAGACGCCATCACCAGCCTGCCCTTGCCTGCTGTCAAAAGAACCAGAAAGCTGAACATAAGTTGCAGAGATGCCGCCTCCGTGAAGCAGAGCGACAGGTCACATGGCCATTTTTGCTTCCTCTGACCACCAAGCTCCGTGAAAGCCAGCAGAAACTAGGGGATCTGGCTAGTTCGTGGGTTTATGTGTAGGCTTAAGGCTTGTGCCGTGATCATTCTGGATCTTCTCCATCACATGACACTTGTGACGTTAGTGCATATGGAATTCATTCCGAGCGCGCAGACGTCATCTTGAGAAATCGAAACTGAAACTGATAGGGGAAAAAACTTTTATCGCCATGTAGACGGCGAAAAAATTGAAGATAGGAAGCGACCTTATCAAGCTATCAATTTCAACACAAAGAACATAAAAATCATACGAATCGTCTGTCCCAAGACCATCTCCGACCAACAACTACTTGCCCGATGCAAACAAGAGAGTATGGGCAGAATCATCATTTAAAGAAGAAGGGGATGGATTGGACACACCATAAAACAGCAGCATAAATCACCTGGACTGCCCTTCTTTGGCCACCAGAGAGAAGACGTAGGGAGGAAGACCCAAGAACACCTGACAACGGACAACAGGAGACCTTACGGCTCTGAAACACATTGTGTGGTACTATGCACAGTTTAGCCGAACACAGACAAGAGTGGACAACCTTTGCTGCCTCATATGCCAATGGCATAATGCACAGTAAATAAGTAGATCTAGATATCAATCTTTACAACATTGTTTGTTAAACTGTGTGTTTATGAATGTACTTCACCAAAACATTTCAGCTGTCAAAAACAAAACAAAACGAAACAAAAACAAAAAAACGAAACAAAAACAAAAACAAAAAACCAACAAGCAAATAAACAAGCTAGCAAGCAAGCAAGCAAGCAAGCAACAAGCAAGCAAGCAAGCAAGCAAGCAAACAAACAAACAAATACAGAGACTAAATTAAAGAGTATATTGCAAAAAATCAGGAGTAATAGGCAGTTTGGTTGTTTTGTCCTGAAGTTACTGATTTTCCATTGCAAATCAATCAGTTATGACTCTTCTTTGCTTTCTTTTTTGTTGTAAAATCTGTTACAATGAAGATGTACAGTTTCTCTTTGTATTGTATCACTCAGACAATCTACATGATTATGTCTGTGACTTTACCAGTGTCATAACTGACCAGTTGCTCTATATTTTACACCTTCATCTGATTCTTTTCGTATTTCCTTTATTTTTTCCTGTTCTTTTGCAGATTTTGATTCCGCCTTTGCACTGAAATGTGTTCAATATTGCATTGTAAATGACAATATACATCATAACTAAAAAGAAAAAAAAAAGAAGTTTAAGAGAAAACAACATTAATCAATAATGACTACTTGTTTGACTGACTCTGTGTTCCAAATCTGGCGAAGCTTCTTCCACGAACAGCTGTTTAAGACAGGAAGTCGGGAGAAAAAGAAGTGATGAAAAAAAAATCATGGAGACGGCGACACAGG
>CM060315.1:31845686-31873186 GCA_030674185.1 Monoplex corrugatus | reverse complement strand
TTGAGTGAATAAATAAAGTGTTTGTATGTGTCTTTCTCTCTCTCCCTACCCCCCTCTCTCTCTCCACCCTCTGTGTGTGTGTGTGAGTGTGAGTGTGAGTGTGTGTGTGTGTGTGTGTGTGTGTGTGTGTGTGTTGTGTCTGTGTGCGTGCGTGTAAGTGCGTGCGGGCGCGCGTTTGTATAAACCTGTAAATCCCTGTCAGCATTTTTACAGTACACGTACACGTACACGTACACACACACACACACACACACACACACACACACACACACGCACACACCAACAAACAAACAAAAACACAATCATGGACACTTATACCACATACACAGACATACACACTCTTTCTCTGTCGCACACACACTCGTGCGCGCGCGTGCACACACACACCACACACACACACACCACACACACACACGCATCACACAGCTTTTATAGGCTGTTCATAGATGGATTATAGGGAACATGTTGATCACTAACATAATTAAGGTTGTGCTATGCATGAAGAGAGGACAATCTTACAGCGTCGGTAGTGTTAATAATAATGATGATGATGATGATGATGATGATGATAATGAGAACAACAGCAACAACCACAAACAAACAAACAACAACAACAACAATAATGATGATGAAACGACTACTTGTGCAGCATGTTATCTCACAAGAGACCTGAGGGTTTCACAAAGCATGAAAGACAGATAGGCTTACAGCAACTATAATTCAATTTGTGTCAGTATGATGAACAATAAAAACAGATAACTAATATTGTAATAATACAATATTAAGTGAGCAATAACAAGAATTATGGTATCATATCCGCTTCACATGTCAGTAAAAAAGGGAACAAAGAAGAAAATAACAAACTCTTTGTTTCTTGCATAAACACACACACACACACACACACACACACACACACACACACACAACACACACACGCACATGGCACGATAAGATTAATAATAACAATAATCATCATCATCAGGTGCCCTGCCGCATGGCGTTGGCGATCATGGACTTCCATCTGTCTCTATCTCTCGTTGCCCTCAGCATCTCCCCCACCCTCCTCGTCCCCAGCCACTCTGCAAGTCCGTCCAGCATTTTCTCCCTGGGTCTACCTGGTACTCTCTTTCCCTCCAGCTTTCCCGTTGTGACCAGGTGCTCCAAATCCCCCTTCCTCATAAAATGGCCTATAAATGTTGCCTGTCTTTTCCTAATCTTCCTTATGAGTGATCTACTTGTGTCTGCCTCCATCAAGACTGTCTCGTTTGTTTTGTTTGCTGTCCGTGGAACTCTCAACATTCTTCTTAGAAACCACATCTCGGCTGCCTCAATCTTGTTCTGGCTTTGTTTGTTGACTGTCCACGCCTCGCATCCGCAAAACAGTATTGGTTCTATATAACATTCAAGAACTCTCTTTGTGATGTTAATTGATAGGCATTTGTTGGTAAGAATAACAATAATAATAATGACAATTATAAGGCGCCAAATCTTGATAGAAGAATCCAAACAAGACGCGCATAATCACCATTCACCAAAGCAATCACCCAACGACGACCAAAACTCCATGGCACGAAGTACACACAGATCCAAGGGGGAGGACAGGAGGGCAGTGGGGCAAAAGAGTGAACATGCAGAAGGGGCAAATTACTGCTGGGCAAAAAAGGTACAGTATGTCTTCAAACTAGACTTGAAGGAAGAAAGAGTTTGTGACTGTCGAAAAGACGGGGGAAGAACGTTCTAGTTCTATGGACCAGACTACAGACATCCTAAATATTTAGGATGTCTGTGAACCAGACACAGAAAAAGAGCGGCGACCAACTGGTACTTTTCTATCGAGGAACTAGTAGACAACTGGTATTAGAATCAGAATGGAGAGATGAGGCAGAGGTATACTCTGGAAGGTGGTCACGAAGACAAACAGGTGCAGTTCCATTGATACACATGTAGCATGCATATACTCTTCTTAATAATGCAGACCCTAGCAGTCAGTCGTGTTCTTTTGGTAGTCTCAATTTCGGAAAAGGCATCAGTGTATGCAAGTCCAGAAAACTTAAATGTTAGTATCGCTAAATCTATGTGGGTGAGGTCTTGTAACAACATCCACTGACCTTGCAAAATCATTCTCCAGAGAACTGTTGAGAGCTGGAGACGGAATGGAAGACAGAGAAAAACGATGGATTGTCAACATTACGGAATGGACAGAGAAACCGTTTGCAGAGACCCAAACTTTGACACACAACTGACAGAAGTACAAGAATATATTGAACAGTTCTTTGGTGTGGAGCCCACTGACTTTTTACGGAGTGAAGGGAGAAGAAGAAGTATCGCTTGAACATCCACCTTCAAAACAAACAAATAAACAAACAAACGAAAAAACAAAGGGGAGGGAAGAGAGTCTGTCAGCATGTGTGTGTGTGTGTGTGTGTGTGTGTGTGTGTGTGGTGTGTGTGTGTGTGTGTGTGTGTGTGTGTGTGTGTGTGTGTATGTGTGTGAGTGTGTGTGTGTGTATGTGTGTGTGTGTGTGTATGTGTGTGTGTGAGTGTGTGTGTGTGTGTGTGTGTGTGTGTATGTGTGTGTTGACGCATGTATTTAATTATAGATATGTGCATAGGTTCAATCGTGTGTAAATGTGTCTCTGCGTGTACCTGTGTGTGTAGTGTGTACGTACGAGCGTGCGTAGTTTTTATGTGTGCCTGTCTGTATATGTTTTGTTCTCTCTTTGCCTCTGTTTGTTTGTCTGTCTGACATTCTCTGTATACGTCGTAAGCTTCTGTGTAAATGTACGAGAATTTATGTGTTTGCACTGTACATTTAGTTAGTTCATAGGAAGAAAAATACGAATTACAATATAAGTTTGACCATCCTGATGTTCTTGTCGACCTGTTCTGGACTGCTTGTGACGCAAAAAACATGGCGTCAGTATGTTACATGTGACATAAAAACATGTCAGTATGTTGCGTCTGCCGCTGCACTTTATCTTTGATTTGTCAAAGGAAGTAAATGAATACTATGAAGGAAGTAAATGAGTGGTATGATTTTAATTTGTGCATATTACTATTATTCGTTTCGGAAAAAATCATTTTCTGTGAAATAAGTCGTGTATATTCATTACACTGGATCGACAACATAGGCTTTTCTCTGAAGGTGTAGTTTTATAGAATAAAAAAGAAAATCGCCTTCCAATAATTAATAAGTTTTTGAGAACATACTATAGGAAAAGACAAGTAGAAAAAGAAACAAGTATCAAACTCTTGATACCGTCTAAGACGTCAATTTTGTGATACGTGCATATCAGTCTCCAGCTCTCTTGACAGATTTACTTTGCCAAAAAATGTTAAGTTTTATTTGTTTCTTTGTTTGAATCGTCAGCATATTTGTTTTTGTCGCTTCTGTATCGCTGTGGCGTTGTTTCTTAACATACCAACGTTTTGCAACAGCCCACACAGTGACGCCAGTTTCGTCATATTGTGCACAGCAGCAGACGTCATGTCCTTGGTCAATACACTATACTTCACTGGCTTCGCCACATATCACTTTCGAAGAAACAATTTATTCAACACTGCTGTCTTCTTCATTGGTTCCACTTTTTCTTGCCATCATCATTGTCCTGATACACCCACTGATGTTGATGCTGCCAGTGCTGATAATAAAATCAATGACAACAACAGCGACAATACTAATATTTACCAACTAACAATTCTGGTGATCGTAATATGCATCAACATTATTGCTGTTTTTCAAGTCTGTATAGGGCCATCCTTGGCCTAAAATTTCCCCCTGTGCCCAATGTAAGAGCATCAATAATGGGTAAACATTGACAACAACGACACTGGGAAGTATTTGTACAAAATTTGGAAATGGTGTCTGTCAATTTCACTTTAAATTTTAGTTTCGCAAGATATCGTCTCCGTGTTGGGAATGAATTTTCTATGCACTGACGCCACGGATGCCATGTGATGGAAAAGATAAAAGAATCATCATAGCAGAAGCCTTAAACCTGCACATAAGCTCTATGCGTTGACAAGGTTTTGAGGCAAGGTCTTTTAGGGTATTGTTGAAACCAGGAAAATGGCTACATTTATTGAAACGAAAATGGGAGACTGATAACTTTTGACTGTTTTAAACGGGAGACTGATAACTTTTGACTGTTTTTGTTTTCTCAGGGCATTTCAAACGTTCGATGACATACACACGCAAAATCAGCAAAACAGAAGAAATTGAATAACTGAAAATACCTCTTCAGCCAGTTCTTCCAAATTCATAGGTGCAGAACCCACAGTCGTAGGACTCCTTCCCATGCAGTGTGTGTGGAAGAGCATGTGCCTCCATGATCGTTCTTGTATCTCACATGAAGACCCACACTACACGTGAAGGACAAGTATGCCCAGTCATCCGTCAGATCGAGGGGATAGTCTATCAGTAGGCAGTGTCCTTAACTGGATCATAACAGGCACTGTTCGACTCATGTAAGTAGACCCTGGAACAGTGCAGTGATGCCTCTGGTCACTTGCCTTATGGGCGGTCTGACGACGCTGGTCATCATGGACCTACCGGCACTGAAACATCGACTGACATAACTTGGGGCTGGTGTAATGATAAGCCAGAACAGAACAGAACAGAACAGAACAGAACAGAACAGAACAGAACAGAACAGAACAGAACAGAACAGAACAGAACAGATCAGATCAGATCGGAGCACAGCACAGCACAGCAGCACAGAACAGAATAAAACAGAACAGATCAGGACAGAGCAGAACACAGCTAGGAAGAGAACAGAACAGAGCAGAGCAGAACAGAGAAGAGCACAGCAGAACAGAGCCGAGCCGAGCAGAGAGCAGAGCAGAGCAGAGAGCAGAGCAGAGCAGAGCAGAGCAGAGCAGAGCAGAGCAGAACAGAACAGAACAGACCAAACCAAACCAAAGTTTCTTTGAATCTTGACCATAGACATGTAATCTGCATTTGATTATGCTTGTAGTGAAAGAACTGGGCGGCGTTGCTGCAACATCAAGGGAGACAATCCAATGGTTCGGTGATTACGTACAGACAACAGAAAAATACTTACCTGTTCTTGCTCCGGGGTTGCATTGAAAAAAATAATCATTTCATGCACGCAGAATGCAACCAGACAAGCGTTAGGCTGGGAATGAAAACTGTCACAGGAAAACCTGTGCCTTAAACTAGGCAACGAAAACTTCAGGTTGTGATGGAAAGAGTGACCAATTTTGTTCCGACTTGTTTTTGTTTCGTTTTTGACAAGACACAAAGACAAATAAAAGAAAAAAAATTAACTACATTAAATATAGCCTTCAGTCAAGATAAGTACACACGGACATATCTTTGAAACCGAGAAACATCAGTGATGGAAAACAGATCAGAAAATATGAGAGAATGGACCAACTTGGAGCAAACCAAGAGAGACAAGCGAATTGTAAACTTGAAAATTTGTGAACAATTCTAGTTGAAAACCCCTCTCTATCTCTGTCTTTCTGTCTCTGTCTCTCTCTTTGTCTCACTCTCTCAGTCTCTGTCTGTCTGTCTGTAAGTAAAGTGCATGAATGCCATTCTTATCTGCTTGATTACTTTGGTTCTTTTCCCTTGAAATGAACGCTTTATGTTTATTCAATAAAAAGTTTTATGTATTTCTTCTCTAAGCGAGTTCTTCCTCACCGTCTGTCTGTCTGTGTCTGTCTATTTGTTTGTCTGTCTGTCTCTCTGTCTCTGTCTGTCTGTCTCTCTTGCCCTTGCTTACGTCATTTCTCGAAATAAACTGTTCTTGTTCTTCTATGTTTTGTTTTCTCTCAATCAGATGGCATTCTGCAGCTGTTGCGAATCTCTCACTCCCACAATTGATTTGAGATTTACTCCACAGTTCTGAAAATATCTCTAGTTGAGCCATGCTAGTTTCAGAGCGCTGCACAAGTATTCACATCATCATCATCATCATCGTTATTATTATTTTTGTTATTATTATTATCATTATTATTATCATCATCATCATTATTATTATCATTATTGTTGTTGTTATTATTATTATGTTGTTGTTGCTGTTGTCATAGTTATTACTAACATTATAATCATCATCATTATCACCGTTATCATCGCCATCATCATTATTATTGTTATTACTATTATTATCATTAGAATCAAAAGAGAAATAGCAGAAGAACAGTGTGGATTTGTGGAGGGGAAAGGAACTATCAATGCCATATACATCCTAAGAACTATCATAGAGAGGTCAATTGAGATGAATAAGGATTTGTATTTATGCTTTGTTGACTATACCAAGGCTTTTGATCGGGTACGACATGAAAAATTGATCAGCCAACTGGAGAGACTCAATGTCGATGGAAAAGATCTACGAATAATCAGGAATATGTACTGGGAACAAACAGCTGCAATGAGAATAGTAAACAATATAAGCTCTTTTCAAAACATCAAAAGAGGAGTCAGACAGGGTTGTGTTTTGTCACCAGATCTGTTTTCACTATATAGCGAAAACATCATGAGAAACCTAGAAGAAGACCCTGGATTAAAGGTTGGAGGGTAAATGATAAACAACATTCGGTACGCAGATGACACCGTGCTAATTGCAGAAAATGAAAGGGACCTACAAAACCTTGTGAATATAAAAGCAAAGGTAAGGGGTTGGAACTAAACAGCAGGAAGACTGAAGTCATGGTGATCAGTAAAAAACATGAAATCCCCTCCTGCAAAATAACAGCAAATGGCACAACCTTGACACAGGTTAATAAGTTCAAATACCTGGGAACGGTCATTTCATCAGACGGCAGATGCACATCGGAAATAGCTGGCAGAATCGGCCAAGCCAAAATAGCATTCAAGAAGATGACAAACATTCTTACCAACAAATGCCTATCAATTAACATCAGAAAGAGAGTCCTTGAATGTTATATAGAACCAATACTGTTGTACGGATGCGAGGCGTGGACAGTCAGCAAGCAAAGCCAGAGCAGGATCGAGGCAGCCGAGATGTGGTTTCTCAGAAGAATGTTGAGAGTTCCATGGACAGCAAAGAAAACAAACGAGACAGTCTTGATGGAGGCAGACAAAAGTCGATCACTGATAAGGAAGATTAGGAAAAGACAGGCAACATTTATAGGCCATTTTATGAGGAAGGAGGATTTGGAGCACCTGGTCACAACGGGAAAGCTGGAGGGAAAGAGAGCACCAGGTAGACCCAGGGAGAGAATGCTGGACGGACTTGCAGAGTGGCTGGGGATGAAGAGGGTGGGGGAGATGCTGGGGGCAACGAGAGATAGAGATGGTTGGAAGTCCATGGTCGCCAACGCCATGCGGCAGGGCACCTGATGATGATGGTATGAATAATGAATGTGTGTTCATGTCTATGAGCGCACACGAGTGTGTTTGTTTGATTGTGTATATGTGTACGTGTGTGCGTGTGTGTGCGTGCGTGCGTGTGTGCGTGTACGTGTGATTGTGTATTTGCGTGTGTGTTTTGTCTGTGTGTTTGTGTTTGCGTGTGTGCATGCATGCGTATGAGAAAAATGTATAATATTGCCCATTCTTTCATTCGTATGCACACATGCATACACAGACACAACCCCCTCCTCTCTTTTCCTCTCACCGCCCTCTTCCCGCTTTATATTATGCATGTAACGACCGACTTCATTAGCGAGCATTTGTTTGCATCCGTTAAGAAATTAAACTCGTTATGGTAGTGCATTAATGTTTAAGTGCAAATATTAATTCAACAAAATCCATATTTACATTGTGTATATGAAAATAATTTTTAACTTTTTATATTGATAAAATCCCAGTGAAGTTCCATACAATATGATGAAACCATTTTAATGGTACCATTTTTACATTATAAAATAAACATCATACGACAGCATGCTCCTGTTATTTCTTTTATCCTTATTTCAGTCGCGCAATACATACATAGAAAGGAGAGAATTGTCTAGTTTAAATTTGGTGAGACAGAGGCACGAATCATTCATTGCTGCGTGACTGGTAAGGTGTGGACGAATAACATTAATACGGCAAATTTCTAGATAGGCTAAGCGACAATTGTTAGAGATATGAGACTCGACTGACATATCATCACACATCGTGAAACCTAAGACTCTAGTTGAAGATGTGAACACAACATTGGCACTGCCTACATACTTGGAAGTTGTCTGTCCGAATACAAAAGAAGATTTTTTTAAAACCTAATGAGGATGGTTTCTGTTTTGTCATCATTCAGTTTAAGCTTATGCTTTGCTATCCAAATGTTCATATATGAGAGATATAGTTCTCAATAATTCAGATGGTAGAACGATATAGTTCTCAATAGTTCAGATGGTAGAACAAATCTTTAAACACAAGAATCGTGCAGCAATGTATCATCTGTGAGTGACCAACTGGAGATAAAATGTCTCGATCAACAAATAAAAGAGTTTTGTGTATGCTTTATTAACAAATCTGGGCCAAGGACTGAGCCTTGTGGAACACGTAAGTATACGTCAGCACATTTGAACTAATGTCACTGACAAAACCAGTTGTTTTCTGTCACTGTGCTGAACCTGAAATACTGTAAATATTTATACTGTATAAGTAATAATGTCATGATGATCTGAAGTATCAAATGCAGCACACAAATCAAGGACAGTTAAGACGGATACATCACCACTATCTGCATCGATCAGACTATCATTTGCTACCCTGAGAAATGTTGCACTGGTTATCAGAAGAACGAAAAGTTGTCGCATAACAAATTTCTCAATAATCGTCGATAAAAGAGAAAGTTTGTAGAGGATGATAATTTTTCTAGTTGTTGCTGTCAAAATTAATTTCTTTAAACGAAGCTTAACAACAGCATTTTTGAACAGTGTTGGAAAGAAGCCTGACAGTAGACAATTATTCACAATGGTAGTCAATGGTCTGGTGGTCACTACAGTTTTAGTGTGGACTACCATACCCGATTCAGCGTCCCAGGTGGTGAATAGGGTAAGGACCTCCAGATATGGAGGTTAGCTGCTTAGCAGTCGCGAACCAAATGGTGGTGATCGTGAAAAGCGAGGAGTACATCTGGTAGCACAGATGTTTCATTAAATGCCTCATCTGCTAAAAGAAGGGATCGTCTTAGCGGAGGGAGGCGCCAAAACCTTCCTACAGCCCCCCACTGCCTTGTGGGTAGTCGTGGGAACAACTAAGTCTAGCGGACAGTCCGTACAAAAACCAATAGAACACAACGCGAAGCCTCCATCGTATTCTCTGAAGAATGTCATGACTCAAAGTATAAATAGAAGAAAAGTGAACGATGTCTGTAGGGGCTCCACTGGAGTACTATCGCCCAGCAGGGGAAGTCGTGTTAATTAAGCAGGGGACACCAGACCATAGTCAAGCTACTGCTGTTAGATTAAAAGATACAAGGATTGGAATTAGAAATGTTAGAAACATGGTCCCGAAGTGAAACTAGAAAATATCAAGATAGAAATGGAAAGAATGAGCATCGATCAGAAATAGAGAGACTGAGCATCAATATTTTAGAATTAGGAGAGATGAGATGGAAGGGAGCAGGCATGATAACATCGTGCAAGCATGAAATCATGTATTCAGGGGGCGACACACATGAAAGAGGGGTATGTATCATAATGGACAATGACAAGTCAAAGTCTATCAAAAGATACGAAGCCATTTCAAACAGCGTTTTACTAATTAGACTGGAGGGCGAGCCTATGATATAAACATCATCCAAGTAGCCTATGATATACATAATCCAAGTAACCTATGATATAAACATCATCCAAGTAACCTATGATATAAACATCACCCAAGTAGCCTATAATATAAACATCATCCAAGTAGCCTGTGATATACATAATCCAAGTAACCTATGATATAAACATCATCCAAGTAACCTATGATATAAACATCACCCAAGTAGCCTGTGATATAAACATCATCCAAGTAGCCTGTGATATAAACATCATCCAAGTAACCTATGATATAAACATCACCCAAGTAGCCTGTGATATAAACATAATCCAAGTAGCCTATAATATAAACATCATCCAAGTATAAGCACCAATATCCGCAAGTACTAAGGAAGAAATCGGCAATCTCTATATAAGACTAGAAACAGCCAAGACTTGATGTAAATCACAGGACGTTACAATCATAATGGGAGATTCTAATGCCAAAGTGGGACATGAAAAAATGACATATGGACCTCATGGACTTGGCACGCGAAATGAAAGGGATGAGAAACTTGTTGATTGGGCAGAAGTTAATAAATTCATTACAGTAAACACTTAGTTTCAGCAACCTAACAGAAGAAAACGGACATAGATATACATGTACATAAATCCACGAGACAACACGGGAAAAACACTGCCAGCACATACAGCAACAGTGATCATAATCCTGTAATGGGGAAAAAGAAGCTTGTGAAGAAATCCTGAGAATTGAAAGAAAGGCAAAGAAGAGTTTTGCATGATAAAATAAATTTTAGACTTGATGGATGAACGCAAGAAGGCAGAGGGAAAAGAGGGAAAACACATCTCTGCTCTTTTGATTCTGTTTTTATCTGCAGCTTTAAGAGTCCATCCTTCACTTCAATATAATAACATCATCCTCATCATCATCAGGTGCCCTGCCGCATGGCGTTGGCGACCATGGACTTCCAACCATCTCTATCTCTCGTTGCCCCCAGCATCTCCCCACCCTCTTCATCCCCAGCCACTCTGCAAGTCCGTCCAGCATTCTCTCCCTGGGTCTACCTGGTGCTCTCTTTCCCTCCAGCTTTCCCGTTGTGACCAGGTGCTCCAAATCCCCCTTCCTCATAAAATGGCCTATAAATGTTGCTTGTCTTTTCCTAATCTTCCTTATCAGTGATCGACTTGTGTCTGCCTCCATCAAGACTGTCTCGTTTGTTTTCTTTGCTGTCCATGGAACTCTCAACATTCTTCTGAGAAACCACATCTCGGCTGCCTCGATCCTGCTCTGGCTTTGCTTGCTGACTGTCCACGCCTCGCATCCGTACAACAGTATTGGTTCTATATAACATTCAAGGACTCTCTTTCTGATGTTAATTGATGGGCATTTGTTGGTAAGAATGTTTGTCATCTTCTTGAATGCTATTTTGGCTTGGCCGATTCTGCCAGCTATTTCCGATGTGCATCTGCCGTCTGATGAAATGACCGTTCCCAGGTATTTGAACTTATTAACCTGTGTCAAGGTGTGCCATTTGCTGTTATTTTGCAGGAGGGGATTTCATGTTTTTTACTGATCACCATGACTTCAGTCTTCCTGCTGTTTAGTTCCAACCCCTTACCTTTGCTTTTTGTTTCTAGTATATTCACAAGGTTTTGTAGGTCCCTTTCATTTTCTGCAATTAGCACGGTGTCATCTGCGTATCGAATGTTGTTTATCATTTTCCCTCCAATCTTTAATCCAGGGTCTTCTAGGTTTCTCATGATGTTTTCGCTATATAGTGAAAACAGATCTGGTGACAAAACACAACCCTGTCTGACTCCTCTTTTGATGTTTTGAAAAGAGCTTATATCGTTTTCTATTCTCATTGCAGCTGTTTGTTCCCAGTACATATTCTTGATTATTCGTAGATCTTTTCCATCGACATTGAGTCTCTCCAGTTGGTTGATCAATTCTTCATGTCGTACCCAATCAAAAGCCTTGGTATAGTCAACAAAGCATAAATACAAATCCTCATTGGCACCCGTCAGAAACTTTCTCAGCTGCCTCCTCTTTCTCTCCCATTATGTAACACATCAGTCCCAATTTCTGATTCAGCTAAAAACCTTGGTGTCTGCATTGACTCTACTCTCTCCATGAACAACTGTGTTTCTCAAACTGCCAGATCTTGCTACTATCACCTCCATCGTATAAGCCTGATCAGGAAGTATCTCTCTGTCGAAACAACTGCAAAACTCGTTCTCTCCTTCATAATGTCTCGCATTGACTATTGCAATTCACTCCTGTCTGGTCTTCCTGCCTCCACCATTCACATCCTACAGCGCATTCAAAACAATGCTGCACGCCTTGTACTCAAAAAGAAAAAAAGCTGACCACATATCTCCTCTCCTGGCACAACTTCACTGGCTCCCTGTATCAAAGCGCATACAGTACAAACTAGACACCATGTGCTACAAAAGCCTCAATAACGCAGCCCCCGATTACCTGTCAAGCCTACTTGAGATCTATGTTCCCTCACGTACCCTCCGCTCTGCCTCCGATCCTCTGACTTTTCGCTTTCCACGCACTAAGCTCAATACCTATGGTCCACGAACCTTCTCTGTTTCTGGTCCACTTTCCTGGAACAAACTTCCTCTCTCTGTCCGTCAGCAACCTACTTTTGTCTCTTCAAGTCCGCTCTCAAAACTCACCTTTTCTCCTCTGCATAAAATCCTGACCTCACTCATCCCCCCTCTGTAGCCTGTCTCCACTCGGAGGGGAATCACATTGTAATATATATTTGTATATAATATGCTCTCTATAATTTTCCATTGCTTTTATTCTTTTTCCCCATTTATAGCCATGTGTGAGTGTGTGTGTGCATGTGTGTGCGCGCGTGCGTAAGTGTATGTTCAGCGCTTAGATTTGATTTTTATCGAGATTTTGCGCTATATAAATATTGTAATTATTAATTATTATTATTATTATTCATCTCAATTGACCTCTCTATGATAGTTCTTAGGATGTATATGGCATTAATAGTTCCTTTCCCCTCCACAAATCCACACTGTTCTTTTGCTATTTCTCTTTTGATTCTATTCCTTGTCCTCATCATGATTATTCTTAACAGGATTTTTGTTACATGACTCATCAAACTGATTGTGCGATGGAGTTCGCATTCTATAGCCCCTGTCTTCTTTGGAAGTGCAATGAAAATTGATTTTGACATATCTTTGGGGATTTTTCCAGTGTCATAAATTTCATTTAGGAGGACTGTTATTTTTTCTATGCCAAATTCCTCCAGGGCTTCAATCATCTCTGTAGTAATGTTGTCTGGTCCTGGGGCTTTTCCTGGTTTCATCTTTTTCAGTGCTGCTCTAACTTCATCTTTCATTATGGGTGGTCCCTCAAAGTTCTTTTTTATAATGTGTTCTTCGTTTCTGTCATCCTGAAAAAGGTCTTTAATGTACTCTCCCCATCTGTCTAATATTTTGTCTTTTTCCATGATAAGCATGCCATCTTTCGATTTTAAGCAACCAGTTGATATGCATGTATTTTTCCTGTGGACAATTTCTTCAATTCGTCTGTACATACCCTGAGGATCCATTTTGTGTCGTTCTTCTATCTCTTTGCATTTTGTGTTCAGCCAAGCTTCCTTAGCTTCATTGCACCTATACCTGATTTCTTTGTTTATCTTCCAGTATATCTCCTCGTTTCTCTTTGCCTTCCTCCTTTTCTCCATTAGGCCCAAAATTTCATTAATCATCCAGCTCTTTTTTGCTTTTCTATTTGCCTTAGGAATTTCTTCACAAGCTTCATTTATAGAACTTCTCAACTTTGTCCATTGTTCCTCACAGTCACCAACGTCTTCCAGAGCACTGAATTTGTTTTGAACATGTACATTAAAATTTTGACGTATCATTTCATCTGTCTTTAAGAATCCAAGGTTTAGTTTGATGTTGCTTTTCGTCTGTTTCCTTTTCCTCAATTTCAGCCTAAACCTTCCCACTACAGGATTGTGGTCACTGTTGCAGTCTGCGCCTGGTAGTGTTTTTGCTGACAGTAAAGAAGTTCTAAATCTTTTGTTGATCAGCATGTAGTCAATTTGATTTTTGGTATTATCTCCTGGACTCATCCAAGTCCATTTTCTTCTGTTAGGCTGCACAAACCAGATGTTTCCTACTATGAACTCATTCATCTGTGCCCATTCTACAAGCTTCCCCCCTCTTTCATTTTGTGTACGAAGGCCATGAGGTACAACTATATCCTCCACCCTATCCTGTCCCATTTTAGCATTAAAATCTCCCATTATGACTGTAACTTCATGTGATTTACATTGGACCTTGGCCATCTCTAAAACTTCGTAGAAGTTGTCGATGTCTTCCTGAGTACTTGCGGATGTTGATGCATACACCTGTATGATGTTGATATCAAAAGGTTTCCCTTCGAATTTGACCAGTAAAACTCTGTCGGACACTGCCCAGTATCCCTTAACTGCTTTTGATTTGTCTTTGTCCATTATGATGCCTACTCCTCTTTCATGTGAATTACCACCAGAGTATATCACTGTATATTCTCCTGATGTTATCATGCCTGCCCCCTTCCATCTCATTTCCCCCAGTCCTAAAATACTGATGTTAAGCCTTTCCATCTCCATTTTGATGTTGTCTAATTTACCTTTCTGCAGCATTGTTCTGATGTTCCATGTTGCTACTTTGGTGTTGAATTTAATTTTGGTCGCAGTAGCTGACTGACGGTCTGGTGTCACCTGTGCCGCATGACAGTCCCTACCGGACGAAGGTGCTCCACAGGAGCACCTATTGACGTCGTTAACTTTCTTCTTTCTCTTTCTCCTGTCCATGGTTTTCCTGGGGAAAACTACGATGGTGGTTTCCCCTTGCCTTCCATCGGTTTTTTATTTTAGGGTTAACTCCCTTACCCTTACTCTCTCCCGAGATGTCCACAAGTCAGTGGAGCTATTTACCCATAGCTTGGGGATCTAGTTCGTGGGCACCAGGGCGTGTCCACACGCCGGTGGGCCTGCATGTCTCACGTCTGGGGGCCAGACCTCCTCCGAGTCCTACGAGATTCAGCCTGAGTCCGTGAGGTGCTCAGTTACCGCCTGTCGCCACGAGGAGGCACAGCGTAGGGCTTGCTGATGGAGAGGCTATGTACTGACAGGAAGAGACTTACGCCTTGCTCTTCTTTTCGCACAGCAGTGCTAGCCAGCGGTGCAGGCCGAAGCCGACACACTAGACGCATCACATCTGCCAATATAACATAACGGGCCAAATTAGTGTTCGCAGTGTTTTAAGTCTGAGCTCATTTCATACCGAAAGACGGAGTATGCAGACTGTGCAGCAACATGGTGTGAGCACAGTGTGGACAAAGCAACATCCATACAAGTATTCAATAACATTTGGAGGCTTCAAAACAAAAAACAAAACAAAAAAACAAAACGTCTGGGTCTGCTGGCTAATGGAAACATGAAAACACCCAGCATGTTCCTCTACTGAAGATGTAGATTCTGCTGCAACATAGTAGTGGAATGTGGTCATCTGGCCAAACAGCTTTAGTTCTCCTTGCCTCACTAATAACTCTGACTATTTGTAAGGCGCAGAGAGGTCCAAATGTGTTATGAAATACCGCTATCCAAAACTGATGTATAATTATAATAATGATAATGTTAACAACAATTATAACAACAATAATACTTGTAGTCACAATGATGTTAATAATAATAATGATATGACAATAATGACGATAATAATGATGATAATGGTGATGATGATGGTAATGATGATGATGATGGTGATTAATAAAAAAATTTAAAAAAAGAAAGAAAAAAAAAGAAAAAAAGATAATACCTATAATGACGACGACGATGATGATAATACTAATGATGATGATGATAATAACAATGACAATAATAATAATCATAATACACCATCAACAATAATACTAGTAGTAGCAATTAGAGTAACAATCATAATACAGATAATGATAATATCAAGATGGAGGAGAAGAAGAAGAAGAAAGTTGTATGCACTCGATTGCTGTGCAGAACTGCCAAAAGTTACCAAGCTGAGGCAGGTCAAATCGACAGACTATTCCTGACAATTGGTTCAGCAGAATATTTTACATTTTGACAATGTGTTGTGCATTTCAGTTGGCATTTCCTCTTCTGATCATTGACATACACCGAGGAAGGATGTCAGTGACGAGCAACGTGACCATGGCGGACATGTCCACTGTCACAGACAACAACCCTCCCTTTGTTCCTTGGGACAACCCTTACAACATTATCAGTGCTGAAACAAGGGCAACTGTAGAGAAGGTGCTCATTTGTGGTGCCACTGAGGTAAATGATTGTGTGTGTGTGTGTGTGTGTGTGTGTCTGTGTGTGTGTGTGTATGTGTATGTGTGCTTGCTTGTGTGTGTATGTGTGTTGTGTGTGTGCGTGTGTGTGTATATGTGGTGTGTGTGTTTGTATGTGTGTTGTGTTTTGTGTGTGTCTGTGTTTTGTGCGTGTGCGTTTGTGTGCCTGTGTGTGTGTGTGTGTGTGTGAGAGAGAGAGAGAGAGAGAGAGAGAGAGAGAGAGAGAGAGTGAGACAAAGACAGAGGCAGAGAGATATATGTATATACATAGAGAGAGAAAGAGACAGAGACAGAGACAGACAGGAGGAAGAAGTGGACTGTGCAATAATCATATCGATACTTACAATTCATCAAGTTGATACGTGAATATTGACCTTAGTAGTTTTATGCTGAAAGAGAGCTTTTCAGTGTTATATATGTGATGGTGTGGTGGTAAGGATGAAGGTGAGGACAGGAGGCAGAAGAGCGCAGATGGTAATGCAGCCTGGCAAGGAAGACCCGTGGAAGGCAGAGCCGGTGTTTCTTTCTTTTATTTTGACCCAAACGTTCAAGACCAGACCAGAGGAGAATGGCATCATAACGCTCACACTCATCCGCTTATATACTCGGCCAGTGAACCGCACAGACACCACCGCGAGTCTGCGGAGGAATCGACTCTTTGGGGCCCCTCAGAGGCCAGATCTGTGTTTCCTCGTGCAAATTCAGCGGTGTTTATCTTGCGATCCACATAACAAATATCATATTATATATCACAAAAAATCTACACAGCACATAGATTGTTGTGGTTTACATCATTTTACATAATATTCACTTAGATCGAAACTATGAGCGATTTAAGTCAAATGTTTACACTTTGTTGAAAGGGGTTTTAGCCGTATTTTTACGTATTTAATCAGTTGATATTAATCCATGAAAATATCAAATAAATGGGTAATTAGACAATAACCGAGAAGTTTATGTGGACATACTTCGAATAGGTAAATCAACCTCTTGGTGCTGAAATTGATCGATAAACAGGTGAATGAAAACACAACTCATCCTAATTTGGACACGCGCAGTCCGACCACAGTACGGAATGCCAGAATCTCTTCTAATACCTTACTGCTTAGCAATATTTTATTGCAGTATCAGTTCTGTTTATAAAAGGAGCAAAAATGTAAATGTAATTATGTATTCTAAATCAGACTTTAGACATTGTCGTGTGATTGATAATTAGATTCTACATCCCGGCAAGATGGCGGTCATTTTGGCGGTTTGTCGCACCTAGATTTGGCCTGAACTTTCTTTAATGCAACCTTAATATCTAATGATTAAAGGTGTGATGTGGTTCGAATGAAAGAGTTAGAATATCAACATTCTAATCGTGATCTTAAAATTTCCACAATTTATTTCATTATCTTACAAATTTCCGATTAACGTCATGGCTCATTGGTCGGAAATTTGGATCTATAGATCTAGTACCGAGCAAACGAACAACAAAATTATTGATTTCGGGGAAACGAGGGAAAATTTCACCTCGAGGACATTTCCCATAAGAAATACATACTTTTCTAGAATGCACAAGATACTTATTTCCTAGTTTTTAAGGGTTTAAATAGAATTTCCTAATATTATTGAGTATCACTGAACCAGGGGAAGTAATTATACTCAATATCGTTTGAGAAGAAAAAGACGTCACGGCTACATATAGAACCAGCATTGTTGTACGTGTGCGAGGCCTGGCCAATCAACAAGCAAAGTCAAAACAAGATGGAGGCAGTGAAGTGTTGTTTCTAAGAAGAATGTCAAGAGTTCCATGGACAGCATAGAAAACAAACGAGACAATCTTGATTACTGGGTTGCTATCGGTGTCCTTGGTGACCATTCTCTCTATTGACCGGTGTCTAGCAATCGCCTGCTGCTCAGAGTTGCTCATATTCTCACTTATAAACGAACTTTGGTTACTGTTGTAATACTACTAATAGTCTCCACCGTGACCAGTCTCATTCCCAGTTTTCCCGGTCACATGGGTAACTGACGCTGTTAGCAACCGTTCCATGGCACTGTTAAGCCTTCCACACTTTGCTCTCCCAAACAAGGTTTAGAGAGATGGTTATCTATTACAGGATGGTGGTAATTGCTTCAGTTTTGCACCTGTGGTCATCCATCCATGAAGCATCCCCACAGCCAGGCTGGACCCAGTATTAAAAATATGTAGGCAAGGTAAAACATAGGCTGGGTAGGGCCTCAGGACCTGCCCAGCTCGTGGGTTTCTGTGCAGGCTTAGATCTAAGACTTGTGGCATGATCACTACCATATGGCACCTGTGACGTTAGTGCACATAAAATTCATTCTGAGCGCGGAGACGTCATCTTGAGAAACTGAAACTGAAACTAAAACTGTGGTCATCGGTTGTTCCATTACTATTAAAAACCCTCAGAGCTGCTGCAGATTCAGAGCAAACATGTGAGACGAAAGGTTTTACCACTCATACATTCAGATCACAGTCATGTTATTGTTTATCAGCATGGTGATGGCGTTTTGTTTAATACCTGATGTCGTTGTAATTTTTGTTTTATTGATCGTTCCAGACTTCTACACTTTCAAAACACCACACTAGTTTTGTTGTCTGTCAATACTGTATTACACCACACTAGTTTTGTTGTCTGTCAATACTGTATTACACCACACTAGTTTTGTTGTCTGTCAATACTGTATTACACCACACTAGTTTTGTTGTCTGTCATTACTGTATAACACCACACTAGTTTTGTTGTCTGTCATTACTGTATATTCTTTGCTCGGAGTACTAATTCAGTAACCAGTTTTTTCCCTGTATGAGCTGCTCAGCTCTAAGTCCTGAGCGGCTCTAAGGGAAACGCATCCTTGCAGACAGAGGTGATCTTGAGATGCTGATGCTGACCAGATGCATGTTACAGTTTCAGTTTCAATTTCTCAAGATGACGTCTCAGCGCTCGGAATGAATTCCATATGCACTAACGTCACAGATGCCATGTGATGGAGAAGATCCAAAATGATCACGGCACAAACCTTAAGCTTGCACATAAACCCATTGCTGGCCATGTCTTGAGGTCCTACCTAGGTAGTTCCATAACCCTGGGGTCGTAGGGGAGCGAGGTGGTACAGACTTCAACTTTTCCATGGGCCAGGACCTTTCCCTCGCTTCAAATTCATATTCATATTCACTTTTTCTTTACCAAGACTTCAGAAAAGCAAGAAGGGTAATTGGTCTTTAAGGGGTGGGGCCCGGGAAATCAACCTATCTCTCCAATGTTTTATACCAAGGCAGCCAGACAATGCCCTGCTCTTCACGATTTTTAGCTGCCGTGGGATCATTAGCATGCGCAGGCAGAAGGCACACGGGTCCGACTCGTTTTTCGTCCCCTTCCGAAAGACTAGACGTTCAGTTCGATTTTACAGTCAAACTGAGGAGAAAAGTCGAGACCTGTACGGGGAGAGAACCCTGAAACCTCGTGTTTAGTTATTGGCAGGCGAACGTCTGAACCATTCAACCACTCTTCTCCTTGACCAGATGCACGTTACTTGATAAACAATTTCCCTAGTGTAGTTATCGGTATCTTCACAGCAGGTAACTTTCTTTGGCAATACACCCAGCATATCCGCTTTATTCAGACAGAAATCTCATCTCCTGAAAATGCTTCAGAGTGCACGCAAACAAGACCAGCCCGCAACATAAAAAGTGGCCTGTTCACCGCCCATTGTGATGCCTCAATCATTCTGGTGGTGTCAGCTTATTGTTTCACAGGTCATTTCTCCCTCCCTCACACTCCCCATTTCAAGACCTTGCCAGTGTATAGGATTTTGCACGAGCTCAAGGAGTCTTTAGATAACTGCTGGCAGATTTGTGTGGACCGCATATGGAGTTGTCAGAGTATGATGCATCTCTCTTGAACAAACTCCCAAATTTACCGGGAGTATCCAGGCAATTCAAACTCAGACCTTCCGATGTGAAGTGTAACACCCTAGCTAACTAAGATATTAAGGCCGTCATGCATTTATGTATAAAGTGTCTATATGTTACGTATGCGTATGTTAACTGAAAAAAAGGACAGGGGTTAGCCTGTCCCTTAGAAATCAAGAGCCATGTTTTTCCTGCGCAAGCTGGTCAGTTTTGCACCGAGATGTGGTTTCTAAGAAGAATGTTGCGAGTTCCATGGACAGCAAAGAAAACAAACGAGACAGTCTTGATGGAGGCAGACACAAGCAGATCATTCATAAGGAAGATTAGGAAAAGACAGGCAACATTTATAGGCCATTTTATGAGAAAAGGGGATTTGGAGCACCTGGTCACAACGGGAAAGCTGGAGGGAAAGAGAACACCGGGTAGACCCAGGGAAAAATGCTGGACGGACTTGCAGAGTGGCTGGGGACAGGGAAGATGGAGGAGATGCTTGAGGCAACAAGAGATAGTGACAGATGGAAGTCCATGATCGCCAACGCCATGCGGCAAGGCACCTGATGATGATGATGAAGCTGGTCAGTGATACCGTTAGTGTGGGTTGTAAAACAAGCGTGTTGTCTCAGTTTTTCCCTTGTTGAGGATTCATCACTTCTCAGACAGATAATTGCCAACATGCATCCTCGTCTTTGTTGTTACATTTTTTTCGTCTTCTCAGTGTTGACATATGGATATGGTGAAGTCAGAACAGAATATATCGATCATGTATGTGTGCATGTATCTCGCTCTGTATATCAAGCTATGTATACAAATAGTACATATACTCACATACATACGTAAATTTCTGTCTGTACATACATGTATAGATATGTGTATATGTATCTGTATATATATATATATATATACATACATATATACACACACACACACATATATATATTATATATATATATGTGTGTGTGTGTGTGTGTATGTGTGTGTGTGTGCGTGTATGTGTATGTAAGCATATGTAAGTATGATATATATATATATACATATATATATATATATACATATACACACGTGTGTGTGTGTGTGTGTGTGTGGTGTGTGTGTGTGTGTGTGTGCGTGTGTATGTAAGCACACGTAAGTATGTATTGTTAACATGTATATATATGTGAATAAACTGAAAGAATGTCCCATGTGTCATTAACCCTTTTTGTCGGGATGAAAAGAAGAGAATAGACCACATTTTTTTTTGCGATTATACTGTTTACAACGAGTATATTTTTAAAGAATCATATTCCAAATAGAAAAACAACTCGTCTCAAATCTACCCCCAAACTCAATGAAACGCCAGAAAGAAAGGAAGCTGAGGCTAACGGGGGTTCAGACTGACCATCTGTTATCATCTTGACCTTCTAGGATGATCAACCAAAGTTCCTTTGTCCACAGGTGGTGATGATTCTGGGCATCCCTGGAAATGTAATCAACATAGCGGTATTTGCCCGTCAGGGTCTAAAAGATCGGGTCAACTTAATGTTGTTCTGCCTAGCCCTGGTGGACTTACTCAACCTTCTCTGTTACTTTTCCATCAACATCGCCTGCTTCATCGAGCCTGTGGATCCAGTGCTGGCATGGAATGTGAAAACTGTGCAGCTTGCTTCCGTCCTGTACATCAATCTGATTACCGCCATCATATCTGTAGCCATTGTCACGATTCTTTCCGTGGATCGGTGTCTGGCTGTAGTTATTCCCTTCAAAGTTGGTCGCATTCTGACGTACAAACGAATTGTTTTCATCATCACTCTAGTCACTGTTGCAGCCCTTGTTATTTTTGGTCCCGGCTTGTGGTTAAATTCCATCACCTGGGTAACTGACCCCATTACCAATCGTCCCAAAGCCAATTTAGTGCCTGCAGCATTTGCTCTCCAGCATCCACTATACAACAAAGTTATGGGTCTTTTTACCACAGTGGCAAAAACAGTCATGGTTCTAGTAGTGGTCATCAGCTGTTCCATAACTGTCAAAACCCTCAGAGCTGCCACCATATCAAGAGCGGAGATGTCAGAAATGAAACTCAACAAGTCAGAAATTCAGATCACAATCATGTTGCTGTATGTCTGCATGGTAATGGTGATCTGTGTCATCCCTTACCTTTTGAGTGCAATGGTGTACTCGATTATTCCAGACTTCTTCATGTTCAGAAAGTATCACAACATTTTTGTCGTTTGCCAGTATGTCATCTTTTTTACCCGGTGTTTGAACTCTGCGTCCAATTTCTATATGTATGCGCTGCTCAGCTCAAAGTTTCGGGCAACACTCAACAAGCTGTTCCCGTGCCGACAGAAGAGAGACGCTAAAGCTGAACAAGCGGGAAAAGCAAGTCACATCACCAAAATATCCCAAAGCAAAATCATGAATGACAAACCATAAAAAGTAGCTTTCACCTTATTTCCACTGTAGTGATTCCACATAGGATATTTCTCCAGAAACTGAAACTGTTGTTTTTAATGTTAGGTGTTGAACGTCTTCATTGTACATGTAAAGTAAGATTGCAACATAGCTACCAGATAATTGCTGTGCATGAATGAAGTGACCGCACAATTCCAAACATACTGTGTAGTCAGTTGACAATTAAAGGCGATGAGTGGAATTGTAATACAAGTTGATCCATTTTGTTTTTGTACTGGCCCGTTGCTGCTCCCCTTTGGTGGCGTTGACCCACCGTTGATCATTCAGGCTTTTCAGCGAAACACCACACTTCAATTCATGTAAAGTCCATGTGTCAGGAAGTCAGTGGCAGGTGGCAATGTCAAATTACAGTCACTTTTACAGTATGAGTTTGCACTCGCGTGAATCTCTCACCGAACTATAGCAACAGACGTTCATCCATAAACAGATGATATTTTTGCCGGCACATTCATGAGCAGAATATTTTTACTGGTATATTTTGCAAGTGACTTATCAGTACCAGATCTGGACTTTGAGCAAAGCACTAGAGAGAAAGATCACAACCTGTGACCTGAGATGTCTCAGACAAACAGCAGGCAAAACCAATTAGTGTCATGATTAGAAACGAAGAGATTCGACGGATTCAAAAGACTGCTGGAAAAAACATGTCATCCATTACATAACATACCAGCAGATCAGGTGGTTGGCCATCTGATGAGGACTGAGCCAGCCAGCCCTTCGAGCCTACAACATCAGACACTCAGGATTCAGATCCATGGAAAGACTGCAGCAGAGCTAGATAGATGGACTGGCAGACACATTCCACATACATAACATGGATCCATGCCAGGCTTTCCGTTCACTGGTACAAGTGGATGTGAAAAGTGAAGTGCATTTTGCATTGAGTTCTCCTTACACTGTTCGTTGCCAGGTGTTCTCTGACCTTCTTTTTTCCGTATTCTTTTTGGTGTTTATTGAAGGTCAGTCCTTCAAGTTTACAGTAAACTAGAAGAAAACAAAAATTATGGTCAACATCTACATCAAAGACCTAAATAAAAAAAAAGTAAAGATCGAAAATGAAGAGCCAGAAAAGGTTGACCACGACATCTACTTAGGCCAATGCATCTCAGCAGGATCCTCCTCCAAAGAGAAAGAAATCAAACGTAGGATAACCCTTGGCTGGCAAGCGTTTGGAAAAGCAACTTCGGTTTTCAAGAATGACAGAATTCCAGCTGTCCTGAAACGAAAAGTCTACGACTAATGCATTCTGCCCACACTCAGCTACGGTGCAGAAACGTGGAATGTAACGAAAAACTGGCTTTGAAACTAAGAACCATGCAGCGAGCACATGAAAGAATCATGCTTGGTATCATCTGGAAAGATCACAAAATGGATCAGTGGATCAGAGAAAGAACATAAGTGCGAGACATCCTGGAAACCATTAACAAACTGAAATAGAGCTGGGCAGAACATCTCATCCGGAGAACAGACAATCGTTGGAAAAACCACGTTCTGGATACCAAGAGACGGCGCTCACAATACAGGAAGACAGAAAACTAGATGGAGAGACGACCTGAATAGATTTGACGAGAACTGAAGAGGAAAAGCGCTGGAACAAAATGAATGGAAGTAGCTGGAGAAGATCTATCTATCTATCTACCTTTCTATCTATCTATCTATCTATCTATCTATCTGTCTATCTATCTATCTATCTATCTATCTGTCTATCTATCTATCTATCTATCTATTTATCTATCTGTCTGTCTGTAAGTTGTCGATGTGTATGCTGTCAAATGCTTTCTCAAAGTGCACAAAGTTGACGTAGAGCTGCCTCTACCATTCTGTCTGTGCTTTTGAAATTTCACGGGGTGAGTAATTTATTAATGGTCGATACATTCTCTTCACAAAGACCTGCCAGTTATTTCCTCAGTTGTTTGTTTACTGCATCTGAGATTCGTAGAATGATGATTTTTGCAAAGATGTTTGCTTAAACTTAACAAAAGGTTAATTCTTACTGCAGTTTCTCAAGGCATCTTTCTTCGGAATCTTTACGGTAGCGCCGTTTATCTTGCTGTTTGGTTGCTTCCTGTCTCTCCTATATACAGGTAGAAAGAAACTCTAGGGAGAGCTAGACAACAGAAGGTCTTCAGAGAAGTAACCCCCTTTAGACAAGTGTTTCGGCCCTGAATTCCTTACACTCTCGGGGGGCCGGGCCACATCCAGGTCATGACTCCTGGATGCCCTTCTGCTGTTGTCTATTTTTTTTTTTTTTTTTTTTTCCCACGCCGGGGATCGAACCTGGGCGATTCTGCGCTTCAGAACTGCGGTACGCGGTTTTACCAATGTGCTAACGGGGCACACATCATCTGTAGGGAATTTAATCCTTATGAAGTTCACTTTTTTGGTTCCTCCTTGCCCAGATCCAGCTTGAGCTCCTTTCTGCTGCCTCTGCCATCGCTTTAAGGGCTCTAGTCATCTTCTTCCCAGAAATGGCGAGTTGTTTCATGAGATCATAAGCGGAGGTGCCCACAAACCCTCTTGCCCCGACCTCTATGGCGAAGATTTTGACCCGCAGACCTGACATGTACTTGTAAAGAGTGGCTCAAGCAGTTTGGCTAGGAGTTCTTGGTCTTCTTGTTCAAGTCGGTGCTAAGGTTGTCCTGTTTGGACGCTTTTCTGTTTTTGAGCCATCTGATGGCTGAGATTATTTGTTCCTTCTCTGGTGGCGTAATATCGATATAAGGTCAGTTTCTGCTTCTTGTATGTTAATTTCTGTCGTTGGAGGTCATCATCATCATGTGCCCTGCCGCATGGCGTTGGCGATCATGGCCCTCCACACGAATCTATCCCTTGTCGCTGCAAGTACATCTTCCACCCTCTCTGTTCTCATCCACCCTGCAAGTCCGTCCAATATTTTTCTCCCTGGGTCTACTTGGTGTTCTCTTTCTCTCCACCTTTCCTGTTGTGACCAGGTGTTCTAATTCCCCTTTCCTCATAATATGTCCTATAAATGTTGCTTGTCTTTTCGTAGTCTTCTTTATTAATGATCATCTTGTGTCTGCTTCTTTCAAGGCTGTCTCATTTGTTTTCTTTGCTGTCCATGGAACTCTCAACGTTCTTCTCAGTTGCCTCAATTTTGTTCTGACTTCGCGTGTTGACTGTCCACTCCTCACAACTGTACAACAGTATCGGTTCCATATAACCTTCAAGGACTCCCTTCCTGGAGTTGGTGGTGGCCTGTTATGAACTTAACCGAAGTGCTCAGCCTGTCTGAGTTTCTGTTCTGCTTCTAATGTAGAAGTCTTCCTTGCTTGTCCGTGATCTGTGTGTTGGTGGGACCGTGTTATTTGCCACAGGCATTCTTAGTTGTACACTTTTACCTGTTCTTTTTTCTGGTTGCATCTTTCGTGCTTTCTTACAAAGCTGGCCCTGTGTGCCCGCTAAGATGTTTTTGCCATCATCGTCATAGTTTGATTGGCTTCCTTGCATGTGTACTTGGTATCTCTTCGACTTGGTCTCCTTGAGTTCTTTAATTCTGTGCAGTATATAAAGCTGAACACCAACAATATCAAAAGGCCATTTTCTTTTGGGAATCAACAATATTCGTGAGCAAACCCATGACACTTTCGAACATAATAACAATAATGATGATGGCAAAAATAGTAATAATAATAAATTATATTGATGAAACAGTAACAATACTAATACTAATAACTATAGTAATAGTGGTGATTACAATAATGATGATCATGATGATGATGATAATAATAATAATATGTGATGATAATTATGATAATGATAACAACAGTCATAATCACAATAATGAAAATCATAAACAGAGATAAAATGAAAACACACACACACACACACACACACACACACACACACACACACACACACACACACACACACACACACACACACACACACACACACACACACAATCTCACACAAAAAGAACCTGGCTGGTATAGATGCTGAACTTCCGCCTTCCAACCTGAATGCAAGACTACGAGTCTGCCTTGAGAAAAAACCCCCAACTTAATGCATGTTACATCCAACCCACCAATCTGTGAATGAATACCTGACCCTCCTAGGGGTGGGGGTAAATAAACGAGCGAGCGAGAAGAGATCGACACCACCCTCATAATGCTGGCCTCCCAAGACAAAACTGGAAATTTCTACAACCTCATTCCCATACGAATTGAGACTTACAAGACAACCATTACATTCCAAAAGCCCATCGCCAAAATAGGAAGATCAGTACATGTATACTGATTTACAATTTCAATACAACACTGAAAGCCAAACTGATTTCTATAGAATAACATTATAACTCAACGGCAGCTTCGAAATCTGATAGGTCTTAAACGCGAAATAAGATGTAAGTGTGAAAGTTTAATTTATCAACCATTTATCGCCAGATGAACTAATGTTGTACTGACAAAATAGTACATGATTACTGAAAGGATAAAGCAAAAAAAAAAAAAGTATATATATAATCTTAAGTGAAAATCATAATCTTAAGTGTATAAGTGAGAGGGGAATATTAGGACAAGGAATTAATGGCAACAGTTATAACTTGATAGTGCATCATGTGACATACACATAATCATGTTTTTAATTATAAAATGCAAGTTGTCCACTTTCATATTCATTTCTTTTGTCACAGTCGATTGATCATGTGAAACTCCGAGCGCGCCACCACAGTGCAGCACGTCCGACTTTTTTTTTTTAATATTTTTTTTTTACCAAGACTTTAGAAAGGCAAAAAGGCTAATTGGCCTTCAAGGGAAGGAACTTGGAAAATCAACCTATCTCTCCAGTGTCTTTTTAATCCATGACAGCCGGGCGAAAGCCCTGCTCTTCGGGATATTCAACTGCCGTGTGATCTTTAGCGTGCGCTGGCCAGAAGGTACACGGGTCTGACTCGTTTTTCGTCCACTTCCGAAGGACCAGACGTTCGGTTCGATCTTCCGGTCAAAACTGAGATGAAAAGCCGAGGCCCCTACGGGGAACAAACCCTTGAACCTCGAGTTTAGATATTGGCAGGCAAACGTCTGAACCATTCTGCTACTCCTCTCCCTATAATATAATCATTTTATGAGTT
>CM060315.1:31833186-31840686 GCA_030674185.1 Monoplex corrugatus | reverse complement strand
TTCTCCTCCGCATAAAATCCTAACCTCACTCAACCCCCCCCCCCTTCTGCAGCCTGTCTCCGCTCGGAGGGGAATCACATGGTTATAATATATAATTGTATATGCTATGCTCTCTATAATTTTCCATTGCTTTTATTCTTGCTTTTATTGCTTTTATTCTTTCTCCCCATTTATAGCCATGCGTGTGTGTGAGTGTGTGTGTGTGTGTGTGTGTGTGTGTGTGTGTGTGTGTGTGTGTGTGTGTGTGTGTTGTGTGTGCGTGCGTGCGTGTGTGTGCGTGCGTGCGTGCTTGCGTGTGTGTCTGCTTCAGCGCTTAGATTTGATTTTATCAAGATTTTGCGCTATATAAATATTGTAATTATTAATTATTATTATTATAGTATTACTATTATCATTATTATTGTTATATTACTATTATCATTATTCTTATTATTTATTTGTATTACTATCATCATCATCATTGTTATTATTATTATTATCATTAGTGGTAGTAGTAGTAGTAGTAGTAGTAGCAGCAGCAGCAGTAGTAGTAAAAGTAGTATTGTTGTTGTTATTATTATTACCACCATGATCATCATCACCATCACCATCATTATCATCATTGCTGTTTTGTTATCCTCCTCCTCCTCCTCATAATCATTATACACTAATTATTATCATCTATTTTTCTTGTTTTTATAATTGATGTTATTGTCGTTATATCATCATTATCATCATCATCATGATCGTAGTCATCATCATCATCACCACCACCAACAGTAGCACCAACAGCAGCACCAGCAACAACAGCAGCATCTCAGCATCATCATACAGAGCTGTTCTTGCACAGAGCTGTGTTCCAAACTCAATAGCACTCACTGTGCATTACACGTACCATGAGACTTTTGAGTGGAACACGGAGAACTCATGTTAAGGCCAGCTGTCCTCGGCGCCACTTTGTTCTTGTACAGGCACTGATATGACTCATAGAATATTTCATATGCATAATTGATGTTGTGCATGCCTATACACACGAAGGGAGTGGGGATGGGATTTAGGCACAAACAGGTTTTTACACATGTTGGTAAGGGGAGATAGGAAAAATCTCCACCCTTTACCCACCAGGTGGAGGTATCTAGGCGGATCGAACCCAGAATCCCCCGACTGGAAACTTGACGTTTACCCACTTAGCTACCATGCCCGTCTGGGTCTGTGCAAGTGAAATGTAACACCAAGTTTGTATCCAAAAGTATTACTAGTCAACAAGCAGAAAATCATTGCTGGCTTTTTTGTCTTTTCTTTTCTCTTTCGTCTTTTGCAGGATGGAGAGGAGTGGGAGGAGATGGTGAGTAAAGGGAAACTACTGACATACAGATACACATGTGCAAAAACTCAGGAATCAGGTGTCGATATGATCAATCACCCTATTTTCAAACAGGAGTCAGAGAGTTTAAATCACAAAATAGTCAAACCATAACATTTCTTTTTCTTTCTTTCTTTTCTTTGTAACCTTTTGATGGATGTCTTGAGTTACTAGCTCAATGGATGTAACATGTGGGCGAAATGATATTTCTACTAATACGATCACATTCTACTGTTCGGTTGCTTGTCTGAAGATGGACAATTTGGCCTGTATAATGTAATGTTTCGCAGTTGTGTCATGCCTCTTTTCCTTCTGGGCCAGGGGAGGGTACCTGTTATGTATGTAAATGTGTGTAATGCTTTAAACAAAAACAACAGTAACAGTAAAAGTACAGACTGTACACAGTCACTCAAGTCTCCATTGTCAGTTCAACTGAGTTTAACTCTATCAGTCCTTAAGGAAATTAAGCAGTGCCACCACAGGTTCGTAACAAACACGAACACAAACGCAAACGCAAACTCAACAGACACAATCATATCCATAAGGAATTAAAACTTTTCAAATAAAAGAAGTCACCCATAATGTCCGTGGACACACACAAACCTTGAAATGTCTTCCACAACGACTGTGACACTTGGGCATTGTTTGCTGACTCAGGGAAAAGAATTCACGCCTTGAAGAAATTTCCTTCTGTGTCCTACCTCGAAACAGGAACAGGGAGTAGGTACAGAAATGGATCCTCACGTTGGCGGGTCGACGTACATGTTTTCTGGCAACAATGAAGAGACCAAGCAATAACAAAAACCACAATAACATGTCCACGCGATATGCCAAGCGAAAAAAACACAGACACGTAGACGGACGGACGGACACAGACAGACAGACAGAAAAAAACGGCATCTGTCTCCCTTGCGCAACACACACACACAGACAGACAGACACACACACACACACACACGCACGGACACACACACACTCACACACACACACACATATGCACACCATAGCATAGACCTGTACACACAAGCATTCGCCTGTTTAAACAGACAGACAGACAAACACACACACACACACACACACACACACACACACACCATAACACAAGACAGACACGTAGGTATATAATTATGCATTATCAGCAAATGCACATACATAAAGTACACTCAGAGAGAGAGATAGAAGGGGAAAGAGAGAGAGAGAGGAGAGAGAGAGACAAACAGACAGACATACAGATAGAGAGAGAAGGAGAGAGAGAGAGGAGAGAGAGACACAAAGAGAGAGAGACAGACAGACAGACAGAGAGGGAGAGAGAAAGGACAGAGAGACAGAGAGAGAGAGGCAGACAAACAGACAGATATACAGATAGAGAGAGAGGGAGAAAGAGAGGGAGAGAGAGAGGAGAGAGAGAGAGAGAGGGAGAGAGAGAAAGAAAGAAAGAAAGAGAGAGAGAGAGAGAGAGAGAGAGAGAGAGAGAGAGAGAGAGAGAGAGACATACCACCTCACCGACAGATTACAATTGAAAGAAGCCTGGGCATAAACTCTACGTGCTGGAGAGATCTTGATGTTCCACATAGCGTATGGGTTCTCTACAGCACAGGTCTGCAAGTCAACAAGTCATTGACTTTTCACACATTTCAAGGCCATTCAGAAAAGAAAAAAAAACATGAAAACTGAAATGGTAAGCCAGAGTTATTTCATAAGATCAACGGGCCTGCCAAAAATCCATTCTTCTTTGAACAATGCCGGGGGAACAAAAAAACACACGCTTATAACGTCAAAGAGCCGTTCTGATTGAACTTCTGAATAAAGTCAGAAGCCTCAGAAACAGATACAGTTTGGTGCCAACTGATTTTACTGCCCAAACGATCACGGCGGTCATACCCTAGGCAAAAGCAACTCAAAAATATCGAAGAAGAATGAAAAGGGAAGCAAGCGTAATTTCATCCCCCAAATACCAGCTGCGTTCGTTTTAACTTGCGCTGACGATCAACACTTTGTAACAGATCTATACAGCTCGTCCCGTTCCGAAAAACTGGTAACGTTAACACGCAGCCTGCTCCCGACAAAAGCGCGAAAGAATAATAACAGGAAGACACTTGCAGAGAAAACCGATGCTGCTCTAATCGGAAGTGAAGTAAACACTTCTTCACTACCGCTTGAATGGTTCTTTAGAAATAGATTTCCATATAGCCTAGCCTGGAGGCAGACATGCGTGTAGATTTCTGTATAGACTAGAGGCAGACTGTTGCACATGTGGGTAGATTTGTGTATAGACTGAGGGATGACTGTTACACATGCGGGTAGGTTTGTGTATAGACTGAGGATGACTGTTACACATGCGGGTAGGTTTGTGTATAGACTGAGGATGACTGTTACACATGCGGGTAGATTTGTGTATAGACTGAGGTAGACTGTTACATGTGGTATAATTTCTGTATAGACTGAAGGAAGACTGTTACACATGTCGGTAATTTCTGTATAGACTGAAGGAAGACTGTTACACATGAGGGTAGATTTCTGTATGGACTGAAGGCAGACTGTTACACATGTGGGTAGATTTGTGTATAGACTGAAGGAAGACTGTTACACATGTGGGTAGATTTGTGTATAGACTGAGGAAGACTGTTACACATGTGGGTAGATTTGTGTGTAGACTGGAGGAAGACTGTTACACATGTGGGTAGATTTGTGATAAGACTGGAGGCAGATTGTTTACACATGTGGTAGATTTGTGTATAGACTGGAGGCAAACTGTTACACATGTGGGTAGATTTCTGTATAGACTAAAGGCAGACTGTTACACATGTGGGTAGATTTCTGTATAGACTGGAGGCAAACTGTTACACATGTGGGTAGATTTATGTATAGACTGAAGGAAGACTGTTACACATGTGTGTAGATTTCTGTGTAGACTGGAGGAAGACTGTTACACATGTGTGTAGATTTCAGTGTAGACTGGAGGAAGACTGTTACACATGTGGGTAGATTTCTGTATAGACTGAAGGAAGACGGTGGTCTCATCAACTTTTCGTCGCTCACATCTAGATATTTAGCATGGATAGACACTGACCACTTTGCTTTGTCGATGGATACGTTCCAAACTACGTATGTTAGAATACCACAGCAATTCCAAGAAACACACTAGTTTTTGTTTTTTTTGCAAGGGAGGACACCGACCACTACACCTGATAAAAGGATGCGTTCTACAGTATAACTGGTTGATGGCACACCTCATCCATTCCAACACAAATAGTGAACATATGAAGTATTCAGGAGTTCGGGTGTAGATCTATCACAACTCTGGTTCACAGAATATCCACTATCAACACAATCCTACCTTACAAATCTCGTTCAACACCAAATACTTTTAACGTGGCACTCATGGAACTTCCCGAGTTTCAACATATTTTTATTTCCCTCCCGAGCAGTCTGCTAGAAAAAAAAACACAAAAACATTGTACTATCTCTCCCCGTGACGTCACGGGAACATTGACGTCATCTGGATGATGTATTGACTTCGCGTGTTTACATTCCGTATTTGGTCCATACATTACTCCATGCACCCAGACACACACCACACACACACACACACACACACACACACACAAAATGTGCACATGACAACCACACACACGCAGAAGCACTGATTTATCGCACATACACACACTATGGGAACACACAGTCATACACGTGCACGAATTAATACATAACGATAGCATCTAACCACACACCACGCATCAGACACGCATGCGATCAACGCAGTTCACGTTATAACACGCGAAAAAAAAAAAAAAAAAAGATGGAAAGAGGCAGTTGCAGAATTCATTGTCGGGAAAAGAGGTGGATTTAAAAGCACAAAGGATAGGTGATAGACGAAGGGAGAATGGAAGTTTTATTCCAGTCCCGAAACAGCCAAAGAACGCTCGCCGACAGTTGATAGTTTAAATCTAGGAATCTGAAGGGACAGAGTATCTGAAGCTGAGCGCAACGTGCGAGTTGGCGTATAAAACATTGATGTTGTCACAAAGGAATGATGGAGCAGACTGGTGAATAGACTTGTAACACAAGGTTATGTTCAGTTCTGTGATGTTGTCACAAAGGAATGATGGAGCAGACTGGTGATAGATGTGTAACACAAGGTTATGTTCAGTTCTGTGATGTTGTCACAAAGGAATGATGGAGCAGACTGGTGATAGATGTGTAACACAAGGTTATGTTCAGTTCTGTGATGTTGTCACAAAGGAATGATGGAGCAGACTGGTGGATAGATGTGTAACACAAGGTTATGTTCAGTTCTATTCAAAACAGGCAACGAGTACAGACAGCGAAGGAGAGGGCTGACATGATCAAACTTTTTCTTTATGAAGACAAGACGAACAGCTGAGTTTGTTTGCATTGCAGACAGAGGAGAGAAGAAGCTGGTAGTCCAGAAAGGAGAGAGTTACCGTAATCAAGACGAGACAAAGTAAGAGATTTCACAAAGTTAGATACAGCCTCAGTTGGAATATATCTTCGAATGTAACCAATGTGCCGAATCTGACAGTAACCCGATTGGCAGGTCTGCGTTAGAAACTTCTGCTTATAAAGTATTGTCCGAGGTCACAGCCAGGTTCTTGACAGAATCAGCGAGAAGGATGACGTTGTCACCTAGCTAGATAGTATTCAGTGTAATAGAGGCTGCTGATGACGATGACGACGACGGCGATGATGATAATGAGGACGACGATTATGATGAAGAAGATGATGACGATATTAATCGTAATGATAAAAACAGTGATAAACTGTTACTATGATTATTTACAACAATGGTAATGATACTGATAATGTTAACGACAATAACAATAACACAAGTAGCAGCAACAACAGTAACAGCAACAGCAGCAGCAAAAAGCCTGCATGTATAGTTCCAACAAAAGAAGACAAGCGTTCATCTTTTGATGTTATAAAGTGCCAGAAGTAGCTTTGATCTTTGATCAACCCCCCCCCCCCCCACCAACGAACAAACACGCAACTAACCAACCAACCAAGCAACTAAACAGAGAGACAGACAGACAGACAGACAGAGAGACAGACAGACAGACAAACAAGACAAAGCAAGTCAAATCAAAGATAAAAACCAAACCAAACCTAACCAACTCCTTTCTCCCCCCCCCCCTGCCCCCGGCACTTGTAAAAGTCATAGTTAACTCGATTGTTTGTAAATCCGACACAAGCCGATACGCAGAATATGCGAGTACCTGGCATCTTCTCGATCTGAACAATTCTCCCATTCTGGGAAAAAACAAAACAAAAACAAAAAAACAAAAACAAAAACGAACAACGAAAAAGAAAAAGCAACACAGAAGAAAATCGTAAAAGCGGAAATAAAAAGAAAAATAGAAAAAAAAACCCCAGCCTTTTAAGACACCAGACGTGCATTACGTGCACAGTCTAATAAGCTGGCGCGCGCGGCGTGATCGACGTAAGCCACGTGCAGTTTCGGCCTCGTGCAGGCAGTGTCGCTGCTACCAACCACCTCACTCCCCCTCATCTTTCTTTCTTAGTTTACCTCCCCTCCTAACCTCTTCACACTTGGGGTGGTTCCCCCCCCCACCCCCACCCCCACCCCCCGTTTTCTTCCACTTCTTCTTCTGCCAGTTCTGCTTCCCATCTTGTCGTCATAAATTTTTCTTCCTGCCTCACGTCGTTTTTTTTTTTTTCCTCTAGTTTTCTTTTCTCTTCTTTTTCATTTTTCCTGTTTTTCTTTTGTGCCCCCCTCTATCCTCGCCTCTGTTTTAAAAAAATTAGAGAGGCACATTTATATCATCATTATGCGCTCAAAGGCTTGTGTGTGTGTGTGTGTGTGTGTGTGTGTGTGTGTGTGTGTGTGTGTGTCTGTCTGTCTGTGTGTGTGTGAGTGCTGTGTGTGTGTGTCTGTGTGAGAGAGAGAGAGAGAGAAAGGGGGGGAGAAAGAGAGAGAGAGAAGGGGGGGGGGAGAAAGAGAGAGAGAGATGTCTGTGCGTAGTACGAAAGAGTGTCAGCATGGATATTTTTTGTTTGTTTTGTTTTTAGCTATTAATGAACGGATCTTCATCAAATTTTGACTGCATGTTCGATTAATTCCTAGACCGTCGTGTGTGTGTGTGTGTGTGTGTGTGTGTGTGTGTGTGTGTGTGTGT
>CM060315.1:31820686-31825686 GCA_030674185.1 Monoplex corrugatus | reverse complement strand
GTTGGTTGGTGGTTGGTTGGCTGTGTGGTTGGATGGTTGAATTGATTGGTTGGTTGGTTGAATGATTGATCGAACGATTGAATGATTGATTGAATGAATGATTAATTGATCAAATGATTGAATGATTAATTGATTGAATGAATGATAGATTGATAAAATAAATGAATGATTGATAGATAGATGGAATGAATGAATGAATGATTGATTGAATGATTGATTGATGAATGAATGAATGAATGAATAATTGACTAATTGAATGATAGAATGATTGAATGATTGATTGGTTGAATGAATGATTGATTGATTAAATGACCGATTGAATGAATGAATGATTGACTGATTGAATGATAGAATGATAGACTGATCGAACGATTGATTGATTGATTGATTGTGATTGATTATTCATTCATTGATTGAATTAGTTTTATTTCAGCTTCCACCTCAGGTGATTTGGCCGACAGGGAATAACCACCGCAAGGAAATCGGGTGGGATGAGGTGGGGGTGGTAGGACAGGTGATTTAATCTCCACACTGACACCACCAGAACGACAATTGACCTGGCAGTAACAAGGGCAGTTAAGTCGAGCACCCTGGATTTGAACTCAAAACTTCTGGCACAGAGAAAGAGAAAAAGAAGAGAGAGAGAGCGAGAGAGAGAGAAGGAGAGAGAGAGAGAGAGAGAGAGAGAGAGAGAGAGAGAGACAGACAGACAGACAGAAAGACAGTTAGACAGAGAGAGTACATACCCAGAGAGAGAGAGAGAGACAGACAGACAAACAGATAAACAGACAGACAGACAGACAGACAGACAGACAAACAGACAGACAGAGAGAATACATACCCGAGAAGAGAGAGAGAGAGAGAGAGAGAGAGAGAGAAGAGAGAGAGAGAGAGAGAGAGAGAGAGAGAGAGAGAGAGAGAGAGAGAGAGAGAGAGAGAAGAGAGCACAATCTGCAAAATCGTTTTGAACTGATCTGCTACCTTATGATCTAATATCTGCAGTAGATGAATTGAAAAAAAACACACACACACACACACACACACACACACACACACACACACACACACACACACACACACACACACACACATACACACACACACACACACACACACACACACACACACACACACACACACACAGTGGAAGAAGACAGTGTTTGCGAGATCTGCAAAATCAATCTGACCTCATCAGCCACCTTATGTTTTAACATCTACTGTTAGTGGGATCGTGGGCTCAGCAGGCGCGCCAGTTTTCTTTTTTCTTTGTTTCTTTGTTTCTTTGCTTCTTTGTTTTTTTAAACAAATGCTGGCAGGTTCGGGTCGAGCGCATATGGAACTGTCTGAGTGCGATGAATTCCTTCGGGACAAATTTCAAACTCTTGTTGGGAGTGGAAAAACAGACAGATAGCCAGACAGTCAGCCAGTCTGCCAGACAACCAAACGGGCAGCCATCCAGATTAACAGCCAGACAGCCAGCGACCCAGTCTACCAGACTGCCAATAAGCCGGTCAACTAGTCAACCAACCAGCCAGACAGCCAGTCAGCCAGTCAGCCAGTCAGCCATTCTGCCAGTCGGATGTCTCAATAACATAGCTATGGAATACATGCTATGCGTACAGAAATTTTAAACTTTATAAAGTTCACCTTTATTCCTCCTTGACCTGATCCAGCTGGAACTCTTTTCAGTTGTTTCTGCCATTGTCTTCAGGGCTTTGGTCCTCTCCTTCGCAGAAATCGAGAACTGTTTCATGAGGTCAAAGGCAGATGTGCCTTCCAATCCCCTTGCTCCAGCCATTATGGCGAGGCCGGATTTTTTTAAAGTTGCTGGCTAGACTGGCATACTACTGTCTTGTAGGTATGGGCTTATTCCATTTCAACAGTGAATTCGGTCAGAATCATTTGTTTCGATAAATGGGAATGGAACACTATATCCGGTACCATGCCATCCTTGCTGATGATTTGTGGGAAAGTTTTCCTTGTGGATGATCTGCTACACATTCCCGATCATCCGCTCCATCCAACAGAACCGCTTTCATGTTCCGGATGTCACCTCTTTTTCAGGCCTCTGATGGCGTGGTTTTACCCATGGCAATACTAATCACTTGTGCGATCTATTTAAGCCCTTGACTGGGCCTCCATGTGCACCTCCCGTGGGTTAGCGCTATCTTGCGTGAGTTCAAAAAATGTTCCACTATTTGCCCTGGCAGAGCGGACACACAGGGTCAGAGGCTTCTGAAGCAAAACTTTAGCAACTAAAATATTATCACAACCTCATTGAATACAGTTGCGATGGAATGCCCAGAAAGATTTTTGGTATGACATGTGTGTGTTTGTGTGACTCTGTGTGTGTGTGTGTGCATGCTTGCATGCGTGCGTGCGTGTGTGTTGTGTGTTTGTGTGTGTGTGTGTGTGTGTGTGTGTGTTTGTGTGTGTTTGTGCGTGTGTGTGCGTGTGTTTATGTGTGTGTTTTTTGTGTGAGTGTGTTTGTGTGTGTGTTTGTATGTGTGTGTTTGTGTGTGTGTCTTTGTGCGCGTGTGTACATGCGTGCGTGTGTGTGTGTGTTGTGTGTTTGTGTGTGTTGTGTGTGTGCGCGTGCGCGCGCGCGTGTGTGGTAAGAGTGTACTTATTAGGCATGTATGTATTGATGTGGGCAGATATGTATAGGTGTGCTGGCGTATAAATATGACGGATAAACTACACAATTGGTGTTGAAGCTGTGCAGAGGCTGTAACTGGAAGACAGTCTTGGACTGAGTTCAAACGTGGCAGTGCTGGTTCATTTTCCTGCTGCTTATCTGCTCTGGAACAAAATGTTCGGTGCTCTTCTGCAAGACCAAGACGGGATGATATCATGGTCAAGCCATTTTGAAAGTCTTCCTTTTCTGGTTCCTCTGGAGACATTTTGCGTAGTTTTAACCTTCGAGGCCCTGTTGGTTCCGATCTAAGAGTACGGGTTCGAGTCTGGGTGTGTAAAGTGACCTCCTGTCCATCTTGCCATGACTGGTTACCTGGTCCTGTTTGAGTCTGAGGAAGATAAAGCGAAACTTCTCCCCATCCTCCATCCCTAGTCCAAAAAATATTGGGGTTTCACTCTCATGCGATTTTAGCGTCATGCAATAAACTGAAGTTTGTTTTTGTCTTTAATCTAATAAAGTTTAACAGCACGCTTGTGCTTATGCCATGATCTTGTCGGATTTTCGTCGTCACCCGGCGACTGTAGTGTTAGTATGAATGGAATCACGGAGACGCTGTCTTGAGAAACCCATACTGAAATGAAACTTTTACCTTGGAAAGATAACCACTCATTCCACTTAGTCTTGTATAACCACGAATATATAATTCATCCAGGGGAAGACCCCACTGGGGCTGAAACCCATCCATAGCCCTGTGACGGATCCTTGGTAAAACACGTTCCTGTTTTGTGTCTTTTCGTTCTTCTTCTTCTTCCTTTTTGTTTTGTTTTTGTTTTGTGTGTGTGTGTGTGTTGTCATATTATTTTTGTCGTATGGCCACACGCATTGTACGTTAGACCCACTGGCTTGTTGGACAGCAACGAAAGTCCCCCACGTCTGTCTGTACTTTGACTTGTTTCCTTTTAGTACTGCTCCATGTCAGAAGAAGAACATGCCGATGGTGGTTTGCTGGAGTCTCAGACACACTCCACACCCACACCGGATCATCGGTTTCATCTCCCCGTGACACCTTCCCAACAGAAGAGGATGGACTGAAGAAAGAAAGAAAGCAGTTCCACGTCAGGTTGTCTTATGCTCCACGCCATGTTGTCTTGAGGTCCACGTCAGGTGTCTTATGCTCCACGCCATGTTGTCTTGAGGTCCACGTCGGGTTGTCTTATGCTCCACGCCATGTTGTCTTGAGGTCCACGTCAGGTTGTCTTATGCTCCACGCCATGTTGTCTTGAGGTCCACGTCGGGTTGTCTTATGCTCCACGCCATGTTGTCTTGAGGTCCACGTCAGGTTGTCTTATGCTCCACGCCATGTTGTCTTGAGGTCCACGTCAGGTTGTCTTATGCTCCACGCCATGTTGTCTTGAGGTCCACGTCGGGTTGTCTTAAGCTCCACGCCATATTGTCTTGAGGTCCACTCCAGGTTGTCTTAAGCTCCACGCCATATTGTCTTAAGCTCCACTCCAGGTTGTCTTAAGCTCCACGCTATATTGTCTTAAGCTCCACTCCAGGTTGTCTTAAGCTCCACGCCATATTGTCTTAAGCTCCACTCCAGGTTGTCTTAAGCTCCACTCCAGGTTGTCTTAAGCTCCACTCCAGGTTGTCTTAAGCTCCACTCCAGGTTGTCTTAAGCTCCACTCCAGGTTGTCTTAAGCTCCACGCCATGTTGTCTTGAGGTCCACGTCGGGTTGTCTTAAGCTCCACGCCATATTGTCTTAAGCTCCACTCCAGGTTGTCTTAAGCTCCACGCCATATTGTCTTAAGCTCCACTCCAGGTTGTCTTAAGCTCCACTCCAGATTGTCTTAAGGTCCACTCCAGGTAGTCTTAAGCTCCACTCCAGGTTGTCTTAAGCTCCACTCCAGGTTGTCTTAAGCTCCACGTTATACTGCCTTAAGTTCCCCGTCAGGTTGTCTTAAGCTCCAAGACAGGTTGTCTTAAGCTCCACGTTACACTGTCTTAAGTTCCACGTCAGGTTGTCTTGAGGTCCACGTCAGGTTGTCTTGAGGTCCACGTCAGGTTGTCTTAAGCTCCACGCCATGTTGTCTTAAGGTCCACGCCATGTTGTCTCAAGGTCCACGTCAGGTTGTCTTAGGCTCCACGCCATGTTGTCTTAAGCACGATGTCAGGTTGTCTTAAGTTCCACGTCAGGTTGTCTTAAGTTCCACGTCAGGTTGTCTTAAGCTCCACGTTATACTGCCTTAAGTTCCCTGTCAGGTTGTCTTAAGCTCCAAGTCAGGTTGTCTTAAGCTCCAAGTCAGTTGTCTTAAGCTCCACGTCATACTGTCTTAAGTTCCGCGTCAGGTTGTCTTGAGG
>CM060315.1:31810686-31815686 GCA_030674185.1 Monoplex corrugatus | reverse complement strand
TTTTAGTTGTTGTTGCTGTATAAAGTGCAACGAGTATGCTTTCACGTGGACTGTTTGATCAATACAAATGGAATTACTGTTTACACTTATAACAGAAAAGAAGAAAAATAACTGAAAGAAAATTCGAATCTGGAAAATTCGTACTTTCTGTCAGTCATCCATTGTCCAAGGACAAAGCACGATGCTGAACTGGTAAAACCAGTAGCTGATAAGCCCAGTTGATAGGTTTCAATACATTCAGTGTCATAAACAAAGAATTTCTTTGTTTTGTTTTGTTCTTTCTGCTAGGCGCGGACCGAACAAGTATTTAACAAAGGGACTTATACCATCACAGATGTGTGTACAGCACATTCCAGGAAAATTCTGACAATATATAAAATCTTTTTTCATTTACTTCAGCTGCTCATTTTTCTGTATAATGCACAATGTCATTCACATTTAACATCAAATATTCTCTTACAAAGACACGAGTACGTATCCACAATTTCTATCTCACAGTCTGTCTGTCTCTCTGTCTCTCTGTCTCTGTCTCTCTTTCTCTAACTCTCTCTCTCTGTTTGTCTGTCTGTCTGTCTGTCTGTCTGTCTCTCTCTGTGTCTCTGTGTCTCTCTGCCTCTGTCTCTCTGTCTCTGTTTCTGTCTCTGACTATATCTCTGTCTGGCTGTCTGTCTTTCTCTTTCTCTCTCTGTCGCAATCGTAATTACTACAGTGTGCACACAAGTTCCAACAACTCGATTATCTTTCAGTCAACAAAACTCTATGAATCACAAACTAACGTGAACTTTTCACAGGCATGTCGAAGCGGGAACAAATTCCCCGAAGACCCCCACGAAAACTTTTGCCCACAGATCGCAGAGGGGACATTTTTACATAACCAACCTTGCACCCAGCTTCATTTGCGAACACGCAAAAGCACCGTTACCATGGAAACAGCGATGGTGGCACGTGCGGACATAACAATAGTGCTGATTACCATATTAGGGAACTAGGTGTGTTACAAGACGGAGGATGGCGGCCTTATCGATCGGGATCAACGTAGATTAAGCGATTACGACGAAGATCAGAGATGGACGGGTCTGCTTTTGCGTTTGGCTTCACTTGGGTGGGAAACTCGATAAATGTTCTTGTATGTGTGTGTGTGTGTGTGTGTGTGTGTGTGTGTGTGTGTGTGTGTGTGTGTGTGTGTGTGTGTGTATGTGGTGTGTGTGTGTGTGTGTGTGAGAGAGAGAGAGAGAGAGTGTGTGTGTTCGTGGCGAGACTCACGTACTGATGAGCGTCAAAAATTCTGTGTTGTCAACAACCTTTCATAAAATCTCTTAGCGCACGCCCACACACACACGCATACACGCACGCACGGATTCAGACAGACAGACAGACACACACACACAAACACGCACACACACACACACGCATACACACACATACGCACAAGTACACTTACACACACACACACACACATACACACATATAAACACACACACGTACACATACACACACACACACACACACACACACACACACACACACACACACACACACACACACATGTACATATTCGCCTAAAAGCACATGTGTGTATAGACTTTAAAAGAAATAACGACCGAACACACGTATACACACACACATCATATGCGCTGTGGCTAAGAAACATAAAATTTGTTACCCTATAATCTTCAGAGATCGTAGGAGAGTGAGATGGAAGAGACCTGACTTTTCTCGGAGACAGCAAAATTAATTAGGTAGTGCCAATATCCTCTCCTCTTCCTTTCAGTTCCCCAATCCTGAACAGGGTCAGGGACCCATTCACAGCTGGGTGGACTGGAGGCAGCATGCACAAAGTTTCATTCGAGCCAGATTCAAACCTGCGCAGTCAGATTACAAGACAGAAGCTTTAGCTCTCAGCAAGCGTACAAATTAATGCATCATAAACTGGTCGCACGTGTGGATATGTGTGTGGCATCTTGGGGCAAGAGATATAGGACAGATTCGTTTAGGAATTGATGAGAAATCCTTGATAAAAATGGTTGCCGTCATTTTTGATCAGTACGCCTAAGACAAAAAACAAACAAACAAACAAACAAAAAAATACACCACACACACACACACACACACACACACACACACACACACACCACACACACACACACACACACACACACACACCAAAAACAAAACAAAAAACAAAAACAAACAAACGCAAAAAAATACATACACACAAAGAAACACACGCACAAAACAAACAATCAAACGAAAACACAACCACATACACACACACCACACACACACACACACACACACACACACACACACACACACACACACACACACACACGCGCACACACACACACACACACACACACACATACACACACACACACACACACACATACACACACACACACACACACTACACACACACACACACACACACACAAACTAAAACAAAACAAAACCTAAAACAAGAAACAAGAAACAAAACAAAAACAGGAACAAAAAGAGCATAATGCTTCCATTCATATCTTGTGGAATGCTTGATACGATAATTAAAATACGATCCAGGTGTGATCATGATACAATAATGCTTGATATGATATTTATAATATGATCCAAATGTGATTATGATACGATAATAAATTGCTTTGAAACCGGACACATTTACATTTTTAATAATTATAATCCAAGAATTGGGTCTGGCTCATGTAAACGTATATTACACACACACACATACACACGCGCACGCACACACGCTCGCACGCACACACACATACACACGCACACAACACGCACGTCTAAAAGCACTTATGTGAATAGACGTTAAAAGAAATAACGAATGAACGAACAACACACATGCGTACACACACACACACCACACACATGAATACATATACCCATATCCACACATGCAGACACAAAGACACACACATACACACACACATACACACGCACACTCAACACATGCATACGAAAACATACACACATACCCGAACACAAACATATGCACATATACATACCACACACACACACACACACACACACACACACACACACACTTACACACACACACATGCACACACTCACACACACACGCACATGTACACACACATGCACACACATACACACACATGTACAGACACATGCACACACATACACACACTTACACACTCACACTCACACATACACTCACACACCCACATACACATATGCACACACACATGCACACATATGCACACACATGCACACACATGCATACACATGCACACGCATACACACACACTCACACACACATACACACATACGCACACACACACGTACACACACGTACACACACACACACAAGTACACACACACACGTACACACACACACACACGCACACACACACACACACACACACACACACACACACACACACTCGCAACACCCACGCATTTTTCACACCCACATTGGCATTGAACCAAGCAGTCAAGATGAAATGTGATTAAGTAGGTAGACTTGCACACTAAACCTTGTAGCTTTGAACAAATTAATCTTGGCCTTAAATCCACCATGTAATATCGTGCATTACTTTTCATCCGGATTAAATAAAAGTGCTGGTCAGTGAGATTCAAACTATAAATCACCCTCTGTTTATCTTGCTGTCTACTTGTCTACAGTTCTGGAGAGAGATAATGATAATAATAATAACAGCAATAACAACAACAACGACAACAACGACAATAATAATAATGATGATAATAATAATAATAATGATAATACAACAACAACAACAACAACAACAACAACAACAACAACAACAACAACAACAACAACAACAACAACAACAACAACAACAACAACAACAACAACAACAACAACAACAACAACAACAACAACAACAGTAATAATAATTGTTGTTGTTGTCGTTTTGTTTAAAACCCAGCTGACGGCCTAGAGCCATATCAGGGCTATAATCGTTTCTAAACATATACAATACTTCAACAGTGGAAAAAGGTTAAGTACACGTATCAATGCATTCTCGCACATAATCTAAGGAGATGCCCCTGGCGTTGACCACTCCGTCCAAAATTTTTCTCAGGGCATTTAAAAAAACAAACCTGAAAACAAATTTAAACATAAGTAAGGACACTAAAACATACACAGAAATGGGCCTGAATTATCTAAAATTGTTTTCGCATATCTCATTTCCCTAGAGCCAAAAATGCACTTAATACATGTACCCAACTGTCAATCCTAAGAGAACGTACGTAAGGCTTTATCGAACTCATACAGGTGAATGGACCAGCAAGGCAGAAAATGACTAGAAGAAATGGCAGAAAGCGAAGGAACAAGGCAGAAACAAAGAGAGTGACAGAAAAGAGGGAATTTCTAGTACAGAATTTCCAGAACTTACGGATACTACTATTACTACTACTACTACTGCTGCTGCTGCTGCTACTACTACAACAACTACGATTAAGTTTTTAATTGAAGAGAATCGCATGAGGATTATAGTAACAATAATAATATAACAACAACGACAACAACAACAACAACAACAATAATAATAATAATGATAATAATAATAGTAATGATAATAATAATAATAATGATAATAATAATTTATTAATGATGATGATGACGATGATGATGATGATGATAATGATACTAATTTTACTACTATTACTACTACTAGTACTACCAACACAACAACAATAATAATAATAATATAATAATATAATATAAATTTATTAATAATAATAATCATAATGATGATGATGATGATGATGATAATAATGATAGTGATGTGTTGCTGCTGCTGCTGATATAATAATAATAATTATAATAATAATAATAATAATGAACTACTACTATACTACTAATAATAATAAAACAACAACAACAACAAAATAATAATAATGATGATGATGATGATGATGATGATAACAAAAACGACATCGACGACGACGACACGAACACTACTACTACTACTACTACTACTACTACTACTACTACTATTACTACT
>CM060315.1:31775686-31805686 GCA_030674185.1 Monoplex corrugatus | reverse complement strand
AAGCTGACAACACCTGGATGACTGAAGCATACAGATGGGCAGCTAAGGGACCAGATTATAAGGTTGCGGGCTGGAATCGAACTGGAAACATCATTCCAGTGGCGATCGTAGAGCCTGATGATCAGTCTGTAATAAAATATGCCCGGCCTAGTTTTCATTGTTAGATTTGACTTTTTTTTGGCTGAGAATCCGTCGAAAAGAACACGCAGGACGTTATTTTTAGAAACCGTACTATTGTGCTAAATACAGATTTTCCTTTCGCAGCCGTCAGCGCAGAAATTCATTACAATGTCGTAGATTCAGCTCATCGTTAACAAGGACATTTGACAGAATATTGCTTAGTAACAACACATATGATTATGTGATTATAATCAGTATGTGTCCACAAATCTACTGCAGAGAAGATAGGGATGGGATGCGTGGGGATGGGAGTGCGTTAACTTGGTTGTGTTTACGACAACCGGTTTCTGTCGCCTTGACGGCGTTTGTGTCGTGCAGACGACACGAAATCTGACTCGTCATAGAAAAGAAAGGCTGAGTAAAAGTTTATTAATTAAAAAAAAAACACACAGTTGACTTCGAGCCGAAGTTTCAGACAGATGCTGCAAAGTTTAGGTGAGGAAAATATATTTCAAGGAATTCAGTAGCTTTCAATGATAAAAACTAGATCTATACAAGTTTGGTTTGTGACTGTCTGTCGACTGCAAATTCATTGTCCACACCGTCTCCTGTCTGACACCGTGATTCGAATCAAAGAGAAGGTGCTTACTGTGCTGTAAAAATTTACATCAGGAGTAGATTCTGCTCTCTTCTACCTCCACTTCGAAGGTGCAGTAGTTGACTGGACGAAGCTGGTCACTTTGACCCACCGAACACACAAGAGGTTTGTTTCCCTTTGTCTAGTATCTCTAATCTAAATCTTCTTCTCTCTTGCTGTCTTAATCTTTTGTTTGTTTTAATTTCTTTTCTGTCTTTCTATCTTTTCTTCTTCTTCTTGTTTCTTCTTCTTCGTTGTGTAAGTTTTCTGAATGTTGTCGGATGCATGTATGTATGTTGTGTTACCCACACTGTGTAGGCAGTATGTTGCTGCACACTCCATCTTCGGAAGTCGAGCTTGCTGGGTGCTTTCACCTACAGAGTCTTTAATGTGCGTACTTGGTGTTCTGCGTCCATCTACACACGAATGGGTTTAGGCACCAGCACGTTGACCTGGGAGATGGGACACGTCTCCACCCTTTACCCATCAGACGGGAGGTACCCAGGCAAGATCGAACCCAAGACATTTGGATTGAAAGTCTGACGTTTTACCCACCAGACTACTGCGCACGCCAGTCTTTATCTAAACAACCATAGAGTTTGTTCAAGATGGATTCTTTGTGCTTAGACAATTCCATACGGGCTCCAATCATATCTACCAACAGTTATCTGGCAGATTCCCCCAGCCTGCGCAAACCCTTGTTTTATAATTATGCTTGTAGTTGTAAGGTCTTGAAATGTGGAGGGGAAGGGATGGAGATGGAACACGACGTATGATTTTAAAACACTAAGCTGACGTCACCAGAATGATTTTTTAAGATGGGCAGCACACATTAGTTCATATATATATATATATATATGTGTGTATATATATATATGTGTGTTATATATATATATATATATATACATATATATATACACACATATATATATATACATATATATATATATATATACATATATATTGATATGTTTTTTTTAAAGGTAAGTCTGTTGTTGTGCACGCATGCACTTACATTCACACAAGCACGCAACACACACACGCACGCAACACCACACACACACACACACACACACGCACACACACACACACACACACACACACTCACTCACACACACACACACACTCACACACACACACACACACACACACACACACACACACACACACACACACACACACACACACACATCGCTGCCTTTTTCTTTCTCACACACATAGACACAAACACACACACGAACACACACACACACACACACACACACACACACACACACACACACACACACACACACACACACACACACACACACATTCTCTCTCTCTCTCTCTCTGTCCTTCTGTCTCTGTGTCTCTGTCTGTCTCTCACGACGCGCACTGACATTCACATGCACATGCACACACATACGCACACACTCATGCACACACACACACACACACATACACATGCTCACACACGCACACGCACACTTCTCACACATACACGCAATCACACACAATCACACACACACACACACACACACACACACACACACACACACACACACACACACACACACACACACACACACACACAGAGTTATCATTTCACCGGTGACTCTGATTATAAGCCATAGCTTCAAATCCTTGACAGACCAGCAACGTTGTTTTGTATTTCACGTTTTTGTTGTTGTATTTTTATGTTACTTTTTCTCTTCACAATGGCTGTACCATGTCGAACACTATTCGGTCCGCACTCCCCGGAAAGAGCGCATTGCCGCAGTGCAGCGCCACCCTTTTTTTGTGTGTATTAATGTTTATGAACGTAGATCTTCTCTGAATTGATAAGAAAGATTAGGAAAAGACAGGCAACATTTATGGGTCATTTTGTGAGGAAAGGGGAAGTAGAGCACCTGGTCACAACAGGAAAGCTGGAGGGAAAGAGAGCACCAGGTGGACCCAGGGAGAAAATATTGGACGGACTTGCAGGATGGCTGAGGACAGAGAGGGTGGAAGGGCCAACGCCATGCAGCAGGGCACATGATGATGATGATAATTTTGCCAGAGTCAACTCTTTGTTGCCCTGGGATCTTTAACGTGCGATGAATGCTTGCTGCACTCGGGACCTCGGTGTATTGTCTCCTTTGAAAGTCTAGCACCTAGATCACCACTGAAGATTTAGTGGAAAGGGGGAGGGGAAGAAAAATTCTTGTCCAGTCTGAGATTCAAACCGGGTTTCTCGTGTCTTAGACACATGCTTTAACCACAACGCCAGATACTTCACGTAAGAGTTGTGCCCATCTCATCTGCCTGTCTTACTATCCCACATCATTTATTTTTGAAAATGGTCTGTCCAGAAACCGTGAGGTTTCCGATAGCTAAGGGTCAAGACATCCGCTACAAGACTGACTTGGCCTTGAGGCGCCCCAAGCATTTTGGATGTACGGGTTCGAACTCAGGTGAAGGAAAAAAAATACAACAGCAGAAGGGCATCCAGGAGTTATGACTTAGATGCGACTTAGATGACTTAGAGTGTGCGGGGTTTAGGGCCGAAACGTTTGCTTGAGGGGCATTTCTCCTCTGAGAACCTTCTACTGCCCAGCTCTCTCCAAATTCTTTTGCTGCTGAAGATTTCTCCCGTTTTTTTTTGTTGTTTTTTTTTAACAAGAAACACCAAGAGGGTGCGGGTTGGACCCAGAGCACCGGGGCCACGCCACTCTCCGGACAATCACCTCCTAAGCTCCCGACGCCACTCGATAGCCATTTCATCGAGCAAAAGGGGGGTGTCCATGCGTTGCATGACCCATTCGAACCAGTCATCAGTTACCTTGTTTACAAACCGAACGGCAAGGTGGGGAGATGACAAACCCCGGGACATAGCCACACAACACGTACCAACCAGGTCCAGCCCAGCCACAGTACCAAGAGAGAATGGAACAGCACTCTGCCACCCCAGTCTGGGTCTTCATCTCTCTCTCTTTCGAGCAGCCTACTCTACCATCAGCTCGCAGAGCTGCTAAGAGTCAACATAGAATATGCCATGATCATTTTGGTACGGAGAATCCGTCAACAGCTTCGTTATCTCACATCATCATTCATCATCATCAGGTGCCCTGCCGCATGGCGTTGGCGATCATGGACTTCCATCTGTCTCTATCTCTCGTTGCCCCTAGCATCTCCCCCACCCTCCTCGTCCCCAGCGACTCTGCAAGTCCGTCCAGCATTTTCTTCCTGGGTCTACCTGGTGCTCTCTTTCCCTCCAGCTTTCCCGTTGTGACAGGAGCTCCAAATCCCCCTTCCTCATAAAATGGCCTATAAATGTTGCCTGTCTTTTCCTAATCTTCCTTATGAGTGATCTACTTGTGTCTGTCTCGTTTGTTTTTCTTTGCTGTCCATGGAACTTTTAACATTCTTCTTAGAATCCACATCTCGGCTGCCTCAATCTTGTTCTGGCTTTGCTTGTTGACTGTCCACGCCTCATATCCATACAACAGTATTGGTTCTATATAACATTCAAGAACTTTCTTCCTGATGTTAATTGATAGGCATTTGTTGGTAAGAATGCTTGTCATCTTCTTGAATGCTGTTTTGGCTTGATCGATTCTGCCGGCTATTTCTGATGTGCATCTGCCGACTGATGAAATGATCGTTCCCAGGTATTTAAATTTATCAACCTGTGTCAAGGTTGTGTCATTTGCTGTTGTTTTGCATGAGGGGATTTCATGTTTTTTACTGATCACAGTGCAAGTATTTTCAGGCTTCTTTGAGCAACATTTTTATGGCAAGTCCTCATATTCTCTGAGAGTGGTACGACTCAACAAAACAGAACAGATCATTTTTGGATCTTGTCCATCACACGGTACATATGTCGTCGGTGTCAACGGAATTAATTCCGAGTGCGGAGACTGTGTCTGTCTGCCTGTACGTCTACCTGTCTGTCCGTTTGTCTGTCTGCTCCCCCTTCCCCACCTCCACACGGACATGCATGCATGCATGCGCTCACACACATCCATACACCACTCCTTAAAACACACATATACATACACACACACGCACGCACTCATGCACCCATCCACCCACCCACCCACCCACCCACACACACACACGCACGCACGCACGCACGCACGCACGCACGCACCACACACCACACACACACACACACACACACACACACGTACAGCGAGGAACACATACACACGCGCACGCACAACATACGCACGCACTCACACCCACATACACCACCCCTCACAGCACCACATAGCACACGCAAACAAATGCATACATACACGCAGACACGCACGCACACTCACGTATGCATGCGCGACACACACACACGTGCGCACGCACACACACACACACCACACACACACACACACACACACACACACACACACACACACACTCACACACACAATCCCTCTCAACACACATACGCAAATGAAGAAACGTATACACACGTATACACGCACTACACCTCTCAATGCACATACACATACGCAAATGAAGAAACACATACACACGTATACACACACGTACACACACATTACCCCTCTCAATGCACATACGCAAATGAAGAAGCATACACCCGCATACACACACATAAACACATACTTACACACACACGCACACACTCAAAGGAGATACAGGGGAAAAACAGTTCAAAGCAGTGACTACAAAGGCCAGCTAAGCCAGTGATCAAAAGCAACTTAAACGGCTTACACGCACCAATTTTGCAGAAAAAGTCTTACCTGTAACGGTTAATAGCAGGTAGGGCTGTATTCTACATACCTCGATGCAAAAAAAAAAAAAAAAGTCTTCCTGATAATGGCTAACAGCAGGTAAGATTCTACTCTACGTAGGTACCTAATTGTAAGCAAAAATCTCCACCTGAGGCCGAGTCTAGCTAGCAGGTATGGCTGTAGTTTTCATTTTGTAAATATTCTTTAAAAAGAAGGTCGTCTTCGAAACTTGAAATATAGGTGAGTGAGGTGGTAGAGACCTCAATTTTTCTTGAGGCCAGCATCATGAGGATCCATGTCTTTTCCTTTGCGGGATGGTTGTTCTTTCGACTGAACCGTGGACTCAGTATCTGATATTGCGAGTTCAGTTTCAGCCGGCAACACGAAAAACTGACCTGTTCGCTGCCCATCTTAATGTTTCCGTCATTCTAGTTGTGTCAGCTTACTGTTTTCACGGGTCCCTCTGCCGCCTCCCCTCCCCCCCCCCCCCCCCACCCATCGTCCCCATTTCAAGACCTTGTCAGCGCATGGGGTTTTGCACAGGCTCACGTAGTCTGCCAGACAATTGCTGGCAGATTTGGGTGGAGCGCATACGGATTTGTCCGAGTACGATGAATACCTCATAAACAAACTCCAAACTCCAAACTCTGAACTCTCAACCATTCCTCTGGTTTTTCCTCTCAAATCCTAAACAGGGTTAGGTTCCCTTTTGGGTGTTTTTTTTTTTTTTTCTTTTCGAGTTTTTCTTCGTCAAATTTCATATTTTCTTTCCTTCTTATGGTAAATATAAGGTAATGATAATGGCTAGCAGCAGATATGCTTGTATTCTACGTACCTCAAGTACATACAAGTCTCCCGCAATGGCTAAGCGATAAGGCTGTAATGTACGTCTATTTTTAAGCGTTCTGATTATAATTTTTTTTTGGGGGGGGGAGGGGATACGTGTATGCACGTTGTTTTGCCCATACTGCGCAGTCAGTATGTTGCTGCACAGTCTGCATACTTCCGTCTTGGATGGGCGTGTATCTTGGGTATTTACACGATTCCATAGACAACCGGACGTTGAATTATTATCATTACTATTTCTTATTATTATTATCATCATCATTATCATTTAAATCATCATCACCATCATCATCATTGCTATTGTTATTATTATTATTAGTAGTAGTATTAGTAGTAGTATTGACATTATTATTATTATTAGGATTATTATTATTATTAATAACATGATAATCAAACTAGCCCTAGGCGTGTACGAAATTACAGGACATACAGGGTGTTTAACGTGCATATTTCTTTTCCTGCACAAACAGGTCTGCACGCTTGTTAACCAGGAAGGTCGGAAAAATCTCCACCGTTTACCCACCAGGCTGACGGTACCCAGACAGTATTGAACCCACACCTTACGATTGGAAGGCCGAAGTCTTACCCACTTGACCATCGCGCGCGTCGCACATGTCTTAAAACAGGTAAAAACCTCTCTTAACCCTTTGACTCCCGCACCCCGTCCATCAGCTCCCTGCATTGTATCAACCATGCTAGAAAAGCAAAAACTTAACCCTTTGACTCCCTCACCCAATCCATCAGCTTCCTGCAGATTGTAGATAAAGTTCTAACCTTATGGAATGAGTCTATACCTCAGTATAGGCAAACATTTTACCTGTCGTGCTTAAAGTAGGGCTGTATATCACATACCTGAATGCAGAAATTGGAGAGGGGAAGGGCGAAAGTCTTGTTTAGATCAGACTATAGAAAAACATTGATCTGTACAGAAAGGTAGGGCTATATCACTTATACATACTTATACATCAATAAAGAATATAAACTACGCATAATATGCTACACATACGCGCGCGTGCGCGCGCAAACACACACACACACACATACATGTACACACACATGCGTGCGTGCATTTGTATTTCTCTCCCCCCCCCTTCCCCCCACGCTTTGTACGCCACTTGACGGCCATAGAAGCTGGGGCAGTTTTTACAATGCTATGGTGGTGATGATGATAACGATGAGGATGATAATCATGATGCTATGGAGTGCCATCTAGCATTGAAACCACGTAACAGGGCTAGCTGTTCTCTAAGCTTACGATCATAATATATCCTACCGTCAACCAGGCCCGAGAGATACAGATACCTGGTGCGTTAATCAGCAGATTTGAGCAACATCGTGTATGACGCATCTGTAAAGTGGATGTTACTGGACCACGTGGTTACAGTCTTCTCAATGAGCCCATAGCACGCTCTTCTCTGAACAGGAGCCGGTTGGGACCGAAAAATCATTCACACAGGACTGAAGGCGGTTCGAACCCACAACCTTCTTGTCGATGGTTCGTTACGCTAACCATTGCACCACAGCGACTGGCAAAGTTGTAGTTTCTAATTACACACATCTTATTGTAGGAGCCACATGTAGGATTGTATTCCGTATTCTTCTGTCTTGGACTGGTTGGTTAGATCTGATATCTCGAGGTCACTTCCAGCCCGCAACATCAAAAACTGCTTGTTTGCCACCTATTCTTTCTGGTTGTGCCAGCTTAGTGTGTCGTAGGTCTCTCTCCCCTCCCCTCCCCCCTCCCCATTTCAAGACCTTACCAGCGCACAGAGTTTTGCGAAGGTTCAGGGAATCTGCTAGATAAATGCTGGCAAACTAGGGTGGAACACGTATGGAATTGTCCGAGTGCAATGAATCCTTTCTGGACAAACTCGAAACAAATGCAGTCTGGTTGTTAAAATGTCTCGCCTTGACCATTACAATCGCAGCTGTATTCTACCTACTTCTTGAGAGATATGGGGTAAACTTTGCAGCAAACTAACGTCACTGTGTTTAAAACACACACATGTACACAGCTCACACCAACACATATACACAACATCCACAAACACGCATACCATACACACCAACACTCACACACACACACTCACACACATGCACACATGCACACACACACACACACACACACACACACACACACACACACACACACACACACACACACACACACACACACACACACACACACACACACATGTAATAATAATAATAATAATATATTTTATTTATACAGCGCAAAATCTTGATAAAATCAAATCTAAGCACTGAGCGTATACATGCATACATACCTACAAACATATGAGCGTATACATGCATACATACATGCTTACATACTTACATACATAAATCTAAGCTGAGCGTATACATGCATACATACATACATACATAAATCTAAGCGTATACATACATACGTACGCACATGCATACATAATAATTACAATATTTATATAGCGCAAATCTCGACAAAATCAAATCCAAGCGCCGAAAAGACACACACGCACACACGCACGCACGCACACACACACACGCACACACACACACACACACACACACACACACACACACACACACACACACACACACACACACACACACACACATGTATGGCCACAAATGGGGAGAAAAGAATAATAGCAATAAAAGCAAGAATAAAACCAATGGAAAACCACAGAGAGCACATCATATACAATTATATGTTAAAACAAAGTGATTCCCCTCCGAGCGGAGACAGGCTGCAGAGGGGGTTGAGTGAGGTTAGGATTTTATGCAGAGGAGAAAAGGTGAGTTTTGAGAGCGGACTTGAAGGAGGCAAAAGTAGGTTGCTGACGGACTGAGAGAGGAAGTTTGTTCCAGGAGAGTGGACCAGAAACAGAGAAGGCTCGTGGACCATAGGTATTGAGCTTAGTGCGTGGAAAGCGAAAAGTCAGAGGATCGGAGGCAGAGCGGAGGGTACGTGAGGGAACATAGATCTCAAGTAGGCTTGACAGGTAATCGGGGGCTGCGTTATTGAGGCTTTTGTAGCACATGGTGTCTAGTTTGTACTGTATGCGCTTTGATACAGGGAGCCAGTGAAGTTGTGCCAGGAGAGGAGATATGTGGTCAGCTTTTTTCTTTTTGAGTACACGGCGTACAGCATTGTTTTGAATGCGCTGTAGGATGTGAATGGTGGAGGCAGGAAGACCAGACAGGAGTGAATTGCAATAGTCAATGCGAGACATTATGAAGGAGAGAACGAGTTTTGCAGTTGTTTCGACAGAGAGATACTTCCTGATCAGGCTTATACGATGGAGATGATAGTAGCAAGATCTGGCAGTTTGAGAAACAAAGTTGTTCATGGACAGGGTAGAGTCAATGCAGACACCAAGGTTTTTAGCTGAATCAGAAATTGGGACTGATGTGTTACATAATGGGAGAGAAAGAGGAGGCAGCTGGGAAAGTTTCTGACGGGTGCCAATGAGGATAGCTTCTGTCTTGTCGTCATTAAGCTGAAGTCTATTGTGTGTCATCCAGTTCTTAATGTCCGAGTAACACTCAGTGGTGCGAGTCAACAGGCGCTGTATATTATCAGGTGAGTCACTATCTTGAAGTTGGGTGTCATCAGCATAGAAGTGGTGTTTTATAGAGTGGGAGTTGACACACATCACAACCACGACCACAATAACCACTAACCACCACCACCACACAGCATTACCACCACCGCCACCACCAACAACAGTAATTGCCATGACCCTGTTTTCTTGTGAAAGGCGACGTCCTACAGTATGAATTTAATATTTTATAATGCAACACAACAACGACAGCAACGACAACAACAACAACAGCAGCAGCAGCAGCAGCAGCAGGAACAACAACAACATTACTGCCAAGGGTAGAGCTTCATTCTGCTTAACTCAGTGTAGGCCACAGTCTTACTTACAACAGCCACAGACAGTACTGTTCTATAAACTTTGATATATGCAAAACCATGAAATTGAAGGTTTTAAGATACGGTTTTATTGCACAAACACACAATACTTTTGCTTTCTTTATTTGTTGAACTTTACTGTACAAACGTAAAATCCGTAACACGCACTAAGCTTTCATGTTGAAGGCGAAAGTACGGCTTTATTGTACAAATGTACAAAAAAATCTTTATCGTGCGCAAAACTATTACTTTGAAGGCTAAGGTTCGGTTATTCCGTACAAATACATAAAAACCTCAACAAATGCAACACTACTACTTTGAAGCTATAGAAAGGAAAAATCACGTAATTGTCAAAGGCTGGGTCGAATTATACACATCTTCCCTGAAAACAGAAGAGCCACATGTAGAGCTGCACTCCACATAGTTTATATCAATACAGACAAAAAGTTTTCTTCTAATTTACTGGCGAATAGTCAGGGCTGTATTCAATATATCTCTATTAAAACAAAGAGTCTCAGTTACGAATGCGTGTAATACTGATTTTCTTTTTTCTATTTTTATTTTATTTTTTTAATTTCATCTCAATGTGCGTAAAAGCCTCATTTCAGCCTGTGTGGGTAGGGCTGTACTGTACAAACCTCAATGTGAAAAGAAATGTCTTATCTTACATAAACAGGTAGGTAGTTTACATACCGGAAAGTTAGTGAAAGTCTTACCTCATAGCCACAGGTAGAGTAATATTCCACATTCCTACAGTCTGGCAACAGCTTTACCTAATTGCTACAGGTAGAGATGTTGGCAAAAGTCTCTTCCTACAGACCACGGGGAGACTATTATAGTACACACCTCAATGAGGGGCAAAAACTTACAGGTTTATTCTTTTATATGTGGATTTCGTCTGTTTTTAATTGTAATCCCTACCCCCGTGGGGATGCCGTGGGCTCTTTCAGTATAAATAGTATCCCCACCTTGTGGAAATTCTGTGCTAGAAATGTCCTCTTTTCTTTCACTCTCTTTGTTTCTTTTTTCCTCCTTTGCTTTCTGTCATTTCTTCCTATTATTTTCTGCCTTGCTGGCCCATTCACCTGTATGTGTTCGATTAAGTCTTATGTGCTTTCTCTTAGGATTGATAAGTACACGTGTACGTGCATTTTTGGCTCTAGGGAAGTGAGATATGCAGAAGCAATTTTAGGTAATTCAGGCCTGTTTTTTTAATTTTTGTTTTGTGTCCTTCCTTATGTTTCAGTTTATATTCTGGTATGTTTTTTAAATCCCCTGTGCGGTAAAGTGGACGGAGTGGTCAACGCTATGGGCATCTCCTTAGATTATACACGCCAATGCATTGATATGTGTACTTAATTTTCTTTTCCTCCCCCGTTCCCCCCCCCCCCCCCCTCCATTGAAGTTTTTTGTACGTTTTGAAACGGTTATAGCCCTGATATGGCTCTACGCAGTCGGCTGGGCTTTAAAGAACAATAACAATACTAACTGTAATTCTTGTAATTTTTTTTTTATCGAATAATATAATCTATTGAAACAAACAGGTTCAAACCGAAGTATCTTGTAACAAACGCCTTCAGATATGTGACAGATTGAAACAGAATGTGAGTAGAGATGAGATGAACTTTATATTAACAGAAACACTTGAAACTACAGGGGACATCCCGTTTCTCCTTTTCCCCGTGTTTCGCCTTTTTATACTGTTTTAGCCTAGTCCCATTTTACCTCAAATGCATTGACTTCTACATTAGCTTATTTGCACGTGGACATCAATATATATCAAACACAAAATGATGAAACGAATGATTTCTTGGGGGTTCATTCTCCCTGTATCTCCCTCTCTCGCAGACTCATGCACAAGTAACAAGTAAAATACTGACTTTTGCAGATATCATAAAAACCAACAAAAAATTATGATAATAGGCCTTTTAAATCAGGCGAACTGACACTAGAGTATAAAGCAAAACGGTATCGTAGCTCAGTCTAAGGTCGTTAGTACAGCCCAAAATCAGGATTCTAGTTGAAAAGGCAAAATGGGGAAAGACAAAACGGGAGGTCACCAAATACAACAAAGAAGCGTGTTTAATTAACAAAACAAGACGGCAAATTTTTAGCCAATTGCTTGTTATCGAGTATGGACAAAGGAAACTAAATCAAAAGAATTAAGACAAAAGAACAACTTCTTCTTTGATCTAACAGTCACACGTGATGTTTTGATTCTGTACACCACGTTTCTTTGCAACAAAACAAACGAGTTTCCGTTTGAAACCATGGTAACAGATACCAAACCTCTCATCACATGAAAGAATCATGCAAAATGTAGGTCAGTGGACGTGATCTACAAACTGAAACAGGTACACAAACACTGGAACAGAAGACACATAACGATAATGATAATTATACTTTATTTTCCATCGAAAGAAGTTGTTAGCTATACGGCTTTGGGTGTTTTTTTTTTCAAATTTGCCGTCGCTCGCATGCTGGGTGCAGATTTGATATTCAGTGTGCATATACACACGAAGGAGTTTAAGGCTCTGGCAGGTCTGCACACATGTAGCCTACAGTTGGTGTTATAACAGAAAACGAGCTGCATTTCTTTAGAACTGTGCTAATTATAGAGATAGAAACGAAGAAGAAGAAAAAAAAAAGAAAAAAATCCAGGACCGATAACTGACAATAAAGCAATAAACGCGCAACTGAATAATTATACATAGATAACAAAATGAATAATGAAATATCATCAGTTTGATAAGAAAGAGTCTGGAGTTTGAAGTTTATGATTTCTTCAAGAGGGATTCATCGCACTCGGACAGTTCCATATGCGCGCAACCCAAATCTGCTACCAATTATCTGGTGGATTCCCTGAGCCCGCGCAAAACACTATGCGCTGGAAAGGTCTTGAAATGAGGAGTAATAAAAGGGGAGAGAGACTTATGAAACATTAATTTGACACCACCAGAGTGATGGAAACATAAGATGGACAGTGAACAGGCCAGTTTTTGATGTTGCGGGCTGGGATTGAACTCGAAATGTGAGATCTTGAGTCCACGACCCTGTCAAAAGAACAGAGAAAAAGAGAGACACACAGTACGTACATCATTTTATAGTTCATGACTTCAAAATACCAAGGATAACTATTTAAAAAAATAAATCACGTTACAGAATATATCATTGCTTGTCCGCATCTAAAAAGGCCATGAAACATACGCTTCTTTAACACACACAGACATACGCACGCACACACGCGCGCGCACACACGCACACACACGCACACACACACGCACACACACGCCCGCACACACGCATACACACACACACAGACACACACAACAGATACACATAAACACACACCGCTACGTGCACACGCACACGCGCGCGCACACGCACACGCACACGCACGCACACACACGTACACGTTTACACGCAGACACACACGCACACGCACATTCAAAACGAAAAATAGTAACCAAAAACTCTGTCACTTTATCATCTTCGCTACTCAAGTGTAGCCTATCCATTTTGTCTATTTTAGGTTCCCATAATAAACGAGTAAAGAAAAAACGAATCAGTGTCAGTCCGGGTCCTCACTCATCATCAACACAGCAAACATCTTTCCGGTACCTAAAACTTTAAAAAATGCCACGTAAGCTGTATTCTAGCATACCTCAGTACAGGTGTAAGACAACACCAGACGGGGAAGGCCTAGGCCTACATCTTTGGCAGCAGAAAGGTGTGCTAAGGTAAGCTTTAAGGAGCTTTCCTTCCATCCTTACACACACACACACACATTCATACAGGACTGATCTGTTGACCTCAGCTCGTGGTCCGGTTCGGCTTTGCCGGAGTTCTCCGCTTCCTTTGAGTCGCGAGCGGCGTCGGCGGTGCAGTTATTAGTTGTTGTAGGGGCTTCTATTGTGTGCACTCAAGGTGCTGCCCTGATGGTATCTGACTTGTCTGCTTCACCTACCTATATACCTACCTGCCTACCTACCTACTCACCTGCACCTACCTACTTGTGCACCAGCGCCACTGGCTTTCTCAATCAGCTGCTGAGTTGACCGGGAGAAAGAAGGTAAGGTAATGTACTAGTAACTGAGATATGAAGTAATATAGGTGAACTGTGCACAGTTGATTTAAAAAGTATCGAACATGGACATGCTGAATGAAAACTGCTTGGAAAAGAAAAGAAAATAGATAAATACGTGTACGAATAAATAAGAAATACACACATGCATAAAAAAATAAATGAAAAAATAAATATAATGAGTAAATGAATATATAAGCAAACAAACAAACAGACTAAGTAACGAACTAACAAATAAATAAATATAATGGATAAATAGATAGATAAATAAATAAATAAATAAATGAATAAATAAATAAATGAATAAACAAACGAAAAACAGAAATGTTTTCAGAAAAGGTTTGCTCTTTCTGTATATGTGTGTCCTAAAAACCAAGCCAGTCACGGGATTAAAAAGCAAACAGAATAAAACAAAACAAAACGAAACAAAACAAAAAACGAAAAGCAAAACAAAACACTACTTTAAGGTTTCCTAAACTGGAGCTGGCGGAGCGGAACACTGTCATTGTACTTAGTCCGTATATTTACAGTTTACTATTGACAGTAGTATATCAATGAATCGTTAATGCATTGTGGCTGTCATCTGTATCTGATCAGTTACTATACAATTCTGTTTTGAACGTATTGCGTTTCATTGCGAATTGTGTGTGTGTGTGTGTGTGTGTGTGTGTGTGTGTGTGTGTGCGCGCGCGCGCGCGAGTGTCTGTGTGTGTACGTGTATGTGTGTGTGTGTGTGTGTACGTTCGACTTTGTGTGTGTGTGTGTGTGTGTGTGTGTGTGTGTGTGTGTGTGTGTGTGTGAGTGCGTGCGAGGTGTGTGTGTGTGTGTGTGTGTGTGTGTGTGTGTGTGTTCATGAAATCTAAAACACAGATTTTATGTCACTGGAAAATAAATATGAAAAGCGTATAGAACTGTTTAAATGAAATAAAATACAAGTAGATATTTAAATGAGTTAGTCTTCTTAATCTTTACCTCTTCCTATTTCGTATTATATTTTTAATGATATCTTGTTTATTTGCGTCATGCACTGATGTCAAACATTTTCATATAAATTGCTATGTTGTTATTTCTTATCTAAGCTTTAGACAGGATTTTATGTGGTACGGTTTCATTGTTATTGTGTGTCTGATTGCGCGCGCGCGCGTGCGTGTGTGTTGTGATATCCCGCGTATTAAACAAACACTTTATCTGGGAAAGTAAATGAAAAATAAATGAATGAATGGATAGATAAATATGTAAACAGATAGATAGAGATAGATAGATAGATAGACAGACAGATAGATAGATCGATCGATCGATCGATCGATCGATTAGATAGACAGATAGATCGATTGATAGACAGATAGATAGATGGATAGACAGATAGATCGATAGATAGATAGATAGATAGATAGATAAAGTAAAAAGAAACAGAAAGCAGACCCAATAAACGCGTTTACACACGTTCACACACACACACATACGCGCACACGCATACATGCACTCACCCACCCACCCACACACTCTCGTCGCACACACGGATGTACACACACACGCAGCCGCGCGCGCGCGCGCGCACACACACACACACACACACACACACACACGCCCACGCGCGTGCCCTCACCTTCACCACACACGTTGCACACACACGCACACATATCTCTCTCTCACACACCTGCCCACCTCCACCAGCACATTTTTTTCTCACTTTCGTTCCCCACGTTGTTACAGGTTGTAAGCAAGAGCAGAAGAGGAGGGACAGGTATAGGGACAGTGCATGCAGTAGCCAGGCTACAGAGAGAAGATGGAGAGACGGGAGGAGGAGGAGAAGAAGAAGGGAAAGTAGACAGACAGTGGGAGCTTGAGAGCACACGATTATGGAACACTCCACATGAAGAGTGAGCACTCCGGAGCAAAGCGAGGAGGAAGCAAAAACGACAAAGAAAAGCTGTGTTTATGTTTCACCCGGCCGCAGGGAGCAAGCAACACTGCCTTTGATAAAAGCTACCCGTCGTGAAAGAGAAACGACACCCTCCCTCCGCCCCTCCCCCGACACTTGACAGGTAAATTTCTGCCCTTCCCCCATCCCCTACCCCCACCACCCCTCACTTCTTCCCACACTCGTCCTCCATTTGCTTCTTCTTCGTCAACAACTGAAATTCACACTTCTGCTGATAATTATAATTCATCACCGTTCTTATATACAGTTACAAAAACAGTCTCAAGGATTTCATCACTGAACGTAGACTGACTCAAAAGTTCTAAATAACTTATCAGCATTCCATGCTACTGTTTCAAAGCAGGTAATCCAGATTTTTTGAATTTTTGTGCTCTGTCTTTTTGAAGACAAACAGGTGCATAAGTAGTATGCTGTGAAGAAAAGAGAGAGAGAGAGAGAGAGAGAGAGAGAGAGAGAGAGAGAGAGAGAGAGAGAGAGAGAGAGAGAGAGAGAGAGAAAGAAAAAAGGGACGGTTTTACATAAAATGATTTTGTTTCGTGTTTGAGATAAATGAACTGTCACTGAAAGAACTTGCATTCACAAGAACACGATTTTGCGACGAAAAATCATTTTCATGTGACACTGTGTGCAACTGAAAACTCGTTTTGTGGATAGTTTTTAATTCAAGAAAAACACATTCACAAACAACACGAAAAAGTAGATAAATAAATGATTGACTGACTTTCTGACTGACTGACTGACTGACTGACTCACGCACTCACTCACTCACTTACTCACTGAATGACAGACTGACTGACCGACTGAATGAATAAAGAAGCAAACGTTGACAGAAGGACATTGTTTTCAATTAACAAAATAATAAGATTACGTGAGAACCAAATGCGTGCATACAACAAATTCGTGACACAAGGAAATTGACCTGCGGTGTGTGCTGGGGTGGATTATCAGATCGAGTGTCGGAAATCCCTTCATTGTGACACTGCTGTGAAGAGAGAAGAACAATAAAACGTTCGACTGTGGGCGACTGTGAAAGGTCTCCTGCTAGGTGTTCAGGGGTTCCTGTCAGTACAGCCTAGTGGTGTGTAGTGTAAGGGACCGTTCCATAGGTAGTGGCACTGGACTGGCCCTAATTGGTGAGTGCTGCACACTCTAATCAGTTGGGAGAATTAAAGAGACGAACGTGAGTTGTGCTGGAATCGGTCGCAGTCCTACTACGTACGTCGGCTGTCTGTGAGTGTAGCTGTGTGCATAATATGTGCTAGCTCTACGTTTGTCTACATTCAGGCACTGTCATGTTGTGGTTTTGAGACTGTCACGTTTTTGATTCAGACGTGAAAGTACTTAGTAGGCTTAAATTCAAAACAGGGAGAAGAGGTTGCTAATGAAAGAGGGTAAATGCAAAATTCGAACGAGGAATGCTTTTTTGCTATTTAGGTATAGAACAAGCGCGGTTTATTTGTGACATTCAGCGGAGGAGTTGTTGTGAAGAAGTTGAGTTGTGAGATTCAAAGGAAAGAAAAATCAACAGTCAAGGGATAAACACAGGACTAAGACAGATATTGACGGATTTTATTCAGCAACTGTTTCATGTGACTTGAAGAAACTTCTTCGACGGTGCTGGGGATTATGTCAGTGTCACACTCACGGTCGCTGGAACCGAGAGACAGTGACTAAGTGTGGTTGTGGGCTGTGACTCTCACGGTGGTAGTGGTGGCAGCAACAGAGGTGCTGATGGTTTGAGAGTGTCGCAGCTGAGTCTGTGATTCGGAGGGAGACGAGCTGTGGAGCTATCCAAACAAAAGACAGGGGATATAGATGGTAGTAGGCCTGTGACGGGAGAAGGAAGAGAAAAAGAGTTGAAAGAAGAAGAAGAAGAAGAAGGGAGGGGGGGTGGTGGAAAAGGGAGAAAAAAAAAAGTGGGCGGACCGCTGGAGTGGCACAGACGTGTCTGACGGGTGTTGCGGAGAGCGGCAGGGAGCCAATCAGGACACAGACCACGAGCAGGAGGAGGACGAGGAGGAGGAAGAACAGAGAAGGAGGGGAGGAGACGAGATAGACAGAGAGAAAGAGAGGCGCGAGGGAAGAAGGCTGACTAGCCCAGGCAGCGGAGAAGAGCTTGACGCGACACTGGCCACTCATGAGGCGCGCTGTCTGCACGTGCGCCAGGGAGGGGACAGGTGCGGAGCGCTGACATGAGGACACCACGTACCTGGCCCTTCATCACCACAGCACCGGCCGCCAGTCCAGCCTGACCCTTCAAGCTTCACATCCCGAACCTGTCTTCTTACGGGAGCATCTCTGCTTATAGGCTACATACATACATACCCCCTGTCTCGGAGTCTTTGACTCCCGATCGTAGTAGTAGAACTTGTCGTCGCCGTCCCCAAGCGGAGAAGCCGGCGTCGGAGAAGGGTGCTGTTCGGTGTCGTCGTAGTGGCGAGTGGTGGAAGTGGTAGTGTTGGTGTCGGTCGTGGTGGAGGAGGTGGTGGAGGTGGTGTGGTGGTGGTGGTGGTAGCGGTGTCGGCCTGGACATGATGTACATCAGGGACCCGCAGGAGCATGGGCTGTACAGGCCCGGCCCGCCCCACGACCGCTGTCCGCCCTACGATCCTTACCCCTCGGTGAGTCTTGAGTTCAAACCCTTCGCTTTTTCTCTTTTTTAACGTCTTGGTTCTTGTCTGTGTGGTTTTGTGGGTTCGCGGTTTTTTCCTCTGTTCATTTGGTTTGTTTCTTCTCTGTTCGATAGTGTGTGTGTGTGTGACGAAGAGAGCGTGTACATGTGTGTGTGTGTGTGTGTGTGTGTGTGTGTGTGTGTGTGTGTGTGTGTGTGTGTGTGTGTGATAGAGAATGAGAGAGAAAAGGAGGGACGGGGGGAGAGAGAGAGAGGAGAGAGGAGAGGAGAGCATATTGGTGTGTGTTTGTTCGTTCTTTCTTTTAACATCTATTCACATATATGTGCTTTTAGACGAATTAATGAGGTGTGTGTGTGTGTGTGTGTGTGTGTGTGTGTGTGTGTGTGTGTGTGTGTGTGTGTGTGTGTGGAGAGAGAGAGAGAGAGAGAGAGAGAGAGAGAGAGAGAGAGAGAGTGTGTGTGTGTGTGTGTAAGTGCTGCTTTCTGTGATGGTGTTTCAAATTTCTTTCTTTTTGCGTGTGTTACCAACTCTCTCTTTCACTTCCCATTTGTCCCAACCACATCCCTCCCTCATTTGTCGTTAGTACTGTTGTTGTTGGGTGAAGGAAGATCGTTCAGTCCAGTCATTTGTGTGCTTGGTGTTCTCGTGTTGTACTCGAACACGGTATTGTACACTGTTGAAAACATTATAGTGCAGTGGCTTTGTTGGTATTCAATACTTAGTGAGTTAAATCGTTAGAAGCTAGTAGATAATGGCTGAATCATGACTGCTTCTGGCTGGGCGCCACGTTTGTCGGTGATTATCTTTATTCTGAGTCTGTCTTTTTCCACCTTCCACAAATATTCAGACTTCGACAAGCTAAATTCAGGTTTCAGTTTCGTTACTCCCCCGTCCTCTCGACCCCTCGACCCCTCGACCCTCGACCCCTTCCCTTTCCTCTCCGTTCTCTCTTTCCAAACTCGCATTTGCGTAGCTCTCTCCTCGTCTGTCTGTCTGTCTCTTTCTTTTTTATTTCTCTCTTTCTGTCTGTGTATCTCTTTCTTAGTCTTGTGTCGTCTTCTTGACATGAATATGTTTTATTCGTCCATTCTCAAATTAAAGGAAGTAAGTTGTCGTTATGTCGGTTGCTTGAAAAGAGATACATGAAATAACGCTATCACTCACTACTTTGAACAGAAAATCACTTTGTTACCCATAACAGACACACACAATAAGTCTTTGGGACAATTGTCGTCTTTTTTTCATTTGGGCGTCGAAAAACTTTGTGGGTTTTTTGTTTGTTTGTTGTTGTTGTGTGTGGTGACACATAATGTTCCAGATACTGTAACATGATTGAACTATTTATGTATTCAGTCCTTATTTATCTGTTTATCGATTTATTTGATTGTTCGTTTTAAGTGGTCAGATTATGTTGAAGAAATATGCTTCTTTGTACGATTTAGGCAAGGTACGAGCTCAGGGCCTGGCCACTTCACGGTTTTATGTGCAGGCTTAAGACTTGTGCCATGATCATTCTGGATCTCCTCCATCACATGACATCAGTGACGTCAGTGCATACGGAATTCATTCCGAGCGCGGAACATCATCTTGAGAAACCGAAACTGAAACTGTACGACTTCTTAAATATCTAATTACGCGATCCCAGATTGCAGAACATCTGTTTACAGTTGCTGGCCTGTCCCATTTCTCTGATCATGAGAACCGTGCGAATGAGTTCGAGTCTCCTTAGCCTTTTCCAGCACACACTACAGCAATAAAACTCGGAAGAACTCTGTTCTTCGTCGCCGACGTCGTCATTGTCGTCGTCATTGTCATCGTCATCGTCACTTTCACTGCGTAATAAAAAACATAACATAACATAACATAACATAACATAACATAACATAACATAACATAACATAACATAACATAACATACATAATCAAACAAACAAACAAACAAAAATTCCATTCGAGTGGCGTGAAAATGGGTTTTTCTTTGCTGTTAACATTGTCACCACCACCACTTTGAGTATCAACTACTACTGCTACCTTCTGGTACTACTGCTGGCTTCGGCTATTTTTGCTGTTATTCCTATTTAGATTTTTGGTACTGCCTTTTGGCTTTCTTATTAGATTATTGTTGATAACATAGTTATTATTATCATTGTCATCATCATCTTATCCTCATAATTCATCATACTATCACTATCTTATCGTTTTCATTATCGTTCTTCGTCTTCTTGTACATATCATCATCATCATCATCATCATCATCATCATCATCATCATCATCATAGTTTTATTTTATTCATTTGCAGTCGCGGGATGATATGTAAGTGTAATAGTCGGGGCAGCTTTATTGAAAATATTAGCAAAAACTGCAGTCAGCCATTGTGCTTCACATCTTTTTGATCGACACTTTCGAAAATCGTTTTCGTGATTACTTGAATCGTAGATTTTTATTGTTTTAAAAAAAAAAAAAAATTATAATGAAACCTGGATTACCAGAGGGATGTTTTCATTTTTACTTGGAGGCTTGTCATGTTTTGTGTCTTTGGTGCTTTCTGTTTCTGTTCCTCTTTGTTTGCTTCTTTTTTAGTTTTGTTCGTTTCCTTTGTTATCATCATCGTCGTTGTCATTATCGTCATCATCATCATTAGCATTATTATTTTTAATGTTATTATTACTGCATTGTTATTGATATTATATCATAAGTATTATTATTGTTGTTATTGTTATTATTATTATTATATTATTGTTATTACTATTATTATAATAGATTATTATTATTATTATTATATCATTATTATTGTTATTATTATGAATGTTGTTATTATTATTGTTATTATCATTATTAAGATTTTCTTTTTGTTATATTACTATCATTTGTGCGCTTAGTCAATCTGTTTATGTCTGTGCATTGATAAAATATTCATCGATTCATCTATTTGTTTGTTTGTATGGAGATGAGATTATTTATTCATTTCCTTATTCTCAGACCTGAAGTTTTCCTTTATTCTGCTTTCTTGGAAAAAAATGATGATAATAATAATAACAACAATGATAATGATAATGAAAAAATGATAATGATTATAATAATAATAATAATAATAATAATAAAAAAACAACAACAACTAAATAGTAACATAGATTTAATGATGATGATGATGATGAATTGTAATAATAATAATAATAATGATGATGGTGATCATATTGATCATGATGATGATTATAGTGATAATGATCATAGGTATAATTCATTATCCATATATATGATATATTCTATGTAATCCAGATATTCAACATATATTCTTAAAAGATAATTTAGGAGACTGGGTTTGTTCAAATTCCAAATAGGACAAAGCGCATGGTATAAACATACAAAATCAGTATCAAATGAAATTGCCAATCCATATCTTAACAACTATTTTTAAAGATACTGAGTATTCTTTAACTGAAAACATGACAAGTATGTATTAGAGGACTATAAAATCATTAATAAACAAAGTGATTACGCCATATCTGAACAGACAATTTTTAAGACAGTGGGTTTTCTTTAATAATAATTAAAAAGACAGGTTTATAGTTAGAAGACCACAATGTCACTATCAAACAAGATGGTCACGCCATATCTAGCTGACATTTTTAGGAAACAGGACTTTCTCAACTCAAAACATGACATCTTAATAAACTCAAAATATGACAAGTCTTGAAATCAAATTATGACGAGTCTTAAAATCAAAGTATAGTAGAGAGTATAATGAGAGGACAATAAGATCATTCAAGACATGACAAAATATGACAAATGTATAGTAAAAGACCACAATATCACCACTAAACAGGGCGGTCAGGACATACTTACAGTGTCTCCTTTTAGTTCCTTTCAGTCCATCTTACATGATCATACGTTCTTGAAAGATTTATAAACGCACTTTAGACTGGAATCGTGTGCTTGGTTTTCAAGTGTTGGCTTTTTAATCAAACTCGGAGTTGTTTTTAACATGATGTTAGCCCTGATATGGCTTTAGAGGCTGGCTGTGCTATGAGCAACACGCTTTCTCATTTCGATTTAGTTCCTTTCGAGTTTTCATTGTAGTCTGGAAAGTTGATCAGTTATACAGCACGTCAAACGAAAAAGTCGAGATTTATTACATAGCCAGTCGGTTGAACCAGATTTGTTTAGATAAATCCTATTCTGCCATTAAACTGCCTCAACATGTTTATTGAAGTGTCTTTTTTTTAAAATTTATTTATTTATTTATTTTTTTACCGGGGAACGGGTTGTTGCTATTCAAATAATGGTCATGCCCATTTAAAGTAACGGCTTTTAAAATTTTTTTCGTTCAGTTTGAATTGTCTGCATTTGGTACAGATCCATTTACAAAGGGTGAAGATTCATTGTCGACACAGTATTTGTATTCGCTGGTTTGTATTTCACACCCTTGCACGCAAACACACACGCATGAAGAAACGCACGGACACGCTCGAACGCACACACACATATGTACACGCTAATAGAGAAACAATTAGACAGGCAGATAGACAGACAGACAGACAGATAGACACACACACACATACACACACACACACACACACACACACACACACACACACACACACACACACACACACACACAAACACGCACTCACACACGCACACACTCGCACACGCACGCAACTTACACACTCACACACACACACACACAAACACACACATACACACACACACACACACAACACACACACATACACACACACACACACACACACACACACACACACACACACACACACAAAACACGTTGCCGTTCGATATCAATTAATCTCCATCATTTTAAAAACGGAGGTTGAAAATTAACATAAACTTGATTTCATAGTTTAGGCTGTAGCCTTCTTATGATAGTGGGTTTGAATAGTGCATAAAGTTAATCATACAAATATCGACGTGCTGAAACCATGAGACAAGTCTTCATGATCTTGAGTTCGAGTCAAGCCTGTAACATAAAAATTAGCCAGTTCGCTGTCCATCCTAATGACATATGAGAAGTCTGACGGTATCAGTTCACAGGCTAGTCTTTGATGTAAAATCTCAGTTCCTTTTTCCTTTCCATGAATGTCATTACCAGCCTGTAACTCTAAAAGATTTTGGTCGACCCATCGTATTATACAATCATATTGTTTAGGATCTTGGGATTTTCATTAAGAGGGATTCATCGCATTCGGACTATTTCATATGCCCTCCACCCAAATCTTCCAGCAATTATCTGTCATATTCCCTGCTCTGCACAAACCGCTAAGGAATGGCAAGGTCTTGAAACGGAGAAAGGGAAGGGTTGGGGGGGGGGGGGGGCGGAGGGCGGGGGCGGGGAAGAGGAACCTATGAAACACTAAGTTGACATCATAAGAATAATGGAAGCAGTGGGCTGTGAACAGAACAGTTTTTAAGGGTTTTAAGGGCTTGAACTCTTGATATCAGATTCTGAGTCCACGGCTTCATAAAAAGAACGAACCAGACCACAGCGTTATCTGTTGTCCAGTCGACCACAGGGGCCAACATTGAGACAGCACACCCAAACCAAAACGTATCACAAATTTGTACCAGAATCGGCTGCACTTTTCCTTTGGGATATTAAGTCTGCTCAACGGACATAAGGTCTGCTCAACAGACATAAGGTCTGCTGAATGAATAGTAGGTCTGCTGAACGGATATTAGGTCTGCTGAATGAATAGTAGGTCTGCTGAACGGATATTAGGTCTGCTGAACGGATATTAGGTCTGCTGAATGAATAGTAGGTCTGCTGAACGGATATTAGGTCTGCTGAACGGATATTAGGTCTGCTGAATGAATATTAGGTCTGCTGAACGGATATTAGGTCTCTTGAACGGACATAAGGTCTGCTGAATGAATATTAGGTCTGCTGAACGGACATTAGGTCTGCTGAATGGACATTAGGTCTGCCGAACGGACATAAGGTCTGCTGAATGGATATTAGGTCTGCCGAACGGACATAAGGTCTGCTGAATGGACATTAGGTCTGCCGAACGGACCTAACGTCTGCTGAACGGACATAAGGTCTGCTGAATGGATATTAGGTCTGCCGAATGGACATTAGGTCTGCTGAACGGACATTAGGTCTGCTGAATGGATATTACGTCTGCTGAACGTACATAAGGTCTGCTGAATGGACATTAGGTCTGCCGAACGGACATAAGGTCTGCTGAATGGATATTAGGTCTGCTGAACGTACATAAGGTCTGCTGAACGGACATAAGGTCTGCTGAACGGACATTAGGTCTGCTGAATGGACATTAGGTCTGCTGAACGGACATAAGGTCTGCTGAATGGATATTACGTCTGCTGAACGGACATTAGGTCTGCTGAATGGACATTACGTCTGCTGAATGGACATTCTGTCTGCTGAATGGACATTAGGTCTGCTGAACGGACATAAGGTCTGCTGAACGGACATAGGTCTGCTGAATGGACATTAGGTCTGCTGAACGGACATAAGGTCTACTGAATGGACATTACGTCTGCTGAACGGACATTGGGTCTGCTGAATGGACATTAGGTCTGCTGAACGGACATTAGATCTGCTGAATGGACATTAGGTCTGCTGACATAACGTCTGCTAAATGGATATTAGGTCTGCCGAACGGACATAAGGCCTGCTGAATGGATATTAGGTCTGCTGAACGGACATTAGGTCTGCTGAATGGACATTAGGTCTGCTGACATAACGTCTGCTAAATGGATATTAGGTCTGCCGAACGGACATAAGGCCTGCTGAATGGATATTAGGTCTGCTGAACGGACATAAGGTCTGCTGAATGGATATTAGGTCTGCTGAACGGACATTGTGTCTGCTGAATGGATGTTAGGTCTGCTGAACGGACATTCTGTCTGCTGAACGGGCATTAGGTCTGCTGAACGCACATTTGTTGAAAGTACATTTGGTCTGTTAAAGGTCTCAAAAAGAGACCGGAATTTAACTCAGGGGAAATCGTAGCCTTCCACCAACATCATCAACTGAGTAAAAATGTTTTTAAAGTTAAAAGGAGTGACACAATCACGGTATTCAACATAAAAGGCCCCATTAAGCCTTAGAGTACACGCATAAGGATTATAAGAAAATTACAAAGCCGTCTACAATAGAGTCTGGCGACATTTCATAATGTTAATCATCATTACGAGGACCCATTCATCATACGGACCATGGAATCGCCTAAGAACAAACCTGCCATCACAGGCAGGTAAAAAGAGAATAATTCTTTGCGGCCGCCTCTGCGAATTTGTAACACTGTGAAGAAAATTCCTCAAAGGAAATCACTGCAGACTGCCAAAGTAGAGTATAGGTAATTGATAATTTTAATGATGATAACCAAGGTTTGTAATTATGACTGTTTGTGTAGACTTTCTTGTTACATTTAAACACTTCTGTGAATGGACGAAAAAAGAAATAACGAACGAACACACACACACACACACACACACACACACACACACACACACACACACACACACACACACACACACACACACACACACACACACACACACACACACACTCAACACACACACGCACGCACACACACACACACACACACACACACACACACACACACACACACACACACACACACACACACACATACGCGCGCGCGCTCTCTCTCTCTCTCTCTGTGTCTCTCTCTCTCTGTCTGTCTCTCTCATTCTGTTCGTGTTTCTCATACGCATAAACACACACACCACACACACACACACACACACACACACACACACACACACACACACACACACACACACACACACACACACACACACACAACACACACACACACACACACACACGCACACACACACACACACACCACACACACACACACACACACACACGCTCTCTCTCTGTCTCTCATACGCATAAACACACACATACACATACACACTCACACACACACACACACACACACACACACACACATACACACACACACACACACTCACACACACACACACACACACACACACGCACGCACACACACACACACACACACACACACACAATCTTCAGTGCTGCATAAGCTAAATACGTACCCATCATTGAAACATCACAATCTCTTCTCAGTGTTACTGACACTTCGCATCAAAACCTATCACGCTTGGAACTCGAAGTGACCGATATTCATGGAGTGCCAGCCACTATCCCGTGTGACACGTGTCCATCAGAAGTAATCTACACGGTCAGAAGGTCTGGAACGTACCAGACAGTGTTAGGTCACGTGGCACGATCCTCACGAGCTCTCTCTGTCACACAGTGACCACACACCGATTGACGAAACAAAGGAGACGTGGACGCAGATTTGAGGGTCAAATAATCTTTGTCCAGTGTACATCAGAGGTAACAAAAAAAGTGGTTGATGCTCTTACTTCAAGTTTTTAATTGAAATTTTTCATAAGTGTTATCCAGTATGGGAAAAGAAAGCTGAAGATACAGCCAACTAGCTATAGCTACGAATGAAAATAGATGGAATGGGTCAAAATTGGGTCAAGTGAGATCTTTCGGTGTTTTGAGCTTTTAGCATCAAATTTTTGATTTCTCGAAGTTTTATCATGTCTTACAACTGAAAGCACCACAAAAAGTTATTTTTTCAAGATTTTATGAACGTATTACTTCCCTCGTCAAAAATGCATTTACTTGGTTCAAACGCGTCAAAAAACGAAAACCACGAAACGTGTCAAAAACAAAAACTGTGATAAATGTACGAGCCGTACTACTTTTTTTTTGGGTTTGCATGTTGATTTATAAACTTTGAAATTCTGAGATGAGTTAGAAACTCACATAATACAGTTTTTGCACTCAACCTCCATTTCCCCCATGGAGGGTCACAGATTGAAGTCTCCTATGACAAAACATACCTTCTTGACACCATATTTATTTTTTTTCGTGTATGGACATAAAGGGTAGAGGTCTGATAAAGAGCGATGTATTGTTGCTTCGGGGATTGGGCAAAGGGCTAACAACCCGGTCTGGAAAGAAAAAGACGTTATGGTAACAGCGAGAGAATAAATGTCGTTGCTGCCCTCCATGCCAGTGGCATGATGGACAAGAAGTCATGAGCATCATTAAGGAGCAAAAGTTCACTACTGTCATGGCATCAGTTCAATAGTTCATGTAAACATAAACGCACGTAGATGAAAAAAACAAACAAACAATAAACAAGAAAAAAAACAAAAACATTACAGGGGCGTCAGTCAAGTGGGTAAACGTCAGACTTTTTATCGAAAGTCCCGAGTTCGATCCGCCAAGACATTTCCGACTGGTGGGTAAAAAGTGGAGATTTTTTCCCATCTCCAGTATCATCATCAACGACAACAACAACAACAACATCACCACCACCACTGCTACCACCACCGCCATCATCATCAGCAGCAGCATCAGCATTATAATCATCAGCATCAATCTGCCTACCTGCCTATGTTTGTCTGTCTGTCACACACACACACACACACACACACACACACACACACACACACACACACACACACACGCACACGCACACACACTCACTCACTCACACGCACATACACACACGAAAGGCTTTAACATCTTGGATTCTACTCGAGCGAACAGGCTGATAGAGCTGTCAAGAAAAAATGTGCATGGCTTGAATTGAATCATTCGAAGTAAACATTTCCCTGTCTATACAAGAGAACTACCGACTGTTAGGGGGAAATATTTTTTACAGCAATTCATAAAGTTACAAGAGCAGCACAGTCATTTTTTTCTATCAAATACACAAATTGTATCTATAGTTTCCAAGTACGCTTCAAAATCACTACAGAGATTTTGAAGTGAGGCACAGAAGGATGTTATAAGTTGACCAACACAGTTCCTGCTGAATTTGAAACAAAATCAGCAAGAAATGTCACTAAAATCGTGATCTAATTGTGTAACTAAATTTTCATGAATATGTACAAAATCAGCAAGAATTTCGCTGGTTTCGTGTTGTAATTATTTTTTATAAAGTTATCACTACATGAATGGGAATCAAAATCAGCAAGAAATTGTATTGGTTTCATGGTGTTATTACGAGATAAGACTACATGAATTTGAAATAAAGAACTTTGACTGTGATCGTTTTCACGATGTTACCATCATGTTTTTATGTAGACCTAAGTTAAGACTGAACAAATTTGAAAACAAAACCAGCAAGAACGTTAACCGTTTTCGTGACGTTGTTATTCAGGTTAAGACTGATGAATTTGAAACAGAAGAAATCACCGAAAACGTTCACTGTTTTCGTGACAAAAAAGATGACCACCGTCCATGACACTTTATTGTCCAGTTGCTACACTATTGTTAACTCATGTTTCTCGACATTCTTCGGTATGCACCTATTTCTATGTCGGTGTTTAGCATTGCCAAACGTTTATCTCGAAATCCGTTGTTTATTTGTTACAGTGAACTCATTTTACCAATCTCGACAGTTTTCATTAATCAGGCACGTGTCTGTGTCGGTGCGCGCGCTTATGTATGTATGTATGTAATGTAATGTATGTATGTATGTATGGGATGTATGTATGTATGTATGTATGTATGTATGTATGCATGCATGTATGTATGTATGTATGTATGTATGTATGTTTTGTATCTATGTATGTATGTATGTATGTGTATGTGTGTTTTCTTTTCAATGTTTATTCATAAGAAAATGAATATAAAAGAGCACACGGGCGCGCACTCACACACGCATGCACGCGCATGCATTCACCGGCACACACTCTCACACGTATACACACATAGCCAGGCGCAGAGAGAGAGAGAAGAGAGAGAGAGAGAGAGAGAGAGAGAGAGAGAGAGAGAGAGAGAGAGAGAGAGAGAGAGAGAGAGCATCGTTTAGGTCGTTACAAAACCCATCTGTTAAAACGGTTTTAAAAGAAACCGGAGAGAGAGAAAAAATCGCAGACACTTTAACCTAAAATCCTAGACAAGTTAACCTTTTTGCCGTCAAAGCCACACGGACGAAGAACGAAATAAAATATGAGTCTGGTGAAAACAGGTTAGTCTTATAACAAACCCAACAACTTTTCTTGCCGAACTGTTTCAACGGAAAGAGCGGGCTGGCACACACAC
>CM060315.1:31755686-31765686 GCA_030674185.1 Monoplex corrugatus | reverse complement strand
TGGTGGATAGGGTGCGGGAATCAAAGGGTTAAGCAACAATAAGAATAAGATCTCTACCGCCTCACTCCCCCACCCCCATGACCTCAGGTTTATGGGGGACAACCTCTGCCTTACCTTTAGCAGGCTTAACGGAAACACGATGCTTTCCGTGTGTCAGTGTACGTGTGCGTGTGTGAGGACGACGAGAGAGAGAGGAGAGAGAGAGAGAGAGAGAGAGAAGGAGAGAGAGAGAGAGAGAGAGAGAGAGAAGTAGGGCAGGCAAGCAGGGGCAGCATTCGTGGCATCGGCCGCCGGTAAGGAATGAACGGCACCTTGAAGACCCTAATTAGCCGCGCGCCAAGAAATGGGGCCAATCAACAGCACGTGCTACCTGTCCGAAACGGCCGGCCGACTGGCCAGACTGACCAGATTTGACCACACCACAAGGCCAGTTGTTAGATAGCCACACTCTCTGGTAACTGGCCGGCCGCACTGGCTGAAGCGGGCTGCCCGTGTTGTAATGTCCAAGAACAGTTATGTTACTACTAATAAAGTCCAGCGTTTTTCTTTTTTTCTTCTTATCCCCCGCCATGCGTGCTGAACTTGCTTTAACCCCTTCACTGCTTGACCGTCTTCTCCGTTCCTGCAGAAAGCTGGGGAATAGGGTGAGGGAGAAAAGGAGTGAATGTTTTATGGGAAAAGTTGTCAGAGGAATATTGCAACTACTACTTCTATTATATTGTTATTATTATATTATATTTTATTATATTATATATTATTATTATTATTATATATATACTGGTAGTAGTAATAGTAGCAGCAGCAACAGCAGCAGCAGCAGCAGTATAGTAGTAGTATGCAGCAGCAAGTTGTGTAGTGGTAGTAGTAGTATATATATGACGCAAATCAAAATAGCTCTAGACATTATGAATCAATTAACAGTACCAAAAAAGAATCAAATCAACCACAGTACACTAAACAATCAAAGACGACCATACACTTAGTACATGACATTCTCTCAAGACAACTAAAAAACCAAACAAACAAAATAAAAACCAAATTAGAACACACATAATATACGAAACATAAGAAATAATGGTCCAGCACTCGCAAATCTATAAGTTTATAACACAACATCATACACACACACACACAACACACACAACCATATACACACGCGCACGCGCGCGCAACTAGTAACACACACACACGCAACACAAATCCGCACTTCAAACATGAATACACCAATAGGCAAATCAACTCCACAACAACATCACATCACTTCATGATGCAATCATGACATGCGCAGCAAGTAGACAGGCCAATACATGAGATTTCTAGAGTCTTGGTCCGACCTTGTACGTTTTAACTTACTGTGTCAGACTGAAGACGTTAAGGTCAAGACTCTTCTCGGTCAGCTTTTTTTACTGAGTATAGGACTTTGTATTGAAACCAAGAGGATGACTGACGCATTCTCATAGGCTTCAGCGAATCAGTTATAAGCTGCAAGTTGGATTGAACCGTGATATCAGGTCTGGTTAACAAATACCTCCTGAAGCCAAGCAACCTGCTGTTCACTCGACTGTCGAGTAACTAGGGTTAACTGCATTCTGCCCCCTCTCCGCTCCCTTTTCACGTTCTGTTTGTCTTCCAAGAGGCGATTTGCGAGTCTGTTAAATTGCTGTTTCCGTGACGGAGCTTACTTGATTGTAAGACGTTGTGGGAATGACTACGCTGCTATGAGCTTACCCATGGTTGCAGTTTGGAATAACTGTTTCATCCTTGTCTCCATCCCGTGTGGTGTGTGTGTGTGTGTGTGTGTGTGTGTGTTGGTGTGTTGTGTGTGTGTGTGTGTGTGTGTGTGTGTGTGTGTGTGATGTGTATGTGTGTGTGTGTGTATGTGTGTGTGTGTGTGTATGTGTGTGTGTCTGTTTGTTGTGTCTGTGCGTGTGTGTGTGTGTTTGTGTGTCTTTCTGTGTGTTGGTGTGTGTTGTGGTGTGTGGTGTGTGTGTGTGTGTGTGTGTGTGTGTGTGTGTGTGTGTTGTGTATGTGTGTATTTGTGTGTGAGTTGGTGTGTGTGTGGTGTGTGTGTGTGTGTGTGTGTGTGTGTTGTGTGTGTAGTATCTATTCATTTATTCGTTCGTTCACTGACTGAGCGAGTCAGGCAATCAAACAGGGAGGGTGGCAGCAATCGAACCAAACAACAATCAGCTTTAAGTCTGGTTATTTTTGTTTGTTTGTTTAAAATATTTGTTCATTCGTTATTCCACTTCTCCGTTCATTGGTTTGATTTGAACTTGCCGCGGTGCTGTGGCAGTTTTTAAGGGGGCGGGGGCTAGTCTGACAAGGAGAGCAGACCAGGTTAGCTACACTGAGCTAGGCTACCTTGTGTAGCCGGGCAGCTTGGGTCATAAAGGTTGAATACTGTCCGGAAACTGCTAATGAATGTTTTACGTCCGTGTGTGTTGAAGATTCAAGGCAAAAATGTTTTCCCCATCATCTGAGCGGGCGGTTCTTAGAGTGTGAAGTATTAGAGACCTCAACTTTTCTTGGGGTCTGGCGTTTTGAGTGTGGTGTGTTTCTCCTCTCCCTCTATGCTTTGCTTTCCACAATCCAGAAAAAGGTCGGATTTATAGGCTGGTGGACTGGAGTTAATGTTTCCCTGTTACAGTTGATGGGTTGGTCGTATTTGGGGTTGTGGTTCTGGAAGGGTGTGTTTGTAGGGTGTGATCTGCGGTAGCTGGGAACAGTGCTAATCGTGTTGGTGATCCCGATCACGTTTCGTGCATGTAAGGCATAGTGAGACGTTTTCGATTTGAAGTTGGTTAGGAGCCACCATGATGATATTGACCTCGCGGTAGAAGAGGTTTCCAAGGAGATGTAGATGTTCAGGTGATGAGGTGTATTTCAGTAGGTATGATTTAGAAAGTTTCAGGAGCAAATGGCTGTGATGAAACACAGTAGTGTTTACAAACAAATCCCCAGACATTTTTTTCAACGGTATAGATATTAAGCATAGAACCATAAAGTCGGTAACGCATCTCTCTAGACCTTGCCAACGTATAGGCTTCATGCGCAGGATGTTGCATTTACCAAGAAATCTTTGATCCGTTACCTGCTGTGGTGGCAAAATCGGAATCATGCGATTACTATAAAGCTTTCTTCAGCGGACAGACATTGGAATGAGGCCGAGGACAGGTAGAGTCCTGGTGAAAAATCCAGTCATTCCTCATTCTTTAAAAGAAGAAGAAGAAGAACAAGAAAAATAACAACAACAACAAAACAACAACAGCAACAAAATCCAGAAAGCCATTTGGTTCGTAAATAAAAAAAATATAAGTAATTTGAAGTCGGTAGGTGTAATTTTTTTTCTCTCTCTCTACAATCAGCTGGCGCCAGGAACCACTGCACTCTATATTGACTGGACGTGAAAGGGTTAAACGGCTTGATAATAAACTTTGCTGTTGTCAGTTTTCTGTTTCTTGTTCTTTTCTGTTTTGTTCTGAACTGTTTGTGGTGATTTTTCGTTTTTGTTTTTTTGCTTGTCTCTTTTCTGGCGGATTTGCTGTCTGTCTCAGGTGATAAACCCCGAGACTGACTCAAGATACTAGAGCTAAGCTGGAGTTTAGCTTCAGTCCGCAACGTTACAAAAACGGCCTGGTGTTTTTCCATGTTGATGTGGCAATCATTCTTGTGGTGTCAGCTTAGTGTTTTATGTAAAATATAAAAGTCAGCAAGGTCCTTCTCCATCCGTTTAAAAATCATACGCTCAGGGTTTTGTGCAGATTCAAAAAGTAAAAACACACAAGATCATTGCTGGCAGATCTGCATGGAACCCATATGTGTCATGTCTATTTGTGTCTAACTCTGTGATGTGCGTCTTTGTCTCTGTGCGTTTGTCTCTGTGTTATGTGTCACTGTCTCTGTGTGTCTGTCTCTCTGCTATAGTTATGTCTGTATCTCTGTATGTTTGTCTCTCTTCTATATGTCTCTGTCTTTGTGTGTGTATCTCTCTGCTGTGTGGCTCAGTCTATGCGTGTCTATCTGTATGTTTTGTGTCTCTGTCTATCTCTTTGCCTTATGTCTCTGTCTCTGTATGTCTATGTCTCTGCTATGTGTCTCTGTCTCTGTGTGTCTGTCTCTCTGCTATATGTCTCTGTCTATGTATGTTTGTCTCTCTGCTATGTGTCTCTGTGTGTCTATCTCTCTGCTGTGTGTCTCTGTTCTGTGTGTCTGTCTCTTTGCTGTGTGTCTCTGTCTTTTTATGTTTCTCTGCTATGTGTCTCTGTCTCTGTGTCTATCCCTCTGCTATGTGTCTCTGTGTGTGTCTATCTCTGTGCTATGTGTCTCTGTTTCTGTGTGGTTGTTTCTCTGCTGTGTGTCTCTGTCTCTATATATCTGTCTCTCTCTGCTATGTCTCTGTATGTCTATTTCTCTGCTATGTTTCTGTCACTGTGTATATGTCTGTCTGCTAGGTGTCTCTGTCTGTATGTGTCTGTCTCTCTGCTATGTGTCTCCTTCTGTATGTGCCTATCTCTCTGCTATGTGTCTGTCTCTATGTGCCTATCTCTCTGCTATGTGTCTGTCTGTATGTGCCTATCTCTCTGCTATGTATCTGTCTGTATGTGCCTATCTCTCTGCTATGTCTTTCTGTCTCTATGTGTCTCTCTGATATGCGTCTCTGTCTTTGTGTGTCTATCTCTCTGATGAATGTCACTCTCTCCTTGTGTGTCTGTCTTAGACAGATCCCCAGTGACCTAATGTTAATATCCTTTGAGCTAGCAGTAAAGTGTTTTCAGTTTCATCTCTCTCTCTCTCTCTCTCTGTCTTTGTCTCTGTCTCTTTCCCTGTGTCATTGTCTCTGTCTCTCTCCCTGTGTCATTGTCTCTGTCTCGTCTCTGTGCCTGTGCCATTGTCTCTGTCTCTGTCTCTCTCCCTGTGTCATTGTCTCTGTCTCTCTCTATGTCTTTGTCTATGTCTCTCAGCCTGTGTCATTGTCTCTGTCTCTCTGTCTTTGTCTCTGTCTCTCTCCCTGTGTCATTGTCTCTGTCTTTGTCTATGTCTCTCTGCCTGTGCCATTGTCTCTGTCTCTCTCCCTGTGTCATTGTCTCTGTCTCTCTTTCTGTCTTTGTCTCTGTATTGTCTCTGTCTCTCTCCCTGGGTCATTGTCTCTGTCTCTCTTTCTATCTTTGTCTCTGTCTCTCTGTGTGTCTCTCTCTGTCTCTGGCTGGCTGTGTCATTCTGTCTGTGTGTCTGTCTCTCTGTCTGTCTCTGTCTGTGTCTTTGTGGAAGAAAGTTTTATGAACTTGAATTTTTCATTCTCCCCACTCCTCTCTGTCTGTCTGTCTGTCTGTCTGTCTGTCTGTCTCTCTGTCTCTCTGTCTGTCTGTCTCTGTGGAAGAAAGAGTGTGAACTTGAATTTTTCATTCTCCCCATTCCTCTCTCTCTCTCTCTGTCTCGCTCTGTCTCTATCTCTCTCTCTGTCTCTCTGTCTCTCTCTTTCTGTCTCTGTCTGTCTTCTCTCTCTCTCCCCAAGCCATTCTGTTTTTGCTCCTTATCTCTCTGTGGCTTCCATCTCCCCACCAGACTCCTACCTCACTCCTGCTGTCTGGCCTTCGCTCATCAGTCTTGCATGCCTTCATTACACAACCATGCAGACACTAAGTAGTTAGGTGAGGAGAGAGAGAGAGAGAAGAGAGAGAGAGAGAGGACAGAGACAGAGAGACAGAGAGAGACAGAGAGACAGAGAGCGATAGACGGAAGAATAGAGTGAGAAACAGATGGGCAGAGAGGGAGAGAGAGAAAGAGACAGAGAGACAGAGGGACAGAAGAAAGGGAAAGAGAGAGAGGAGAGAGAGAGGGAGAGGGAGAGAGAGACAGACAGAGACCCACAGACGGAGAAATAGAGTGAGACATAGACAGACGGACAGAGAGGGAGAGAGAGAGAGAGAGAAAAAGAGAGACAGAGGGACAGAAGAAAGAGAAAGAGAGAGGGGGGAGGGAGACAGAGAGAGCCAGAGCCAGAGCCAGAGTCAGAGCCACAGACGGAGAAACAAAGGGATATAGAAACAGTGAGACAGAGACAGACGGGCAGAGATGGAGAGACAGAAAGAGAAAGAAACACAGAGAGACAGAAGGACAGAAGAAAGAGAAAGAGAGAGATGGGAGGTTGAGAGGAGACAAAGAGAGAGACAGAGACACAGAGACAGAGACAGACATAACCACAGACGGAGGAAAGAGGCATGTAGAAACAGGATGAGACAGAGACAGATGGACAGAGAGGGAGAGAGAGAGAGAGAGAAAGAAACAGAGAGAGACAGAGGGAAGAAAAAGAGAAAGAAAAAGAAAGAAGGGGAGGGAGAGAGGAGAGAGGGAGAGAGAGAGAGAGAGAGAGCCACAGACAGAGAAACAAAGGCATGTAGAAACAGACAGACGGAGAGAGAGAGAGAGAGAGAGAGAGAGAGAGAGAGAGAGAGAGAGAGAGAGAGAGGAGAATAAAAAATTCAAGTTCACAAACTCTGTCTTCCACACAGAGAGAGAGAGAGAGAGAGAGAGAGAGAGAGAGAGAGAGAGAGAGAGAGAGAGAGAGAGAGAGAGAGGTGAGGGACGGGAGAGAAAGAGAAGATTCGAGTTTAGAGAGGGATAGCTATCAGTCGAATCCGGTCCTTCCATCCATCCATTAAAAAAAAAAAAAAAAAAGAGACAGAGAGAGAGAGAGACAGACAGACAGACAGACACAGACACACAGACACAGAAGGACAGACACAGGAAGAGGGATATGAGAGAGAGAGAGAGAGAGAGAGAGAGAGAGAGAGAGAGAGAGAGAGAGAGAGAGAGAGAGAGAGAGAGAATGATTGGGAATAGAGAAAATGACTGACAGAGTAAAGGAGAGACACACACACACACGCACGCACGCACGCACGCACGCACGCACGTACACACACACACACACACACACACACACACACACACACACACACACACACACACACACACACACACACAGAATGCATGCTGTCAGCAGAAGCTGTGTGCCTGTGGCGAGCGCTTACTGAATTTGGGAGGAGAGGGAAGAGAGAGAATTGAGAGGGAGGCGGAGGAGATGAGGGGGTGCGAAAAGAGTTACGTGTACATAACATACACGTATGTATGTACTTGAGTGCCACGCGGTTATAGACGGGGAGTGGGAGCAGAGACGGGGAGGTGGAGGGAGAGAGAGAGGAGGGGGGGGGGGCGAGTCGGCGGAAGCAAATGGAGTAAGGGGAGGCGGTACAGTACAAGATTTATGAAGACATGTGAAGCGATAATATTTACTGAGGGTCACATTGTACGGCATGAATTCATGTATTTATTTGTTTAATATAATATACATATGAATACATATCCAAGAAAGAAAGGAGGAAAGACCAGCATAGGCCTACTCAGCAAACTAACAGAGACTGTGCAGAATAACAGACTTTAATTTTATACATTGATCATAAATTTATCGATGACCAATATGTATAAAGCGCGTCGCTGCAATGGTATGCCACCTTCTGTCTTGTCTGTCTGTCTCTCCCCCTCTCTCTCTCTCATTTTGTCTTTCCTTTTCTTGCTGTGGATCTTTCTGTTTACCTTTGAAAGCGTGGGGAGGGGGGGGGGGCGGGGGGAGGGGGTGTTCGTACAAAATTTTGCCAGATACAAATCCTTTATTGTCGTGGAATCTTTGACCTGTGCTTAGTGCATGCTGCACACTGGAACTCTGTCGTCCTATCCGAAAGGCTAGCACCCAGGTACCCTGTTAAAGTCTAGAGAAAGGTGGAGCAGAAAAATCCTTGTGCGATCCATGATTCGAACTCGGGTTTCTCACGTTCTGGGCCTGTGGTTTAACCACTAAACCATACATTGCACCAAATGTTTAATTAATGCCATAATGAAAAGGAACTGTCAGGAGCGCTGTTAGGTAAACATACATTTTAAGAAATACACCTTCTTAAGGAAACAATTGCAAGCAAACAATGAAAAAAATCCCATTATCATCATCATCATCACGTGCCCTGCCGCATGGTGTTGGCGATCATGGCCCTCCACACGAATCTGTCCCCTGTCGCTGCAAGTACATCTCCAACCCTCTTTGATTTCAGCCACACTGCAAGTCGTCCGATATTTTCTCCCTGGGCCTACCTGATGTTCTTTTTCTCTCCATCTTTCCTCTTGTGACCAGGTGCTCTAATTCCCCTCTTCTTATATAAAATGAAAATAAAAGTAGTAGTGATACCTCCCTCCTTCTCCTCCTCGTCATCATCATCAACGTCACCATCAGCAGTATTCTTCTTGTTTTCGTCATCATCATCATTATCAACATCAGCATCCTCCTCCCCCTCATTATCATTATTATTTCTTCCTTTACTCTTGCTGGTATTAAATGCAAACAGGATGTTTAATGTCAGTTGTATTTTTGTTCTTTTATCTTAAAACTGTTATATATTCCAGGGCTGGCTAGTTCTTTTGACAGAGCCGTGGACTCAAGACCTGATATCTCGAGTTCAATACCAGCCTGTTAAAAAAAAAAACTGGCCTGTTCCCTGTCCATTTTAATGTTTCCATCATTCTGGTGGCCTCAGCATAGTTTTTGATAGATCCCTCTTCACCTTTCAGTCAGTTGCAGACCTTGCTAACACATGGATTTTTGTGCAGGCTCAGAGACTGCAAGATGATTATTGGCAGATTTTGGTGGAGTGTATATGGAATTGTTATAGTGCGATGTATAGCTTTTGAACAAACCCTAAAGTCGTCTGTTATCTCTCCATTTGTATCATCATGGGTGTCGTCGTGGTGAGAAAGAGTTAACGGTCAGCAGCGACCTGGAACCTGAACTGGATGAATGCCGTGCGGAGTCTTTCACATCATCGGTCCAGGCCTTCCTTGGTCTGCCTGTCGCTTTAAATCTTCTTTTTTTGTTTGTTTTGTTTTTTGTTTTTGTTTCTTTTTTGTTTTGTTTTGTTTTTGTGTTTGGTTATATGCTCGTTGAACCAGCTGGTAAGGTTACATTCTGATCGGATGACCAAAGCATTTACTTCTCTGTTGATAATACGATGGTGGACTGATGTTGTTTGAGGGGGGGGGAGAGGGAGAGAGAGGGGGGAGGGGGAGGGGGAGCGAGGAGGAACCTACGAAACATTAGTTGATAATGATTGGGACATCAAAGATAGGCCAGGTTTTTTTACAATGTCGCAGGCTGGGGTTGAACTCAAGCACATCCGATCTGGAGTTAGCGGCTCGGCGACCAAAAAAGCCAACCATCCCGCCGTAACGACAATAGCTTTTACCCTAATCAGACGTAAGGCCCCGACAACATGGACACACACAGCACACACAATTAATTAAAGCAGACATCCAGTACCTAAACAGAGCGTTGTGGAAAAACTGGTGGCGTTGTGTGACTATTAATGATATATCGTGAGGCACCTGACCCGTAACTCTCCTGTGATTAGCTCCTGTAATGCCGGTGTCAGATTGATTCTGTTGATGTCGTCTCCATATCACAGCGCATGTATGTGTGTCATTGTGTTGGTCTGGCGGTGTGGGATATATGGGGTAGGGGGTAGGGTAGGGTGGGGGGTCGGGTGGAAGTTTAGGAAAAAGAATGAGGGTCTGGGGTGCGGAATGGGCGGATGCAGTGGTAGGAAACGTGGCGGGGGGTGGAGGGATCTAAAGGTCTGCGTGTGTGTGTGTGTGTGTGTGGTGTGTGTGTGTGTGTGTGTGTGTGTGTGTGTGTGATGTGTGTGTGTGTGTGTATGTGTGTGTGTGTGGTGTGTGTGTATGTGTGTGTGTGTGTGTGTTGTGTGTGTGTGTGTGTGTGAGTGAGTGAGTGTGTGTGTGTATGTGTGTGTGTGTGTGTGTGTGTGTCTGTGTGTGTATGTGTGTGTGTGTGTGTGTGTGTGTGTGTGAGTGCTTTGGTCCGTCTGCCTCTTTGCGCGTGTGTGCCACCATGCATCCAAATCTCAGTGTATGGTTGTGTGTGTGTGTGTGTGTGTGTGTG
>CM060315.1:31743186-31748186 GCA_030674185.1 Monoplex corrugatus | reverse complement strand
CTAAAAGCTTATGTCGATAGCTCCTTCGGACTGTCTGGCAACAGGCATTTGATGGAATGAATTTGGTTTCTGCAGTGTGGTTGAGGAAATGTTAGTGGGGCAGCTCGGAAAACGATAATAATGATAGGTTTGGTTAAGGTAATGCCTGAGGGGCAGCTCGGAAAACGATAATAATAATGAAGTGAGATGATGATAATAATAATAATAATAATAGTAATAATAGTAATAAGTAATGGTGATAATGATGATAACAACAACACAACAATAATGATGGTGTGATGATGATGGTGATGATGATGATGTGGTGATGATGATGATAACAATAATATTAAATCAGAATCAGACACAATTGATATTGAAATGAACATAACTTGTATAGCGCTATTTTCCAAAGTCATCTGGACTCAACGCGCTTCACACAAGACACCTTTAGAAGAACTGACATTAAATACCGCGCGCACGCACAGCATACAACACACGCACAAAACACGCACTCACACACACACACACACAAACACACAACACACACACACACACAACCCCCCATACACCACAAAACACACACACCAACACATACGGCGCGAACACGAGATAACGCCAAAACACACACACTCGCCAAGAAACTTGATAGATGAATACATACTATCAGAGAGTAATCAGACAGCTTTGGTCATTAACATAATGTATGTCAACACAATGCCAAGTAATCAATGGTTAGAAGTGACAGTAGGCTGTAATCTGGTCAGGATGTAATTATGCAGTCAGAAATCAAAGGCTTAGTTAAACAGGTGAGTCTTTTGATTGTGACTTTAGGTGAGAAAGGGCAAGGGGGGGGGGGGGGGACAGATCCCCCAAATCAGCCGGCAGTGAGTTCCATACAGATGGTGCAATGAATCTGAAAGCGCATTTGCCAACTGACTTTAACCCTTTGACTCCCGCACCCTGTCCACCAGCATTCTGCTTTGTCAACCATGCTAGCAAAGCAAAAACTTAACCCTTTGACTCCATCACCCTATCCACCAGCTTCCTGCGGGAAGCTGGTGGATACGGTGATGGAGTCAAAGGATTAAGTTTTTGCAGTTGGTGGATAGGGTCCAGGAGTCAAAGAGTTAAGAATGCATTTCGGGCACCGTCAGAAGCTTTAGTTCTGAGGAGCGCGTGGTCCGTGGTGTTTAACATGTGCAGAAGCAATGTGAAAGATAGGGTGAAAAAGATTCAACAAAATGATTATCCAGAGGGGGAAAAAGTTGAAAGTTGTGTTTACAGGCTGAACCAGTTCAAAAGGATTTCAGTTCTTGTCACAGCTGCTCCCTGCGGTTGTCAGTATCAGACTTTGGTTCTGTACACGGGTTAGCCCCTAAGGTCACGTATGGTGCTGATCGGAGCGTGATTGATTAGATCAACCATTGATGGGGATCGATACACACGCCGATCAGCCGTGCGCCGTTACTGATCGATTGGGATCGATAAGTTTGTTAAACACGCTCCTACAACTTTGAGACAGGTTGAAAAGAGATTAGGCTCGTGAATGGTGGTAGTAGTAGTGGTAGCTTACAGGGGGTGGGGGTGGGCTGGTGGTGGTGGACTGGTGGGTCTGGGATGGGCCACGCGCGTGTATGTTCCTTCATTCTTTCATTTAACGTCTTTTCACCCTGGCTGACATTAGACGAAAAATAACACCAAAGACACAAACAGAAAAAATACACAAAAAGTAGAGGGGTGGGTGTGGGTGGGTGGAGATAGAATCAGAGACAGAATGTGCATAGCCTAACAAGAAAAGACAAAGACAGAAAAAGCGACCTGCGCGTACGATGAGCGTGTGTTTGTGTATGCGCGCGCGCGTGCACGCCTGTGAGTGTGCGTGCGTTTGTGCATTCACACGTGTTGGCCTGCGTGTGTGTGTGTTTAGAAATTAAGTCCTACCCTGCTCCTTGACCCTTGGGTGTAACAAGGACGTAGGGTTTAGAGTACCCCCTCAAGGACGACAACAAACTTTCAGGGGAGATTATTTGTAATAGCGCGCATCAAACCAAAGCACGGCCAGAGGACCGCCTTACACGGGCCCGGAGGTCCCACACGGCCTGACGAAGTTTCCAGCCCACAAGGACTGTGACAACAAACAAGAGAGGATGAGACACGATCAAAGACTGAAAGTGGAGATGGACACGACACGCCCTTCCACAAACCAAACAAACATGATCAGATTATGCTCCGTACTGCAACCTACAGGGAATGTGGAAAATGAAGGACATTGCCTGGCATGGAAGAAAGCTGATTTAAAACTAAAACCAATGCCTTGCTGTGGCTTTGGAATGAGCCTGTTTACAGCAAAAACCAGGGCTTTGATATGGCATGACAAACAACAACAACAACAACAAACCAAAACTGATTTAAAGCGAAAATCAGCGCCTAAACATGGCATAGAAAATTTCTTATGTAAAGTGAAAACCAGCGCCATTACAATGGCATGGAAAAAAGCTGATTTAAAGTGAAAACCAGCACCATTACAATGGCATGGAAAAAAGCTGATTTAAAGTGAAAACCAGCACCATTACAATGGCATGGAAAAAACATGATTTAATGTGTACTAACCTACAGGGAATTAAATGGCACGGAAAAAAACTGATTTAAAATGAAAACCAATGCCCTTACAATGGCTGAGCAAAAAAGGATTTGAAGGATGACAAACACACACATACAATCAAAAAAACTGATTTAAAGTGAAAATCAGCGCCTAAACAAAGGCATGAAAAATCTGAATTTAAAGTGAAAACCAGCACCATTACAATGGCACGGAAAAAAGCTGATTTAAAGCTGAAAATCCAGCACCTTGCCATGGCATGGAAAAGAGCTTGATTCAAGGAAAAACCAGGGCCTTGCCATGGCATGGAAAAGCTGATTAAAAGGTGAAAACCAGCACCTTGCCATGGCATGGAAAAGAGCTGATTCAAGGTGAAAACCAGCACCTTGCCATGGCATGGAAAAGAGTTGATTCAAGGTGAAAACCAGCACCTTGCCATGGCATGGAAAAGAGCTGATTTAAAGCGAAAACCAGCACCTTACAATGCATCGAAAAAAGCTGATTTAAAGTGAAAACCAGCGCATTGCCATGGCATGGAAAAGAGCTGATTCAAAGCGAAAACCAGCAGCTTGCCAGGACATGGAAAAGAGCTGATTCAAAGCGAAAACGATCACCTTGCCATGGCATGGAAAAAAGCTGATTCAAAGTGAAAACTACCGCCTTGCCATGGAATAGAAAAGAGCTGATTAATGCAAAAACCAGCGCCATGCCACGGCATTAAAAAAAAAAGGCTGATTTAAAGCGAAAACTAGCATTCAGTTTCGGTAAAACCAGACAAGAAATACATACAAAAAAGAGACTATCAACATTTATCAGTTTTCAGTTAATACAAGACATTCAAATTTTCGGCAAGGCGTATAAGAAAAGATTTGTCTGTCGACTTGAAGCTTTCTGTATCGGCGTAATGTTTCATTGATCTGACATAAGAAAATATGAGGGTAACCCTTTCCAGTTCCAAGTTAGATAGAACAACATTCATTGATTTATTAGCAAGAAAGCTAATAGCCATGCTGTGTATGTGTGCGTGAGCCTGTATGTATGCGTGTGCATGCATGCGTGCTTGCATGCACGTCTGTGTATGTGTGCGTGTGTGTGTGTATGTGCCTTTGTGTGTGAGCGTGTGTGTATGCGTGCGTATGTGTGCGCGCGTGTGTGTATGCGTGCGCGCGTGTGTGTAATTAGTGTATGTGTGTTAGTGACGTGCATGTGTGTGTATGTGTGTGTGTGTGTTTCATGTTTAATCCACTCGAGAAAGATTATTTTCTCCGAACAAAAGTTAATAATGTACTGAGAATTTCTAATGTCGGATTGTTTGATAATATGTGAGCGTGCGTGCGCGCGTGTATATGTGTGTGTGTGCGGCGCGCGCGCGTGTATATGCGTACTGCTTTTCTCAGTTTGTCGTATTAAGTTTCAGTTCAAATTTTAAATAGGAGTTGTTTTTAAGACTTTTAAGCAAATATCTGATTTGATCGTTCACAAGTCTAAACATGTTTCTGGAGTTTATTCATGATACGTTTGTTTTGATTATTCTCTATATTGAGTATGCGTATATTATTACGTCAATACACTTTTCATTTTAACCTGACAGTAACTGGGCGATGATGGTTTTGATGATGGTTTTGATGATCATTTATATGCTAATGATTCCCAGCTCTATAACAGTGCATCTCCTGAAGATCTTTTAACTCTTCTTTCCGTCGCTTCTAACTGGTATGTTGAGATCCACAACTGGGTCATGCAAAGTAAGCTACAGTTGAATGAAGATAGGGCTGAGGCAATGCTCAGTGGGACCAAGCACAAGCTTTTCTTTGTAAAAGTTTGTTCTATCCAACTAGGGACCAACATTAGTCCAAGAACCTTGGCGTAATTCTTGATCCTCAACTCTCTGTGCAGAGATTCATCACCCTAACCTGTCAATCTTGTTACTGTCGACTGTGACGTTTCAGTTCTATTCGCCGTTATCTTTCAACTTCAGCAGTGTCCAAACTCGCGACTTATTTTATCTAGTCTCATATCAGTTATTGTAACTCTTTGCTCTCTCCTGTTTCTTCTATCGCATGCCTCCAGCTAATTCAGAATTCTCTGGCCCATCTTGCCCTTCACAAAAAGAGGTGTGATCATATCACTTCCTTGCTTCACTTTCTCCATTGGTTGCCCGTTTCTTACAAAATACTACGTTATGCTACTAGTGTATCAGTGATACTGCGCCTATTTATCTTTGTGATCACCTCCAGATTTATACCCCAGCCCGACTTCTTCGTTCTGCTTCTAATACTACTTGTTTACAATTTTTTCGATAGAGATATTCTACAGTTGGTCGCCGCTCTTTTTCTGTGTCTGGTCCATACAAGTGGAACGAGTTGTCCCTGTCTATTCGACAGTCATATATTCTGTCTTCCTTCAAATCAACTTGAAG